>JALPQD010000354.1:1635000-1935000 GCA_023101885.1 Typhlomys cinereus | reverse complement strand
ATGATTCCCGAAGTCACCCTTGGTCCTCCACAGGGACATACAGTGCCCTTTCTCTCTCTCTCTCTCTCTCTCTCTCTCTCTCTCTCTCTCTCACACACACACACACACACACACACATTTAAAAGGCAAGAAATTGCTGAGGGCTGAGGATGTAGCTCAGTCGGTGAAATGCTCACTTAGCATACATGAAGTCATAGTCTGAATCCTTAGCACCACATGAACTGGGCTTGGGCTTGGAGGATGAGGGGAGGATAGCCACAAGTTTGAGGTCAATATAGGCTATACAGTCAGTTGCAGGTCATTTGGGCCACAGGAGGTCCTGTCTGAAAAGGAAAAACAAAGGAAAAAGAAATTTGCACCATGATCCCGAAGCTCACTGACCAGCCACTCTAGCTAGCTGGCTTGCTCTATCTTGACCACTGAAGGCTGAGCTCTGGGTACATTTCTAAGAGTTAGTAATTAACTCTGTCTGCAGGAGATTGTCTGATTGATGTGGGAAGACCCAGCCATAGTAGGTGAGATCATCTGGACAGGTGGATAAGGTGGGGAAGTTGGCTCAGTAACGACATTCTTTGGCATACTTTGGCAGCCTTGCAGTCTGTCAAGTGCGGGTTGTCCCTCTGTCAGCATTCCCTGTGGATAGGGTGTGGTCAGTTCCCTCAGGTCCTAGTGCTGGTAAGGTGGACTTACCACCTTGCCAAGGTGGACTAGAAACTGTAACTGAGCATCATGAAAAGGAATAAAACTCTCTTATTCTCTAAACTCTTTAGTCATGAATTTATAGGCATCATGCAGGCAAACCGCAACAGAATTTGGTGCCAGAGAAGTGGGGTGCTGCAGATAAATCTGGCCGAGGCTTGTGTGATTTCCAAATAGTTTTGTTTGGGAAATAGGGAATAAAACTCCCTTGTTCCTCTAAGCTCTTTGGTTGTGAATTTATTGGCAACATGTAGACAAACTGCCACATTAAGTTTATATAATCCTTTGTTAACTTGACACTGGTCCACACCTCTCAATAATACTTATTTCCAAGTAAATAGATGACAAAATCATGGCTATTTTAGTCTTTTCCCCAAAAGAGTGTGCAATGTCCCATTATTTGTGTATTTATTCCTTTTCTTTCTTTTATTATTTATTCAATTGTGTGTGTGTGTGTGTGTGTGTGTGTGTGTATGTGTAGAACCAAGGGTAAATTCAGGAATCATCATGGACTGCTTCTACCTCCTTTCTGCTCTGCCCTGGGATTCACAGGCTCCACCCACCAGGACCAGAAGCGCAGCTCCCTCCCCCCCACCCCCCGCTTCCGCCCAGTGTTTCTCCGTGGGATCTAGGATCCGAACTCAGGACCCTCTGCTTGCAAAGCAGAGGCTTAACCCCTGAGCCATCTCTCCAGCCCTATTTATTCCTTTTCTATAATGGTTGGGTCACACAACTTTAATATCCTATAATTTAAATATTGAAATGTGAATTTAGCTAAGATTAACCCATAATATGTTACAGTGGAAGGGGAAGAAAAGGTTAATTGGTTTATAAAAAGATATAGTAGAAAAATAAGGAAGAAACATTCCTAAACATTACAGTTTTCATTTCTACAACCAACCTGATGGTCACAGCCAGTGTTCATACTGACTTTAACCCTTTGACCACCATGTCTTGTGTTTGCCTTGCCACTGTTGTCTTGCTGTTATTGCTGCTCTGACAGTGCTTGGTTTGAACTTGGGGCTTTACCCATGCTAAGCAAGCAGTGGATTACTCCTTTAACACTCATGCCACTATTACACCAGTGGGCACATCATCTTGCCTGGCACAGAAGTCTCTCTGGCCAATAACTAAGGGAGGTATCCCATGCATGAGATTTTCATTTGGTAACCCATGCTTTCTGGGATATTGACTGCTCATACAGGGTACCTACATTCAAACTCATATATATAATTTATAAGACACACATGGAGAGAAATGCATGTATACCATGGTGGGATATGGTATACATATGGGTGGGGGCCAGAGGCCACTTTTTTGGAATCAGTTCTCTCCTTCCACCATGTAGGTTTCCAGGAATTGAACTCAAATTGCCAGGTATGTGAGCAGGCATCTTACTTACAGGCTGATCTCTCTTGCTAAATCTAATTATATTTTTTAATTAACTTACAAAGTAGTGAGTTTCCATACATCCTTAGTTTTGGTTAGACAATCCTCCACCAACTCCTCCCTCCCACATCCCCATCCCATCCATTCTTACATATTTAACCCCCCTAGTATCCTTCCTCTGCTTTCACATCACATGTTGTCACAGTTGCTCTTTCTGCTGCTGTGAGACACAACTGAGTCTCGAGCAACTTAAAGGGAGAAAAATATTTATTTGGTTTACAGTTCCAAAGGGGAGATACAGTCCATTATGGTGGGAAGGAAATGGCAGGTGGCAGAAACTGGAGGAGGCTCAGGCAGGTCGTTGCAGACACCATGGACTTCCAGAGTGAACTTACAGAAGAAGCAAGATGGGGCTCACCAATCTCAGGCCCATCTCCTGTGACACGCCTTCCTCCAATAAGGCTCCAACCCCCCCCCCCCAAAAAAGGTGATTTGGCCTTCTCAAACATCAATAACTGTTAAGGCTGCAAACATATGAGCTTATGGGATACGACTCACATTCAAACCATGCCACACATGGTCTACTCTCCCTTCACTCCATTCAAACCTTTTCCTCTCCCCCTCTCATTTGCCCTTTCCAGCTTCCTGATTGCTATGGACACTCCAAGTTAAATGCACTATTCTGTACATTTGAAGCATATGAGAGAAAACATGCAGTATATGTCTATCTGTTGATCTAGGCGTGGTCTGTCTCACATGGTGTGTTTTCCACTTCTACCCATTTTCTTGTAATTTCACACTTTCAGTTTTCCTTATTATCATGGTTTCAAATGTGTCACCCACAGTCTCTTTTGTTTGGGAAGGTCATGGTGCCTTTGAAAGGGGGAGTCTGCTGGAGGAAGGTGGTCACAGGAGGTGAGCCTTGAGGTGGATTAGACCCACCATACCTGCTGGAGAAGTCCACTTGCAGTGGGCAGTCTAGTAGCTCTCAATCTCTGAGATGTCTGCAGTGACCTAGGCTTCCTCCAGCTTCTGCCAGCCAGCCATGCCGCCTCTGCCAAGAAAGACTGTGTCTCCCTTCTGGAACCATAAGCTGAATAAATCTCCCTTTCTCCCTTAAGTTGCTTGACTTTGAATGCTCTCTCACAGCAACATACAGGAGTAACCATTACACTTATAGCTGAACAAGATTCTCTTACATACATGCACCACATTTTCACAATCCATTAATCAATTGATGGACATCCAGTCTGATTCAACGTCCTAGCTATCATGAATAGATCAGGAATGAACATAGATGTGGACATATCTCTGTAGCAGTTTGAGTATATGCCCAGGGTGTTATAGTTCTATTTTTAGGGTTTTTTCCCATACTAATTTCTATTGTGGCTGTACCGATTTCACTCCCAACACCCATGAGCAAGAGTCCCTTTTCATCACCCTCTCTCTCACCCACATTTGGTCTCCTTATAGTTTCTTGATGGCAGCCATTTTGATTGGGATGAAGTAGAATCTCAAACTAATTTTAATTTGCATTTCTATGCTGGCTAATTGTATTAAACACTTAAAAATGTTTATTAGCCTTTTAAATATTTCTTCTTTTGAGAACTCTCTGTTCAATTCCATAGCCCATTGTTTTTATTGAGTGTTTATTTTCTCCATGTGTTTATTTTCTCTTTTTTTTTTTAATATTCTAGGGACTACTATGGGCAGTATATTGCTGGTGAAGATTTTTCTCTCATTCTGTAAATTGTATCTACACTCAGTTGACAATTTCCTTTACTGTACAGAAGGTCTCTAATTTCATGAGTTTCAATTTGTTGATTATTGGTCAGAGGCCAAGTCAGAAAGCCTTACCTATACTGTCATAGTTAGGTGAGGTGTCAACTTGACAGCTGAGGGTTTGAGCTCTAGGTACACTTATTTGTAGAGAATTAGTGTTTGAGTTAAGCCCAGAGCAAATTTGCAGGGGATTTTTAGCTGATGGGGAAGGCCCAGCCCATGGTGAGTGGGACTAGGCCTTGGAATAAAATAAAGAGAACTGATTGAGAAAGTTGGCATCCTTGTGTATATTTGGCCAGACATGCTGATCTGGTAAGTAAGGATCGTCCCTCTCTCAGCCATTATGTAGAGATGGTGTGGCCATCCTTTGACCCTGGTATTAGTGTGAGCTCTCCTGTCAAGTTGGATTTGATCTTTAACAAGGAATCTTAAGAAAAAATAAACTCTTTGTTTCTGTAAGCCATTTGGTGGTCATTATTCAGCAATCATGCAGAGGAACTATAACATATACCATGACATATTGTCCCTACTTTTTCTTCTATCAGTCTCAAAATTTTAGGTCTTATATTAAGATCCTTGTTCCACTTGAATTCAGTTTTGTAAGGAGTGGAATAAGAATCTAATGTTATTCTCCTACTTGTAGGTATACAATTTTCCTATTTGCTGAAGATGTTGACTTTTTTCCAAATGTGTAATATTTTGGTGTCTTGTCCCAAAGTCAGGTGACTGTATTTGTGTGGCCCTGTGTCTGGGTCTTCTTTTCTGCTTTCTGTCAGTATCATGCTATTTGTGATTCTGTAGTATATGTAGTCTATGATTCTGTAGTATAGCCAGAAATCAGGCAAAGCAATAATTCTAGTAGTTCTTTTTTGTTTGGTATTGCTTTGGTTATCCAAGATCTTCTGTATAAATTTTAAGATTGGGATTGCATCAAATCTGTAGATTGCTCTTAAAAAATGTTCATTTTCACAGTATTGATGCTACCAATCTGGGAACGTGAAAGGGTTTTCCATATTCCAGTGTCTTTTTAAACATCTTCAGGTTTAAAGTTGTCATATTATGGGTCTGGAGAAATGGCAGAATAGCCTGAGTTCAGATCCCTAGATCCCACTTAAAACATCAGGCAGAAATTCAGAGGCCTGTACTTCTGGCCCTGGAGGGCAGAGCATGGGAAACCCCAAAACAAAATAATAAGGAGGTAGAGCAATCCAGGATGATTCCTGAGGTCACCTGTAGGCCCTGTTCTGTACCCACACATATCTACATATCTACATATATATGTACACCCACATAACTAATAAAGTTTTCACTATTGAGGTCTTCCATTCCTTTGATTAGGTTTATTGCAAAGTATTTTTATTTCTGTGTGTGTGTGTATGTGTGTGTGTGTGTGTTGTTGTTGTTGTTGTTTTCAAGGCTATGGTGAATCAAACTATTCCCCTTATTTCTTTTTTAGCCTGGTTATCATTGGTTTAGAGGAAGGCTACTGATTTTCATGTGTTCATTTCGTATCCCTCTATTTTGCTGAAAGTGTTTAACAGGTCTAAGACTGGTCTAATGGAATCTTTAGGGTCCAAAATCATCAAAGTGAGAAAAGATACTACTAGGAGTTCTCAGAGGGGAGCATCAGTCATGGAAGCTGATGT
Source organism: Typhlomys cinereus (assembly GCA_023101885.1). Lineage (NCBI taxonomy): Eukaryota > Metazoa > Chordata > Mammalia > Rodentia > Platacanthomyidae > Typhlomys > Typhlomys cinereus. The sequence continues at coordinate 1,929,484 of JALPQD010000354.1, read as the reverse complement.
GAGATGTATGTGTCCATCACTCACGATTGCAAAAGCCCTGGGAAACTTCACTGTCACAGATGACTAAGCTAAACTTCGAGTAAAAGAGAGGAATTAGGTGGAGGAGGAGAAGCATAAGAAAGTCCTTTCAAGGACTCGGAAATGGGCAGGTTTAGGGACTGCAAATAAATTTAATATAATTATGAACAAGGGAAAATGTACATGGAAGTCTTGGAAGAGGCCAAATCTACAAGCACCCCCACCTGTGCTAGTTAGATACAATTGAAGGCTGAGCCCAGGGCACATTTGCAAAGAACTAGCAGTTAAGGCAATTCCTGAACAAGCTTGCAGGAGACTGTCTGATTGATATGAGAAGACCCAGCCCCACATTCCCTGGGCAAGTGGATAAGATGGGGCATGTCAGGAGCTGGTTCTGTGGTCTGGCATATTTCAGCATACTTGGACAGACTTAAAGACTGGCAAATGAGATTTATTCCTCTCTCAGTAATTTCGTGTATATAATGTGGCTGGTTCCCTTGGTTCCTGGGAACCAAGAATCGTAAGAAAGAATAAAACTCCCTTGCTCCCCTACGTTCTTTGGCCATGAATTTATGGGTAACCTTCAGGGAAACTGCAGTGCATGCTGTATTAGGGAATTATGTGGAAAGGACTGAGCAGTCATTAGGGGTTCTGAGAGAGGAAGTAGCAAAGGCTTCTCTAATAGCATGCTCCAATCTCCTTCCTTCGACCTTGTGGAAAGTAGGAAGTGGTAGGTATCATCCTTTTCCCTTGGCCAGCTGTCCCTTACGGTTCAATGTTACGGACCAGCAACTGGAGGAGATAGGTCTCCTACTTGAAGCTAATCTTACTGAGTTATCTATCCTATAGTCATACTTAGATATACTATATAAGTGTCAAGTTAGGGTTGAGAGTTCGCGCTCTGGGCACATTTGTAGAGAATTAGTAGTTGAGTTAAGCGCAGATGAAATCTGTTAAGAGATTGTCAAGTGGATGAGGAAGGCCCCAACGATGGTGGGTGGAACTAGGTCTTGGACAGGTCAGCCGTTACGTGGATATGGTGTAGCCAGTTCTTGGTGTTGGTGTGGGCTTTCGTGCCATGTTGAACAAGGAAACTGCAACCAGGAATCGTAAGAGAAGATTAAGTACCTTGTTCCCTTAAGCTGTTCAGTTGTGACCGTGTTGCAGCCATGCAGGATCACTGCAATGGCTACTTCCAGATGGTCACCACATTCTGCTGCTAGGTCTGGGTCAGAAGTTGACCAGGCTGAGTTTACTCCCGGACTTAACAAAAAAAAGGGGAAACATTTGAGGTAGTTGAGCTATACTTCAAAGCATGTATTGTTTCTGTTCCTTGCTTGGCCCGACATGGAGCAAACCGAGACCTCTTGGAGCTGCAGCTGTCCAATGGTCACAGTCACTGTGTAAAACTGCTGTGAGGTGAGAGAAAAACCCTCTCACAGCAGGTGTCCAGAACAACGACCTCTGCAAACGTTGGCAGTGCCCACCACTCTGCTTCCACAGCCAACAGCTTCTCGCCGTCCACACCTGTGACTCACCCGCGGTCTTCCTAGCCGCCGCTGTGTGACAACTCCTGCTCCGGAGCAGGCTGGCGGTGTTAAGGAAGTCATGCTGTGGGAGCAGCCCTCCCAACCGGTGATCAGTGAGCGTCGGGCATTCAAACTCACTGCTTGTCCTCTGAACCAAAGCCCACTGCACACGTTCCCCAGGTGAGCCGTGACTCAGTTGTTCTACTGTCTTCAGTCCTGCCCCTCCCACGCAGTGGTCACCTCCCAGATAAAGGGATCTGCACTCAGTCTGCCTGGGGGAACACGGAGTGAGGTTGCACTAGGCACCAGGTACTATACTGGTTATGTGGGAGAAGACTATCATCCTTGGGAGGAAGAAGACAGTAGCAATAATTCCTTTATTCAGTAGCTATGGAGGACCAAGAAGGACCTCAAAACTGTTCACTACTGCTCCCTGTTCTAACTAAAGTCCTACACTACAGCTAGGACTTCTAGTTTCTTTGAAAAACATATTTTATTTACATATAAATAAAATATATTGTGTTTATTTATTTACATACATATCTATGTGTTTGTGTAAGCGGGGTACGTGTGGGGGTGGCTGGGTGTGTACATGTGTGTGGGGATGTGTAGAAGAGGGCACTCTGTACCTATGGAAGCCCAAGGGGGACACTGGGAATCATTCTGGATTGTTCTGCCTCCTTATGGTTTTGCTCTGGGATTTCCCAGGCTCTGCCCTCCAGAACCGGAAGTATAGGCTGCTGCCATTTCTGCCCAGTGTTTTAACCCAGTGTTTTTCCTTGCGAGGAAAAGGCTTTAATCCTTGAATCATCTGTCCAGTCCCATTATTTACTTTTTCTTTTTTTGAGAAAGAGAGAGAGAGAGAGAAATGAATGTGCATGTGGAGAACTTTCACAGATTGGTTCTCCCCTCTATGATATAGATTCTTGGGATCGAACAACTCAGGTCGCTAGCTCTGCAGACACCTTACCCACTGAGCTTTCTCGCTGGCCCAGATTGCTTGTTTCTTGGATTTGAGCAATTCTGTTCTTCAAGAATTGAAGGAAAATGGGCCATTGAGATAGTTCAGCATATCAGACACTTTGTTTCTTCCTTATCCCTCTTATCTTTATCTATGATTATAAATGTATTTATAGTATTATAGGTAAAAATGTAGCTTTCTGATTTTTTCAAAATTAGCATCTCAATGGGTACAGTTATTAATTACCTTATGCTGATGCCTGTGCTTGACTAGATCACAGGCACCTAGGTAGTTGGCTAAACATCATCTTGGGTATTTTGGATGAGGCTACCCTTAGTGTGTATACGTGTGTGTGTGTGTGTGTGTGTGTGTGTGTGTGTGTGTGTGTGCACTGTGCATTTCTGTGGAGGCCCAAGGGTGACATCAGGAATCATCCTGAATTGTTCTATCTCCTTTTTGTTTTGCTCTGGGATTTCCCAGGCTCCACCCACCAGGGCCAGAAGTGCAGGCCGCCACTTTCCTCTGGTGTTTTTATTTCGGACCTGGGATCCAAACTCAGGACCTTCTGCTTTCAAGACAGAATCTTAGCTCCGGAGCCATCTCTCCAGCCCTGAGATTAATGTTTTGATCAGTCCACTGAAAACATCTCGTGTGGGTGGGTCTCATCTAATGAGCTGCCCAATGCTCTCAAATGGGATTCTGGCATTTCCTGCCCTTGGTCTGAAAAAGAACCATTGGCTCTTGCAGGGGCCTGAACAGCTGGCTTTGCAGATCACGAGACTTGGCAGGTTCCATAACCACACAGCTCATTCCTTTAGAATGTTTTCTTTGCAATCGTTTGTATGTGTACGCATGCACACGTGCAGTGGGGCATACATGGAGGTCACAGGACTACTGTGACCTGTTCTCTCCATTCACTCTCTCAGAAAATCAGACTCAGTGACAAGTGTCTTTACCAGTTAGTCATCTTTCCAGCCCTCATTCCTTTTATAACTGGTCTCTCTTGGTCTCCTTCTGTATTATGGTGCTGGGGATCAAACTCAGACCTCATGCATGGTAGGCAAACACTCTTATCATTGAGCTGTAATCCAAGTACCTAACAATGAAATTTCTCTTCTCTCTCTCTGCAGACATGTAGGTTGGCTTTCAGTTTTTCTAACCATAGCTGTCATTGTATATAGTTTTCATGGCTACCATTTGTTCATTTTTGTATTTATTTATTGATTGACTTATTCATTTGTGCATTGTGACACTGGAGACTGAATTCGGGATCGTGTGCATGCTAGGCAGACATTCTAACATTGAAGTATATCTCTAGCCTTCTTAATTTTCTTGTTTTGATGAGTCAGGGTCTCAGTAAGTTGCCCAAATAGGCTGGCTTGGCTTTAGACTCACTCTGTAGCCCAGGCAGGCCTGGAACCTGGGAGCCTTCCATTTTAACCTGCACAATAGCTGAGATTACAGGCCCGTGCCATCAGCCCAACCCTTAATTTTATTCATTTTAAATGAGCATTAAATATTGTACTGATAGAAAAGATTTGCCTTTACCCACACCACCACCCACAGCTGCAATTATTTATTTATTTTTAAAACATGGTATCATACAACCTAGGAAGGTCTCCAACTATGTAAACTACGGATGACCTTGAACTTTTGATCCTCCAGCCTTTCTACCTTGCTGGAGTATAGGTGTGTATCCCCACAATTGGCCTTCCATTATTTTTTTTTCCTTCTTTCCTTCCTTCCTCCCTCCCTCCCTCTTTCCTTCCTTCCTTCCTTCCTTCCTTCCTTCCTTCCTTCCTTCCTTCCTTCCTTCCTTCCTTCCTTCCTTCCTTCCTTCTTTCCTTCCTTCCTTCCTTCCTTCCTCCTTCCTTCCGACTTGAGGATAGTTAATCCTGGGTGTCAACTTGACTGCACCTGGCATTAACTAAGACCAATTAACAGACCACCTGAAGAGATCAATACATTTACAATACAAAGATCAGCCCTAGATCTGATTGAAACCTCCCAATATGAGACAAGATAAAAGGAGCCATAGAACATAAGACTTTGAAGAGAGACTCTCCATTTCTACTCTCCAGGAATCCTCCAGCCTTCAGCCATCACCCATTGGCCTAGTGGACTGAGCAGCTCTGAGCCTCCAGGATGTTTGCAGTGACTTAGCCTGCCTGCAGCTTCAGCCACCAGCCATGTCCCTCTGCCAAGAAAGACTTTCTCCCCTCTGGAACCATAAGCTGAAAAAAATCTCCCTTTCTCTCTTAAGTTGCTTGACTTTGAATGCTTTCTCACAGCAACAGTTAAGAGTAACTATTACACTATTCTATCCAAAGACCCAACCAAGTCCATATTCCTGGCTCTGACAATCATATCACCACACAAATTTTCCAATACAGTAAACAAAACTCACCACTCACTTGTGTCCAATATCACCCTCTGTCAAATCCTTGGCCGTCTCTCCTGTGATCACACCAACCCTACCTCTGAATCCCACACCACAGAATTTGTCAGCTGATCCAAACATGTCAGGCCCATTAGGTAGTTTTACTAAACAGCATATACAGCAAGCTCCATAATTACATCAGAATTTCAAGCCAAATTCTCTATATAAGAGATTGATGCTAACTAAGATCCACATTTAAGAAAGCACATGTAGCATTTATTTTTCTGTGTCTGTGATGACTGGCCCAACATTGTATTGTCTAGATTCATTCATTTGCCAGCAAATTCTACAATCTTATCCCTCCTGATAGCTGATTAGTATCCCATTATATATATATAATCACAGTTTCATTATCCGTTCCTCTGTTGATGGGTATGTTGGTTGATTCCATTTTCTTGCTATTGTAAACAGAGTGGAAATGAGCACGGAAGAACTATTTTTTTTTTTTTTTTTTGTAAAAGGAAGCAAAATCTCTTGGGTATATTCCCAGTAGTGCTACAGTTGAGTCATATGATAGTTCCATTTTTAGCTTTCTGAGGAACCTCCATATTGATTTCCATAGTTGCTATACTTGTTTACACTCCCACTAGCAATGAATAAGTGCTCCCTTTTTGTCACATCCTTGCCAACCTTCATTCTTATTTGTGATTTTGATCTTAGCCAATCTAATTTGGATAAGATCTATCACAAGGTAGTTTTTAAAAATTTATTTATTCATGGGGCTGGAGAAGTGGCTCAGGGGTTACGCCTCTGCTTGCAGGCAGAAGGTCCTGAGTTCGGATCCCAGATCCCGCGTATAGACACCAGGCGGAAGCGGGGGCGGCCTGTGCTTCTGGTCCTGGTAGGGCGGAGCCTGTGAATCCCGGAGCAGAAGGAGGTGGAGGCGTCCATGGTGGTTCCCGAATTCGTCCGTGGTTCTACACACACATGCGCGCGCGCAGGCACATACATATGCACACACGCACAATTGAATAAATAATAATTAAAAAATTTTATTTATTCATTCATTCATTCAATGTGTGTGTGTGCGTGTGTGTGTGTGTGTGTGTGTATCAGAGGGCACTGTATGTCCCTGTGGGGGACCAAGGTGACTTCAGGAATCCTGGATTGTTTTGCTCTGGGATTTCCCAGGCCAGGGCCAGAAGTGCAGGCTGCTGCATTTCCACCTGGGGTTTTCACATGGGACCTTAGATCTGAACTCAGAACCTTCTGCTTTCGAGACGGAGTCTTAACCCCTGAGCCATCTCTCCAGCTCCACAGAGTAGTTTTAATTTACGTTTTTCTGATGATCAGCAAGTTGAGCATTTTAAAGATGTTTGTTTGACATTTGAACTTCTTTTTGTGAGAGGTTCCTTTTTAGCTTCAGGACCCATTTTTCAATTGGATTGTTTACTTCTTGGTGTCAAATTTTTGAGTTCTTTATATACTCCGGAGGTTAATTCTTTGTCAGATTCGTAACTAACAAAGATCTTTCCCCATTATGTGGGTGGTCTTTTTGTGAAGTTGAGAGTTTCTTTTGCAGAACAGAAACTTTTTAGCTTCATTAAATCTCATTTTCCCCCCAGTCATACAAGCTTAATAGTACCTGGTCCCCTCCCTCCCTCTACCCTTCCCCAGTCCCACTTACAACCCCCCCCTTTTTCCCTTTCTTTCACCTCCCTCCCTCCCCTTTTTCCAGTGCCCCCTGCCGCATTCCCTGGAACATTGGTCTTAGTCCTGAATATTTGGAATTCTGTTTAGGGAATCTTTACCTAGGCCAATGAATTCAAGCATATTTCCCACTCTGAAAGTTCTAAACGTTTCAAAGTTTTGGGTTTAGTGCTGAAGTCCCTGATCCACTTGGAATTACTTTTTGTGCAAGGTGAGAGGCAACAATCAACTTTCATTCTACACATAGATATCCAATTTTCCCAACACTTGTTGTCCCTTCCACAATGTGTATGTTTGACATCTTTGTTGAGTGACCTTACATCTGGGTCCTCTGTTGATCAATGTATCTGTTTTTATTACAGTACTATGTCTTTTTTATTACTATGCCTCTGTAAAATAGCTTGAAATTTGGTATGGTGGTACCTCCAGCAGTGTTTTTCTTCCTCGAGGTTGTTTAGGCTATTCAGAGCCTTTTATTCCTTCATATGAATTTTAAGATTTTTCCATACTTCTGTGAAGAAGTATGTTGAGATTTTAACTGGGATTGTATTAAATTTGTATATTGTCTTTGGTAGGATAATCATTTTTAAATTTTTTTATTATTTATTCAATTGTGTGCGTGTATGTGTGTGCATGTATGTGTGTATGTGTGTGTAGAACCACGGACGAATTCGGGAACCACCATGGACCGCCTCCTCCTTGTTTACTCTGCCCTGGGATTCGCAGGCTCTGCCCTACCAGGACCAGAAACGCAGGCTGTCTCTGCTTCCGCCAGGCGTCTATACGTGGAGTCTAGGATCCGAACTCAGGACCTTCCACCGGCAAGGCAGAGGCTTAAACCCTGAGCCACCTCTCCAGTCCCAGGATAATCATTTTTACAATATTAATCCTACCAATCCATGAACATGGAAATTCTTTCCACTTTCTAATATCTTTTTATTTCTAGTATCCTCTTTAATTTATCTCAATAGCATTTTATAGTTTCCATTATATAAGTCTTTCACTTTCTTAGTTAAATTTATTCCAAATTCTATGAGGCCAATATTACTCTGACTCTAAAACCAAAAAAAGAGAATTATAGATCAATCTCACTAATGAACAGAGATGCAAAAATATTTAATAAAATACTTTTGAACCATACCTGAAAACATATCAAAAAACTATACACCTTGACCAAATTGTATTTATTCCAGAAATGCAAGGATGGCTTAATATACATGAATCAATAAATGTGATCCATCGTATTAACAGACTTAAAGACAAAACTATATGATCATTTCAATAGATGCTGAAAAAGCCTTTGACAAAATTCAATATCCCTTTATGAAAAACTCTCAAAAAGATAGGAATGGAGAGGACGTATCTCAATGTAATAAAGACTATATATAATGAGCCTAAGGCACACATCATTCTAAATGAGGAAAAACTTGAAGCATTCCCACTTAAATCTAGAACAAGACAAGGTTATCCACTTTCTCCACTCCTATTTAATATTGTGCTTGAGGTTCTAGCCAGAGCAAAAAGGTAAGAGAGGGAGATAAAAAGAATACAATAGGAAAGGAAGAAGTTAAAGTATCCCTATTTGCAGATGATATGATTTTATGCTTGAGCTATCCATCTGGTTCCACTAAGAAACTCCTTGGATTAATAATTTCAGTCAAATGGCAAGCTATAAAATCAATATACAAAAATCAGTAGTCTTCCTATATACCGGACAAAAAAAGCCAAGAAAGAAATGAGTGAATTGAGCTCATTTAGTATAATTTAAAAAATATATACAAGTCCTGTTTTTTCCCTTAGTAGGATTAACTGAAAGAACAATCACAGTTGCTGGATGTTACCGCCATGCTGATGTTGTACTAACTGATGTGCAACAGGGACCTCTTTGACTTCAAAGACTGTTGGAGAAGAAACAAGCAAGGATAGTATGGTGCATACTCAGAATTTAGTTAAAAAGATTAGAGTTAGAGGGAGGTTGGATGTGGGAGAATAGGGAAGAGAATGAGACTGACTTTATCAAGGTGGTATCTTAGTTTCGTTACATTGCTATAGTAAATATGAGACCCAAAGAACTTAGGGGAACAGAGGATTTTATTTTAGCTCACAATCCCAAGTGACAGTTCCTTGTGACAGAAGGCACACACCAGCGGGAGCCGAGAGAGCTGGCCATAGCACGTGCTGCAAGCTTGCTTTCTAGCCTGCCCAAATGCCAACTTGCTCTCCACATCTTTTTTTTTTTTTAATTTTTTTTAATCCTTATTATTTATTCAACTGTGTGCATATGCATGTGTATGTGCGCGCACGTGTGTGTCTGTGTGTGTGTGTGTGTCTGTGTATGTGTAGAACCACGGACGAATTCGTGAACCACCATGGACGCCTCCACCTCCTTCTGCCCCGGGATTCACAGACTCCGCCCTTCCAGGACCAGAAGCGCAGGCCGCGCCCCCGCTTCCGCCTGGCGTCTATATGTGGGATCTGGGATCCGAACTCAGGACCTTCTGCCTGCAAGGCGGAGGCTTAACCCCTGAGCCACCTCTCCAGCCCGCTCTCCACATCTTATCCACTTGCCCAAGGAATGATGCCACCTGTAACAGGCATAAGACAATCTCCTACAGGTTTGCCCAGAGACCATCCTTAACTAAATAATTCCTCATAAGTATGACCAAAGGGTCTTTTACCAAGGATAAGCACAACTAGCTGATTTGACAACTAGCACAGTGTGTAAATGATCTGGAAGGGGAAAACTGAGATACTGTTAGAGTCTACGGATTTTAGAGATGGTTAAAGCTATGGACAGTCATAACAGCAAGGGAAAAGAGGAAGGATAAAAAAGAGAGAAAGAAGAAAAGATGTAGAAATTAGAGGAAGTGTATATGAGATGTGACTGGAAAACACAGCAAAGAATGTTTTATGGTAAACCAGGTGAAGAAACAGACACGGTGATCATAAAAACCTAAAACCTGGCACTTCAAGCGCCATTTATGCTTGGTTGTATTTTCTTTGCCTGATACAAACATTTATTTAACTGTTGCAGTTTGAAGTAAATTTCCAAAATGTATGCTCAACAATAATCATTAAAATGTTTGCAGCGAAAGAACAAACAAAAAAAAAAAACAAACAAAAAAACCCTAACTGGGAAGTAGCAAACAAACTCAAAAGCACTAGAAAGCATACAGAGAAAGTACAAATCAAGTAATGGCCCATGGAAGAAACTGAGACACAGCCGCACTGAGTGAACGTGAAGGTCTTTATCTCTCTGGCTCTAGTGGGCTCCAAGTGATGCTGTGCGTGGGGTGTTCTCTGCAGCCTCTGTCTTCTCTGGGGTGCTGGTATGTTGGAGAGCGGAGTGCAAGTCATTTCCTGGTAGGTCCCTCAGACCCCTGTGAGCTATTTGACCGGAAATTATTGTTACTACTCTTCAACGCCATTGCCTGCCATCGATTTGTTAAAATGGCTTATTTCACCCTGGTTTTTATTTGGTAAACTACATACCTCTAGAAATTCCACTTCTTTCAGATTTTTTAGTTTAGTGGACTGTAAGTTCTTATGATGTGTCCAAATCATTTTGTGAGTTTCATTGGTATCTATCATAATCTTTCCCTTTTCATCCCTAATTTTATGAATTTAGGTCTTCTCTTTCTTTTGGTTACTTTGACTAAGAGCCTGTCAATTTTGTTTATCTTTTCAAAGAACTCATTTCATTGATTCTTAGTTTTAATTTCTATTCTATGATTTATATCCATATCTTTATTATTTATTAATTTTCCACTGATTTGGGGCTTGACACATCATTCAGTTTTTCATCTGAGGTCTCTTAATTTTTTCTTAGTCCTCCAATTTTTTTTAAATGTCGGCACTTGTAGCTATGTACTTCCTTCTCAGACTGCTTTCTTTGCAGGGGATATTGTGTCTTTTTTTAATTTGATTCTAGGAATGTTTTTGACTTGCTTCTTGGTTTCTCTGTTGATTTGTTTATTAATCAATTCAATTAAAAATAAATTGTCGGGGCTGGAGAGGTGGCTCAGGGTTAAGACTCTGCCTTGCGGGCGGAAGGTCCTGAGTTTGGATCCTGGACCCCACGTATAGACGCCGGACGAAGCAGGGGCGGCCTGCGTTTCCGGTCCTGGTAGGGCAAAGGCTGTGAATCCCTGGGCAGAGTGAACAAGGAGGAGGTGGAGGCGGTCCATGGTGGTTCCCGAATTCATCCGTGATTCTACACACACACATACACACACACACACACACACACACACACACACACACACACACACACACACACACACACATGCACGATTGAATAAAAAAAAAAAGAATTAAAAAAATAAATTGTCATTTAGCCTCCACAAGGTTGTAGTTTTCTCTTGGCTATCTATATTTAGTTTTGTTCTATGCTAGTCTGATAGAATACAAGAAATGGTTTCAATTTTCATATCTTTTGTGAAGGCTTATTTTGTATCCTACTACATATTTTAGAGAATGTTCAGTGGACTGCTGAGAATAGCATATCCTGCAGCACTTGAATGGAATAGTATACTGATGTCTGTTGAGTCTGTTTGATCTATGATGTCATTTAACTGAGATGTCCCTTTGGTTATGTTTTGCTAGAATGATCTGTCTATGGATGCGGGTATTGTGTTGAAGTTACCCACCTTCATTTGCTGGGGTTAATCTGGCTTTGTCTCTATTAGTACATGTTTTATGAAATTGGATGCACCTTTGTTTGGCACATATATTTAAATTTAAAATGTTGTCTTGATGATTAGTCCCTTAATATGAGGTAACTTTTTTTGCTTCTTCTAATTTTGGTCTTGAAGTCAATACCTTCAGACATTAGAAGAGCAGTGCTTATTTGTTTCTTGCCTCCATTTCCTTGGAATGCTTTTTCCATCCTTTCAGCCTAGGTATTGTCTGTCTTTTATAGTTCGGGGTGTTTCTAGGAGGAAACAATAGGTGAATACTGTTTTCTAAATTTTGTGTGTATGTGGGAGGAAGGTGTGTGTGTGTGTGTGTGTGTGTGTGTGTGTGTGTGTGTGTGTATGTGTGTGTGTCAGAGAGCACTTGAGTGTGTGTGCTGTGGAGGCCCAAGGGTAATATTGTGAATCCCCTAGATTGCTCCACATCCTTACTGCTTTGCTCTGAAGCTTTCCAGGCTGTCACCATTTCTACTTTGTGATCTTTCATGGAATCTGATATCCAGGCTCAGGTCCTTCTTCTTGTGGGGCAGAGGCTTTAACCCCTGAACTATCTTTCCAACCCCAATCATGCTTTCTAATCTAATCTGGTCTGTGCCTTTTGATTGGTGAATTTAGAACATTAATATTCAGAGTTGTTATTGAAAGCTATGTATAAATTCCTATTAGTTTATTGATTTGTAATGTTTTGTGTTTCCTTATTCCTCGTTTGCTTAACTTCTGTTGTATCACGGTTTATTCTTTCCTGTAGCCTCATAGATCTGTTTATTCTTCCCTTCGGTCTTTTAACTACCTTCTGCAAAGCTACTTCAAGAGTCTTGAATTCCTTTAGCATGTTTTTACCATGGAAAGTTTTTCTTCTTCCTTCAACTCTTACAGATTATAGTAATGTGGACTGGCAGTTGTGTTTTTCTGAGTTTAAAATACATTTTTTCCAAGCCCTGCTGACTTTTAAATGTCTCTTGACATCTCTGTTGTTACTCATATGGGCCTTGCTTATATGTGGCTTAGCATTTCTTTCTTGTAGCTCTCAATATTTTTTCTTCATTAGCATATTTATTGTTTTAACTATAATATGGGCTGGAAAGAAGGCTCAGGGATTAAGACTCTGCCTTGCAAGCAGAAGGACCTGAGTTCAGATTCTGGGTCCCATGTAAAAAAACACCAGGAGTAAATGGTAGTGGCCTGCATTCCGAAAGGCAAAGCCTGGGAAATCCCAGAGCTAAGCAAAAAAGTAGAACAGTTCGGGATGATTCCTGAAGTCACCCTTGGGCTTCCACAGGCATACGCACTGCTCTTTAACACGCACACACACACACACACACACACACGCACACGCTAAATTAAAAATAAAACTATAATTTGACATGAGATTTTTTTTCCTGGTCTTGATTATTTGTATTTTAAATATGAATGATGGGTATCACTTCCTCTTTATTTGGGAAGTTTTCTGCCATGATCTTATTGCGAATATTTTCTGTGCCATGAGCCTGGAATTCTCCTTATTCTGTGCCCATGATCCATAGATTTGATCTCTTTCACAGTGTGCCACAGAGCTGTCAAGTTGTTTGTAACCTTACCAACTTGTAAGTCTAATTTTTCTGCCTTGTCTTTAAGCCCTGCCATTCCATTCTCTCCTTGATGTATTTCATTGGCAAGGCTTTTTAATCCAATAATTTTAGCAGGTAAAGGAACACTGTGTGCACGAAAGGACTCTGGTATGAGTGGAAGGGGAAAGAGTAGATTAGGGCTTGTGATTAGTATTGGATTGACAGAAAAAATGGAGGAGGGAAAAGTTAATGAATGGGGGAACAAGCAGGATGAGAGGGATGTGAGGCAGGTCTGGATAAAGGTACAGTGAAAAGAGAGGTTTTAAAAAAAGAGAAAGAGATAAAGAAAAGCAATTGGATAACTTAATAAGACGATCTCAGTTTTCGGGAGGCTGAATCGTGAAGACCAAACAAACCAAGCCTATGCGTGCTTTTTTTTGGGAAAGTCTATCAAAAGAAAACAAAACAGGAAAAAGTAATGAGGGGAAAAAAAGAAAAGAAAGAGAAAAGGAAGAAATCAGACAGAGGTACAGAGGAGAGAGAGGGAGGAAAAGAAAGAGAGAGAACAGCAGGATGGAGACAGGCTGCTAGTGTGGCATTGGATGTTAAACACAAGGTAAGTAAATGTGTGCAGAGAGGTGGACGAGGGGACATAGAGTCTGAATACAACCTCTGGCCTCCTTGCTGGTTCTAGCCTCTACTCCTGATGTTCCTTGCCAGGATCCTGTCGTGTGCCAGACAGAACTTTGCATAATTGGACCACAGAATCTGGTCTTGCTAGTGAGCAGCCCTTCCTAGTCTGTTCTCAGATGCTGGTTACATTGCTAGGGGGTCTTTCAGGGGTCAAACTGCTAATGCTGTTCCCACTGGTGGACAATCTGATAATACTTGCTCTGAGTTTCCCAAGAGTGGGGTTCATGGAAGGTTCATGGTTGTCAAGCCATCGACTTAGGGATTTTAAAAAATGGTATCTCACGGGCTGCTTCAGTAGTAGGGAGAGAAGAGGATTCTCCTGGTGTCTCTCCACCCTCTGCTGCAGCTGCACACAGCTTTCTCTCCCTTCTCCATCTGTTTCCTTTTTAAATGTCTGTTTCTGAGAGTACTGTACCTTTGTCTTACACTGTGCCGAGGAATCCCTCACCCGGGAAGGACAGTGCTCCTAGAGACCGTTGCAATCCTTCCAGGACAGACTCCGCACATTTTCCTGTTGTTTGTAAAGTTTCCTATTTGACATTACCAGAAATTCTCGGCTCTCACCCACCTCTTCCAAGAGCTGTTATGCAGTTCTCCCTGGTTAATTCCCTGGTGGCTCCTGCAGACAGCCATCACCATCTTGTTCAGTATCCCTGATAAGGGTCTTATGAAAGTCACTCAAGAGCTGGGAAGATCCTTTCCACCCAGGACACGGACCAGGGAGGACCCACTGCTCCTCTCGTAAGGCCCCTAGACCATGCCCCATGTCCCAGGTCACCGCTTGTCCCAGCTCAGTCCCACCACCCAGCCAGAGCAGCAGCCAGTCTGCTCTGGTGCTGGGGAAGGTCCCCTAGGCCACACCCGAAGTCCCAGGTGATCTGCGAGACAACTGGACGCTGGACCCTTTCTACCTGGGATGCAGACCAGGGAGGACCCCTTGCTCCTCAGAATTCAACAGAGTCCAAAGAAAACCCAAGCAAAGCTCTAGGGGACAAACGCCATACATCTGAAGTCCTCTAAAATCATCCTATCACATGGGAGAGATTCTCCACATCCAGCTCAAATATAAGTAAACCCTTTTTACCATCTTGTTCCTTTCAATTATTAGTCACTATAGTTTAACTTTTCCATATAGCCACCCCAAAACATACACAACTTCAGGGACTATACCATTCACCCTCACATATCACCAAGGTACTAAACCGAAAAAGTGTACTTCCATACTAATCTTCACTCCCTGTTTACTAAACCTGACTTCATTGATGTACTAACAGTCTAATAGCCTTATCTGGGAAGTAACACCAATACCAGACAAGCACACCCAACTCCAAGGCAAACACTAGTAATAACTGTTCAAGAGTAGTAATACCAACTAATTCAGTTCAGTTAAAAACACACAGAAACTGAAAGAAGGTCTGAAGAGATAAAACAACAATGCCCAGGTCACAGTGCAAATCCATGAGAAACAAAAACCAAGACAACAAATCTCCCATTGAAAGAATCAACCCCATAATGATAGATTCCAACCAGAACAAACTCACAGAAAATAGGCAAAAAAGCCATACCCAAGATAATGATTTTCAAAGCCTGATCAAATACTATGAAAGAGGAAATTCTGGAGAAGTTAAATAATCCTATCAACTACTTTGAATAGGAAAATAACAAGCACTTGGAGGAGATGAGAAAAACAGTTGAAGAAACAAAAATAGGCATAGAGCAGTTAAAACAATCTCAAGCAGAATTTAAAATTGAACTAAAAGACAAGTTATCTTCAATCCAGAACTCAACAGAGTCTTATCAGCAGAACTAATGAAGCAGAAAACAGAATATCAGATCTTGAAGACAAAGTGGAAGAATTAACCAGCTCAATGGAAGAGGTTGCTAAAGCCAAAAAGATACTTGAGAGGAATATTCAAGAGTTTTGGGACACCTTGAAGAAGCCTAAGATGCGCATTCATGGAATACCAGAGCAAGAATCCCAAAATACCACCCCTGAGGAAATTTTTCAAATTATCATAAAGGAGAACTTTCCTCATCTAAAGAAAAAGAGATCCATCCAAATACAAGAGGTATTCCTCACCCCAAACAGATATGACCAAAATAGAAACTTGCCACAGCAAATAATAGTCAAAACACTCCACATACAAGGCAAAGAAAAGGTGCTGAGCGCTGCAAGGTAAAAAAAAGTCACTTTTAAAGATAAACCTATTAAAATAACAAATGATTTTTTCAATGGAAACAGTAAAAGCTAGAAGAGCTTGGAGAGACGTACTTTAAGTATTGAATGAGCAAAAATGTCAACTCAGGCTGATGTCAACCTGATGTCAACCTGGCAAAACTGATCAGTCATGATTGAGGGTGAAAGAAAAATATTCCAGCACAAAGACAACTTGAAGGCTTATATGTCTACCAAACCAGGCCTTCAAAAAATGCTAGAAAATTGGGGCTGGAGAGGTGGCTCAGAGATTAAGTCTCTGCCTTGAAGGCAGAGGGTCCTGAGTTCAGATCCTAGACCCCACGTATAGATGCCGGGCGGAATCAGGGGTGGCCTGCGTTTCTGGTCCTGGTAGGGCGGAGCCTGTGAATCCTGGGGTAGAGTAAACAAGAAGGAGGTGGAGGTGGTCCGTGGTGGTTCTACACACACACACACACACACACACATACACAAACACACACACACACACAAACACACACACACACACACACCCTTACACATGCACAATTGAGTAAATTTTTTAAAAATGCTAGAAAAGATACTTAAGCTTGAAAAAAAGAACAAGCATACCCAGGAGGACAGAAGGGAAGTATAATACCACCAAAACCTAAAAGCCAAATAATACACTTATGAAAACCACTAAACATAAAAAGTGTCAGGAATTAAAAGTAATTTCTCCATTATAACACTAAATGTCAATGGAATTAACTCACCAATCAAAAGATACAGATTACAAACTTGGATTAGAAATCACAACTCATCCATCTGCTGCCTTCAGGAAACATATCTCACCACAAAAAATAGACACATCCTAAAAGTAAAAGGCTGGTCAAAAATTCTGCAAGCCAATGGAACCAGGAAACAATAGCTATTATGCTATTGGACAAAGTGGACTTCAGACCAAAAAAAATCATAAGAGACACAGGTACAATTCACCAGGAAGCACTTCATAATACTGAACATATATGCACCTAATATGGGCCCCCCCTACATTCATTAAGCAAACCCTACAACATCTAAAGTGAGAAATCAACCCCAAAACGATAATTCTTGGGGATTTCAATACTGCCCTCTCAACGTGGGATAGATCAACAGGTCAAAAACTTAACAGAGACACATTGGAACTTAATCAAACCCTTACTGAAATGGACCTTGCAGATCTCTATTGAACTTTTCATCCACACACCAAAGAATACACATTTTTCTCAGCAACACATGGAACTTTCTCCAAAATAGACCACATATTGGGCAACAAAACAAATCTCCACATATACAGGAAAGTTGAAATTCTAGCCTGTACCTAATCAGACCACCATGGTCTAAAGCTTGACATCCACAACATAACAAACAGCAGAAAATACAGTAACTCCTGGAAACTAAACACTATGATGCTGAATGAGAATTGGGTTCAGGAAGAAATCATAAAGGAAATTCAAGATTTCCTAGAAGAGAACAATAATGAAAATACAACATACCAAAATCTCTGGGACACAGCGAAAGCCATCCTAAGAAGTAAGTGTATAGCCCTTAATGCCTACATCAAAAAAATAGAAACACTTAACAATGCAGCTTAAAGCTTTAGAGACACGGGCGGTCTAGCCCCTCATGGCCCTCTAGTGCCATGAGTCTGTTTTCAGCTGCCTACTTCTCTTGGAGGCAATCTAGCCCCTCATGGCATTCCAGTGCCATGAGTCTGTTTCTTCTTCCTTGCTCCTCATGAGTTCCATGCCTAGGCACTGTGAGTTCTCATGGGCTCCCTAGCTCCTCATGGCACTCCATGTCTGGAGTCCATGAGTTCCAACCTTTCTCTTTTCTAATAAACTCTACCTTAATTCTCAAAAAAAAAAAAAAAAGCTATAGAGACACAAGAGCAGTCCAATCTCAAAAGCAGTAGAAGAGGAGATGAGCAAAATCAGGGGAGAAATATAATAAATTGAGATAAGGAAATGATACAGAGAATCAACCAGTCAAAAAGCTGGTTCTTTGAAAAAATCAGCAAGATTGATACACCTCTAGCTAAATTAACCAAAATCAAGAGAGAGAAAACCTACATTAATAAAATTAGAAATGAAAATGGAGGTATCACTACTGATAACCAAGAAATTCAGAGAATTATAAGGTCATATTTCAAAAACTTATACTCTGTGAAATTTGATAACACAAAAGAAATGGATGAATTCCTAAGTAAGCACAACTTACCTAAATTGAATCAGGACATTTAAAATTATTTAAATAGTTCTATAACATATGAGGAAACCAATGAAATAATCTCAAATCTTCCCACCAAAAAATGTCCTGGACCAGATGGATTCAGCACAGAGTTCTACCAGACGTTTAAGGAAAAACTAACACCAGTACTCCTTAAACTGTTCCACCAAATTGCGAAGGAAATTCTTTCTATGAAGTGAATATCATATTAATCCCAAAATTTAATAAAGATACACTTAAAAAAGAAAACTATAGGCCAATCTCTTTGGTGAACACAGATGCAAAGATTCTCAACAAAATCTTAGCAAATTGGATTAAAAAAAAATCAAAAAAAGCATTCACTGTGAGCAAGTAGGCTTTACCCCAGACACACAAGGTTGGTTCGACATACGCAAATCAATAAATGTAATTCACCATATAAACCAGTCCAAAGTCCAAGACCACATGATACTCTCGATAGATGCAGAAAAAGCTTTTGACATGATCCAATAGCCTTTTATGATCAAAACCCTAGAGACAGTTGGAATTATCAACATAATAAAAGTTGTATACAACAAGCCAACAGCAAAACAGTAAGGATTATACTCAATAGGGAAAAACTTGAAGCATTCCCACTTCGATCAAGAACTAGACAAGGCTGTCCACTCTCACCGCTTCTATTCAATATTGTATTTGAAGTCTTAGCTGGAGCCATAGACAAGAAAGGGAGATAAAAGGGATTCAAATTGGCAAGGAAGAAGTCGTTATCTCTATTTGCAGATGACATGATCATATACCTGAGTGATCCTAAAAACTCCACTAGGAAACTCCTGGAACTAATACAGAAGTTCAGTAGGGTAGCAGGTTACAAAATAAACGTACAAAAATCAGTGGCATTCCTATACACCCAGGATGAAAAAAGTGAAAAAGACCTAAGAGAAACAATTCCATTTAATATAGCCCCTAAAAAAATGAAATACCTTGGTATGAACTTAACCAAGGAAGTGAGAGACTTTAACAATGAAAACTTTAAAACCCTAAAGAAAGAAATTACAGAAGACATCAGAAGGTGGAAAGACCTCCCATGCTCTTGGATTGGCAGAATCAATATCATAAAAATGACTATCCTACCAAAAGCAATATACAGATTCAATGCTATACCAATTAAAATCCCAAAGCAATTCTTTAAAGTAATTGAGCAAAAAATCTCAAAATTCATATGGAAGCACAAAAGATCCAGGATAGCAAAAATAATCCTGAGTAACAAAAACACTGCTAGAGGTATCACCATACAAACCTTAGTCTATACTACAAATCCATAGTTATAAAAACAGCCTGGTACTGGCTCCAAAACAAACACACAGATCAATGGATAACGGTTGAAGACCCAGATATAAGCTCACACAACTACAGCCATTTGATCTTTGACAAAGGGTCCCAAAAAATCCAGTGGAAAAAGAACAGCATCTTCAATAAATGGTGCTGGCAAAACTGGATGTCTACATTCAGAAGATTAAAACTGGACTCGTACTTGTCATCATGTACAAGATTTAATTCCAAATGGATCAAGGACCTCAATATTAGGCCAGAGACTATAAAAACCCTAGTTGAAAGGGTAGGGGACTCCCTCAAGCTGATTGGACTAGGCCAACAATTCTTCAACAGAAATCCAATAGCACAGTCGCTAGAACTAACACTCAACAGATGGGATCTTATGAAATTAAAGAGCTTCTGTTCAGTTTAAGAGATTGTAACCTGAGCAAAAAGGCAACCCACAGAATGGGAGAAAATCTTCACTAATCACATATCTGATAGAGCTCTATTATCCAGAGTGCACAAGAACTTAGAAAACTAAACACCAAGGAAATAAGTGGCCCAATTAAAAAATGGGCTTGGGAATTCAAAAGAAACTTTTCCAGGGACGAAATTGAAATGTCTAACAAATATCTTTAAAAATGCTTCGCATCCTTAGCCATCAGGGAAATGCAAATCAAAACTTCCCTGAGATATCTCACCCCGGTCAGGATGGCAAAAGTCCACAATACAAACAACACCAAATGCAGGAGAGGATGTGGAGAGAGGGAACTCTCCTACGTTGCTGGTGGGAATGTAGGTTTATACAACCACTCTGGTAAGCAGTCTAGTGATTTTTAAAAAAGTTAAAGATTGAAATGCCATATGACCCTGCTATTCCACTTTTGGGAATAATCCCCCACACAGCAAAAATTCACACAAGCACAACCTTGTTCATAGCAGCACTATTTACAATAGCAAAGTCATGGAATCAACCCAAATGCCCCACAGTAGACGAGTGGATAAGGAAAATGTGGTACATTTATACAATGGAATACTACTCAGTCATCAAAAAAGATGAATTAATGAAATTTTCCAGGAAATGGATGGGATTAGAAAAAATTATATTGCGTGAACTATCCCAAACACAGAAAATTAAGCACTGGATGTACTCCCTAATAGGTGGGTTCTAGTACCAAACCCACTGAGTGACATATTCAAAGATAAATCTCTGTAATACCTACAGTAATTACAAAAATTATAAACAGGAGGGAAGGGGAAGGAGGGCCCTCCCTAGAAATAAGGAGATAGGGGATTATGCTACAGCAGAGAAAATAGATCACCATCAAGTATTACAAATAAGTAGTAAGACATCTGGTTAAGCTCACTCACTTTCCTTCCTGGTCATTTGCAACTGATGGATTTGATCTCATCAGTCACTTATTTCCTTGGTGTTTAGTTTTCTAAGTTCTTTGTGCACTCTGGATAATAGAGCTCTATCAGATATGTGGTTAGTCTGGCAGACAGATGGTAACCATCCTGCAAATGGGAGACTGACCCTCCCCCTTACTGTGGTCTCCTACTTCTATTCCATCTACCTTTGAATCCACTCTAATAGTGAGACTCCATTTAAACAGCCTTTTATCTCTGGCTAGGAGGTGACCTCCAATACCAATCAGGATGGAGCCAAGGGTGATGCAGGAACAGCAAAACTGAAAACAAGAACAAACCATAATTTCAGAACATCAGAGATCCTACATTAATCACCTGGAACCAGACCAGCCAAATCTCTCCCCATCCCAAAGCTCAGGGAAATTTGTGGAAGAAGGGGTGGGTAAGATTGTAAGAGCCTAAAGATGGGGAGGAGCAACAATATGCAAGATACTCTACACGAGTTAGGGCTGAAGTAACCATAATCGGACTTTGCATGACCTGCGCAATGACTGACATATCGTTGACACCCCCAAAGTCTAGCGTGGATCACAGGCACTAGGATCCTTAGAGGCAAGGGATTAACAGTTACAGTAGTGTTCCCATACTAAAGGGGAGCACAAGAAAAAGCTCTAGGCAATGCCACTGAGTCCTTACCCTAGCGTGGAGGATGCAGAAGGAAATTTGACATTCACACTAAAGGATGCTCCAGGGAATGGGATGGGGGGAAGAGGGGGACACTAGGAGAAAGGGAGGGAGGGGGTGAAAGGAAGGGGAAAAGGGGGGAGGGTGCAAGGAGGACTGGTGAGGGGTGGAGGGGGAGAGGGGATGGGGTACCTATATAGTTTGTATGATTGGGAAAAAATAAATAAACATAATAAAAAAAGAAAAAAAGAGCTGGGAAAATGCTCAGTAGTTGAAGCCACTGAATTCAGATCCCCAAGTCCCATAAAAAAACGCCAGGTGGGCGTGGTGACCCAGCTGTAGTTCTTGCCTTCCAGAGCAGGCTGGCTAAACAGGCTAACACATAATGGTATGCTCTGGGTTTATTTAGAGATCCAGGCTTATGACAACAAAGTTGAAGACTGATTGAGGATGATTCCTGACATCACCCTTGATCCTCCATAGGCACACACACTCAAGTGTACTAACATACCCATCCATGTGTGTCCGCCCACATGCAAACATACACACACACACGCGTATACCCAATGCACAATATATGAAATAAAGAAAAAAAACAGTCACTCAATCATTTTCCTGAAGTGGTGTTTTCATGATTTTCTCCTTATCTTTTCGTTTGTTTTAAAAGTGTCTTTTTTTTTTTTTTGTATGTGTGTGTCTCTGTATCAGAGGGAACTATGTGTGCCTGTGGAAGCCCAAGGGTGACTTTGGAAGTCATCCTGAATCGCACTATCTCCTCTTGGTTTTTGCTCTGAGTTTCCCAGGTTCTACTTTCCAGGGCCAGAAGTACAGGACTTCGCCATCTCAATCTAGAGTTTTACATGGGACAAGAATCTAAACTCAGGACTTTCTGCTTGTAAGTCAGAGGCTCAACCCTTGAGCCACCTCTCCAGTCTTCTTTCTTTCTTAGAAGTTTGTTTTCTTTGTTTTAAGCAAAATCTTAGCCATGTGGCTTGTATTTTGTTGAATCTAATTTATAAAAATCAATGTTCTTGACTACAGTGTGACGTAGTTACTTTTCCTGGTTTGTTGCAGTTAAAAAAAAAATACACTGATGAGAACAATGTAAGGGAGAACGTTTCTTCTGGTTCACAGCTCCCCGTGGCGGTGAGTACGGGCGGTGAGTACGGAGTCGGTGTTCGAAGCAGGTGGTCACGATGCACGCAACAGTCCAGGGCAACGAATGCAGGCTTCTCTCAGTTCTCTTCATTTATTCTAGAAATCTGTCATTAGATGATGTTGGCACTGCACAAACAACTGAGGAACACAGGGACGACTAAGACAGCTAGGCAATGAAGTTTTAAGGGGCCACTGTTGCATGTCTAGTTTGATGGAAGCAGGATGGTACTGAATTTGCAGTGGAAAGACTCCTAGAAGTATGATCACCAGAACAAAAGATATAGTCATCAAGATTCTTGTTCAATATTATATTGCCAAACGTCCTGCCAGAGGGGTCACGCCTATTTATTCCCACACCAGCATTATCCTTAGAGAGAGGGTCTCTAATCTCTTCAGTAGGAACTCCAAAGTACCATTTCAGGATAATGTGAAACTTTATTTTTGGTTTTTTGTTTTTTTTTTTTTTGCATGGGATCTAAGGATCTGAACTGGGGTCTCTTTTACAAAGATTTTAACACCTGAGCCATCTCTCTACCCTCTGAGAAACTTTTATAGAATAAAATTTAATGAGAAGCACTTGCAGAGAAATTTCTTGCAATAAGTTGGAAGATGGTTCATGTGAAAAGAGGGCTGCACACAAACCTAGAGACCTGAGTTCAATATTCAGAACCCACATGGGAAAGGACGGAACCAACTTCCAAAAGTTGTCCCCTGACTTCCAGGCACATGGAATGTTCATATCTGCTCCTCCCCCGCCTGCCAAGTAAATTAATTTTTTAAAAAAAGTTGGAAGACAGAAGAACTTGTATCAGCACAGTCCTGTGGGGCATATTTAATGCAAGATATCTAAATTCATTAAATATGCCCCACAGGATGGTGCTTACACAAAGCAGACAGCAGCAGGGGGCGGGGCACAGTCCTGAGATTCCAGCATGTGGGAGGTCGCATGCTCAAGGCTAGCCTGGGCTCCAGAGCAAGACCCTGGCTCAAAGAAGCAGAAAAAAGCAAAGGAAAAAATAGTTGGCTGCTATGGGACCCTTGCAAGGAATCTCCAGAGCTCCAGATAAACGAAAATCTCCATGACAAAAGTCAAAAGAGAGTGGGAAATAAGCCAGAACCGTGTGTGTGTGCGTGTGTGTGTGTGTGTGTGTGTGTGTGTGTGTGTGTGTGTGTGTGTGTGTGTGTGTGTGTGTGTGTGCTGTATGCTCATGTGAGGGGAAGCATGCATGTGTGTGTGCAAGTGCAGAGGCCAGATGAGCACTTCTCTATCACTCTCCACTTCTTCCGTTGGGACAAAGTGTCTCACTGGGCATGGAGCTGGGCTGATGGACAGCAAGCTGCAGCAATTCTCTTGCTTGTGCCCCTGGTTTCCCAGGCGCAGTGAAGCTAGAGACTTTTTATGTTGAGGTTGGGATGTGGACTCAGGTCCTCATGTCTGTGCAGCAAGCGCTATTTACCTACTGTGCTGTCTCTCCACCTCTTTGACATGACTCCTGAAGACCGAAATCGCCCTTTAACGGGTCACTGATGTAAAAGGATGAAGGTACTGCCTGGGGGCCTGGATGGGGTTCAGAACACAACTGAAGACCCCATCCTCAGGGAGACTCACTCCTGGGGCCCAAGCAGGAGGCCCATGCAGGAGGCCCCTGCAGGAGGCCCGAGTGGAGTGGTCCGGTGGTCCACGGCAGGGAGACACTGCTGTCCTTTCCTAGTCTGTGCTGGCAGCAGGCATGTGTTTCTGAGGACCTCTCTGCCTCCCAGCTCCCGCCTTTCTGAAGTTGTCCACAGTTCTTCCTCTTGCCCAGCCCCCAAAGTCTTGAGAGATGTAGAATAAAGGTCAGAGCTATGCAATGAAGCACTTACAGTTACACGTTCGGCTTTCTTGAGCTTTTGATCGTCACCGATTAGGGGTATATTGTTGCCTTTGGGTCACGTGGCTGAATTCCAACTATCTCCAACCTTTCCTCACCCCACCCCCAAGAAAAATGTATTTCCTGTTTCTAGGAGGGCAGTGTGTGGCTCTTTCCGGTGGCTTGGTCCCTGCTGGCCCTCGTGATATTTCTTGAGACTAACGCAGATCTTTTCCTAACACTCTACTAATAGATCATATCTTAAAAGACCATCAGACCCAACATTCTGCAAAGTGTTGATGCTCAGAGATGAAAGAAGTTGCCGCAAGCTCAAGTTTACAGGGTGAGAAGTGACAAAGGTCAGAATCCAGGCGCATTATTTTTCCTTTTTAATTTTATTTTTAGATTAATTTATATGTTTTCATGCCCTCCTCCCCACCCTCCTACCCTCCTTCCATCCACCCTACTCATTCTCCTTTCCAGCTAATCTCCCACCAGGTCCTACGTTCCTCTACATGTGTGAGCCGCTAGGTCTCTCATCCAGGACACCTGTATTGGCAAGTGCCCAGGCACGGGCTGGGGCATGAACAGCTCACCAGTGGGCAAACCATTGAAGAAACCCTTGTCGGGCACTAGTCCCCAACCGTCTCTCAGGATGGTGCTGTATGTCATGGGAATCCTCCCTTCTCCGTGGTGAAATGTTGATAGATCAAGGTCCTGTGGAGGTCTAGTGGAAGCAGAAATTCACTGAGCTCTTGGACACAGCAGCTTTGATATAAACAGAGGCTACTTATTGTCTGGCCATACCTCTCCCCACCCTCGAGCTCCGACCTTCCTACCACTCCCTCTTCTGCAAGATGTTTTGCAACCAGACCACCTTCTACCAGCTGGGGACAGGACTTGGGGCGTCGTGCATACTAGGAAGAGCTGCTGCCCGGCTGCAGCCCCGGCTCTTGACTTTTATTTTCTTGCGGCAGGGTCTCAGTGCACAGCCCTGGCCGACCTCGCGTCTCCTGCTGTACCAGTGTGGTTTTCTATTTCTTCAAGCAGTGCTTCTCTTTGTTTCTGACAAGTTAATAACTTACCTCTGAAGTCTGTTATCTAAAGCACCAATTTTGCCCACGATCTTTGTCCCTGTTGTTTCTGGCAACAGTCTCTAGAAATAACCAAGTTAGTCCAGAATTCCAAGGACTGAGAATGTTGTTTATTTATTTTTTTAATTTAAACATTTTAAAATGTGTGTGTGTGTGTGTTGTGTGTGTCGGAGGGTACTGTGTGTGCCTGTGGGGGACAAAGGTCACTGTGGGAATCACCCTGGATTGCTCTAGCTCCTCTGCTTTGGTCTGGCACTTCCTAGGCTCTGGCTTCTAGGACTGCAAGTACAAGTCACCACCATTTCAACCTGGCATTTTTATGTGGGATCCTGTATCTGAACTCAGGAACTTCTGCTTGCGAGGCAGAGGTTTAACCCCCGAGCCATCTCTCCAGCACAAGGAATGTTGATTGAGTGGCTGCCATTTACCCCACATGCTTGAGGCCCTGAGGTTGATCCTCAGTAACACAAAAGAAGAAATTTTCTGCTGCACATGGTGGCTCAGGCCTGCTGCTCCAGGGCATGGGAGGTGGAGGCCACAGGACGGCTAATAATTTGAGGACAGCCTGAACTACATAGCCAGGCTGGGCTACAGAGTGGGACCCTGTCTCCAAAAAATGAAACAAAACAAAACAAAATCGAAAACATGAAAGGAAGGAAGGGAGGAAGAAAGGAGAGAGAGAGAGAAGTTCTTACTGCTGCATTAAAACAGCGAGAGGACCGTTAACCTGAAGGGTAACAGACCACGGTGACAGCTAGCGCTCACCTGTATCTTCTCTCTGCTTCTCTCAGAAAGGCATAGAGACCAGACGGTTTAAGTGCACGGAAGCAGAACACCAACAGTGCAATTTAATCCTATTTCCCACTGGCTTTCACTATGACATGGCTTAGCACAGCAAAATGGTCTTGCCTGTAAGATTTAAGAAAATCTTGAGGGCAAGATTTTACCCACTGAAGGTTCCATTTTCTGAAAATGCAAATTCATTTGAAAGGAGAGAGGCCTAAACTGCTCCTCAAAAGCAGCAAGTGGAGAAATGTTTGGAGCTGTGGTTCAGGGGATGCGGGCTCTGTGCCAAGTTGGCAGCATCATCCATCATCCACGGTGCTGACTTTGCAGGCAAGGCAGATGTAGACTGAAGGGGTCATGGAATCTCTCTGCCTCTTCAGAGAACAGCCAAGGTCAGGCAGTGTGTGGTAGGGGCAGAGTCTCTGCAAGGAGATGCTCTGACGTCGTGGTGACGATGTGAAGCTGAGGCCAAGGTATAAATAAAAACCCAAGGGTATCGAAGGTGCCAGGGCCATGGGACATCTTCCAAGGAAAGAAAACTGCAGGCATGGCATGGGCCAGTCCTGAGAGAGGCTATGTGTGGGTCGATGGCAGATCAATGCTGCAACTGTTAAGAACTCTGGGACTTTTGAAGTTGGACTGAATGGTTTTTGCATTATAAGATGGTCCTATGATTCTGAGGACAGAGGATATGGAACATCGTGGCTTAAAAGTGATAGATCTTGGTGCTGGCTCAGTGTGTAAGGCACCTGCTTATAACCCTGGACACCTGAGCTCGGTTCCTGGAAGCCACACACATGGTAGGAGAGAACTGACTTCCGAAGGTAGTATGTCTAGTTGTCAGATGGACAAGGAGAAGACTTGTAATGGTTAGTGTTGATTCGGTTTGTTGGGATCTGGATTCTATGACCTGTGTAGGGTATTTAGATTAGGTTAGTCTGTGGACGTGCCTTGAGGGACTGTTTTGATCGGGTTGAGGTTGGAAGACTCAAGGAGGGCAGCACCATCTTCTGGGGTTGGTTTAAAAACCCAAAGTGCTTAGGGCAATGGCTCAATGAGTGTGAATCCTAAGCATCCATGCAAACAAACACTGGGCATAGTAGCTCAGACCTACCTGTAACCCCAGCGCTAGGGGCGCAGAGATAGGCAGATTCCTGTGGTTTGCTGGCCACCAAGTGTAGCCAAAATGGTAAGCTCCACGGTAGTGAGAAGCCTCAAAAACAACAACAACACACAAACAATAACAACAAAAAACTAAATAAAAATATGGAAAGAGGTAGAGGAAGACACCTGATATTAATTTCTAGCTCTATATGTACTGTACACACACACACACATACACACACACACCCCAAAACAAAAACCTCCAAATGGGGAAAACAGAAACACCTACAAAAACGTGCCTTTTACAGCTACATCTATATGACTTGAAATGGCCGAGCTGAACAATAGCAAACAATTCTGACAATTCTAGTTTTGATATGGCATCTATTTGGCAGTTCTTTGGAACAATAATTAAGCTAATTTGGCTTCTTTGGAGATCACTTCTGGTATTATTGCTAAAAACAAACATTTTTCGAATAGAGGAAAATGATTTTTAAACATGATTATTTTTGGTTACATAGTGAGTTTGGTGTCAGCCTGTGGTATGTGAGATCCTGTCTCAAACACAACAAAACAAAACAAGACAAAACAAAACAAAACAAAACAAAACCACTCAAAGACAACACTGAGATGCCATTGGTCTTAAAACAAATCAGCAAAGGCAGTTGTATTAAGTATGTCGGTGACTACAGCGATTGCATAAAGCATGCGCCTTTGCTGAAGTTGCCCAGGCGACTGATACAGTGACTCCTTCAGCTTCTCTTTTTCTTTGTTTCAGAAACCTATGAAAACCACTGAGATATTTACTCTGATTGGCTTTGAACAACGGGCCTTCTCTACCAGTATTTCCAGAAGGTGCTGATGATGTTAAATAAGCTCTTAGGAATTTTGCTTAGATTTATTTTTAAAAGTATAGCCTCCCCATCCTGCAGTGCTTAGAGATCAGATTGGGGTCTCACACATGCTAAGTAAGCTTTCTATCACTGGGAGCTCCAACTCCTTCAACTCCTCCTTCTTGGTTGTTTGCAGCTCAGGCTCGTTTCCCTCCTGCCTCAGCCTTCTTCGAGGGGCTATAGCTGTGCATCCCCCTGTAGCAGTTCATCTGCAAGTTGCTCATACAATCACGACAAAACTGCTTAAGGGAACAAGGGGTTTATTCTCTTCCGATAGACTGGTTACATGTCCTCGTCCAACTTTGCAGGAGAGCTCACACCAACACCAGGACCGAGGGAACTGGCCACACCATCTGCACATAACGGCTGAGAGAGGAACAATCCTTACTTGCCAGGTCAGCATGTCTGGAAGTATGCAGAAGGACGCCTCTTTCTCAGTTTCTTCCATTCTATTCACCTGTCTGGGGACTAGTTCCACCCACCATGGGCTGGGCCTTCCCTATCAGCTAGATACTGTCCTGCAGGTTCGCTCTGGGCTTAACTCAACTACTAATTCTCTACAAATGTATCCAGAGCTCGAACCCTCAAATATCGAGTTGACACCTGTGCCTAGCTATCACACTCATACCTGGCAAAAAGTGACGCAAGTTTCCTATTTTTCCTCAGTCTTCCCTACTCATTATGGCCTTGAACTTCTTGGAGGCTGACGCTCCATTGATCTTCCTGCCTCTACCTCAAGTGCTAGGATTACAGGCATGTGGTATCATGCCAGGTTCAAAGGATTGATTGTGCTCCTCTCTTCATTTCTCCTCTTCTTCCTCCGCCTCCTCTTTTCGTGTGTGGCTATGTGTAGAAGAGGGCACTTGTATGTGTTTCCTGTGGTGGAGGCTCTGCAACAGTTTGATATGATAGGTGCCATATCAAAACGAATGACTTGAGAATCACTCTAGATTGCTCTACTTCTTGCTGTGCTCTGGGGTCTCCCGGTCTCTGCCTTCCAGGGCCGGAATTATAGGCTTCAGTCATTACTGCTTGGTGTTTTTACATGGGATCTGGGATCTGAACTCAGGTCTTTTCGTTCGTGAGGCAAAGACTTTAATCCTTGATCCATATCTCCAGCCCTCCATTCTTATGTGTGGGAGGGGGGAGGAATAAAAATCTAATATATAGTGATTTCGAGGTATTACCCAGTACTTTCTTTTGACCTAGCACTGGCATTCCAAAAGTGTCTGTCTCCAGGAAAGAAGACCTGAACAATCTCTGCCCCTGCATTTCTGTAGTGGACCTGCTGTCTTTCCAGATGTAATGACCTTGATCTGATTTGCAAATTGTCACATTTCACTTTGGTAGTGCCAGAACACAACAAGAATAAGATGATCAGGTTGCTGCTAAAGTCCTTTCCAATTTTGTCTACACCTTCTTGTTTCTGTACTGGTTGAATGTGCAGCTGTCACTGTGGTGGTGCTAGAGCGCTCAAAGTCAGGGACTCAGCAGGGAGGGGAAAGGCTCTGTGGTCACCAAGTGCTGGATCTGAAACCAGGTCCTCGGGTCTTCAACCACTAGTCCACGAGTTAGGGGTTAACTCCCCTTTTACAAAGGGAAGGCAAAGCTAGGGAGATGGTTCAGGGGTTAAAGCCTCTGCTTGAAACCAAAAGGAGTAGCCTGGGAAACCACAGAGCACAGCAGTAAGGAGGTAGAGCAATCCAGGATGAGTCCTGATGCCACCTTTGGGCCTGCACAGGCGCACACACTCTAGTGCCCTTTGGTTCACACACAGGCATACAACAGGGAAGGCAGGCTCAGACCAGCTAAGTAACTTCACCAGGATTGCACAGGTAACTGTGAAAGTTAGGGAATTCAATGCCAAATCTTTTGACACTAATACAGCACTTTCTGCTTTCCTGTGTCAGCAGAGCAGAAGGAATGGAGTGAGGAAAGGAATAGATAGGGGGGGGGCGGCTGATGATGCCGCTGAAGCTGTGGGTTAGAGACTAGAATCCTGAGGGAGGGGGTGGGTGTTGACTTACATGCTACAATTAGAGCCCATGGTACCGTAACAGACATTTGCTTGTTAAACAAGAGGCTCAGGGCTGGAGCAATGGCTCAGGGGTTAAGACTGCCTCACAAGCAGAAGGTCCTGAGTTCGGATCCTCAGTCTCACATAAAAAAAATGCCAGGCAGCTACAGCAGAGGCCTGAGCTTCCAGCCCTGGTAGGTGGAGCCTGGGAAATCCCAAAGCAAAGCCAAAAGAACAGAGAAGCAACCCCAGGATGATTCCTGAAGTCTCCTTAGTCCTTCACAGGGACACATAGTGCTCTCTGATACACACACACACATTAAAACAACAAACCAAAAAAAAAAAAAAAACACCCCAAGAGGCTCTGATAGCTCTACTATCAACCCTTAGGATGTTTTGCCTCAGTCATTCTCTGAAGTTCACCACAAAAGTCTACTCTAAAGTGCTACAATATTCCTTGGCATTGAAATCAAGAGCATACAGGAAGTGAAGATTGGCTATTACTTCCCATAAGTCAAAATATAACTGAAGGCTAAATCCCCTCTCTGTCCCAACTCTTTTGCATCTTGTGAACAAGTGTGCTAATTAGTATGTAGGTGTAAACTTGAGAATTGGAGGCTGAGCTCTGGGCATGTTTGTGAAGAATCAGTAGTTAAAGTAAATCCTGAGCAAGTCGGCAGGAGACTGTGTGATTGATATGGAAAGGCCCAGTCCATGGTGGCCGGGACAGGCAGGCAGGGATAAGATGGTGGCAACTGGTTCAGTCAGTTCATTCTTCAGCACATTTTGACAGTCCTATGTAGCAGCTCAGGTTTGCCCCCTCTCAGCAATCCTGTGAATGTGGTGTGGGTTGGTTCCTGGTGTTGATATGAGTTCTTCTGCCAAGCCGGACTAAGAACTGTAACCACATAGGAAAGAATAAAATCCTCTTGTTTCCCTAAATGTTTCTATTGTGGATTTATTGGCACCATGCAGGCTAGTCGGGGTGTATTTGGTTGACAGGACTCCCCCCAGCAGCCTCACATCAGCCACCGTTACGATGTGAGGTGCAAACTCCTGGCTGTCCCGTTTCAACCAAGAGAGCAGAGATGAGTCCTGATTGTTAACAGGCATTAGTTATTCTCGTGCACGCTGGAGTCTTTCTCAATTCATTTTTAATTAATTTATTTACTTGAGAGAGGGGTGGCACTTGGCAGGGAGTGGAGGTCAGGGGACAACTTTCAGAAGTCGATTCTCTCCTTCTCCCATGTGGGCTTCTGGACATTGAACTCAGGTCACCATGTTTTCAAGCAGGTTTCTTACCTGCTGAGCTTTCTTGATGGCCTCAGTTTCTGTTCTTTAGTTGTGTGTGTGTGTATGTGTGTGTGTTCCTGCACACAAGCCCCTGGAGGCCAGAACGAGTTGTCCCACTCTGTCACATTCCCTTGAGACAGATTTCTCACTGGGTCTGGAGCTAGGTTGGCGGCCAGCGAGCCCCAGTAATCCTCTTCTCTCTGCCCCCCACCTCCCAGTGCTGGGGTCGTAGGCACACAACTATGCCCTTCTTTTTACATAGGTACTGGGAATTTGAACTCAGGTCCTTGTACTTACACTGAGCCATCTTGTCAGCTCTCACAATAGACTTTCTAAACTGATGATTCTTTTTTGATAGAGGTTTATATCTGAAAGCCAGAGACTGAGCTAAAAAGACACATCCAAACCATCAGCATGTTTACGAAGTCATTCTCTGAGAGAAAGAAAAGAGCTGAGCAAAAGTGAGGTATTTCTTCTGATAAAGTGAGCTGGGAATTAAGTTGGACATATAGGAATATTGGGAGGATATAGAGAGGTGGGTAGAAGGTGAGTTGTGCAGTCAAGCCTAGATTATGGCTGTGACCTAGTTCTGTGTCTTTGGGCAAAGTTCCCTTTAAGTCTCAGTGTTCTCAAAACTTCATAGACTAGTGAAGAATGAGTAAAATTGTGCTTTCCAATCCCAAGTTCTATGCCAAAGGCAGATCCACAGTCAGTCATTCTATCTGAAGTACATCAATTGTTGCAGTTACTCTGTATAGTTGCTGGTAAATTCACAACCAAATGGCTTAGGGGGGGACAGGTTTTATTTTATGATTGTCCAGTCACAGTTCTTACTCCAGCCTGGCAAAAGCGCTCACACCACCATCAGGAGCCTTGGGAACTGTCCACATCATATCCATTGCTGATGTTGATTCATATTGCCATACTATCATGTCTGGACAAATATACAGAAGGACGCCAACTTCCTTAACCAGTTCCCTCCATTCTATTCATCTGCCCACCCACCCATCATAGGCTGGGACTTTCCCATCAGTTAGACAATCTCCTGCAGGCTTGCTCAGGGCTTAACTACTAATTCTTTACAAATGTGCCCAGAGCTCTGGGGCTTTGACTGTCAAGTTGAAACCTGTAACTATGACATCAATATAAAACAGAAACTAGAAAAACATAATAAACATAAACTATAAAAAGGCAAGAAGAGGGCTTAATATATAAGGTGGACATAAGGTTTGAGTGACCTCTTATATTCTCCTAAGCATGCCTTATCAGAGGAGACTGGATCAGAATCCATGACCCAGACCACATACCTGCACATGACATTTGGGAAGTTGAAGCAGGAGGGCCAGGAGCTGGAGGCCAGGGTGGGCTACCTAACAAATTCTAAGCCTACTTGAGTAAGAAAAAAAAGACCCTGTATTAAAAAACAAACAAACAAACAAAAACATAAATTATTGAACAAACAAGTAACCACCTCTTTAGCTTGGATTCAGAAGAAAGCTTTCTACTAGTAACTTAGAATCGAATGGAATCAAAAATGGGCAGGCTTGACTACAAGAAAAGTAAATAGTTTTTGCATAGGAAAGAACGCCATAAACAAAGTCAAAGATTAAACCTTGGAGAAACATATGCAGTATGTATCCCAATAAAGGGCATATAAACCTAATAAATATTCATAAAACAGAAACCCAACACAAAATGGGCAGGAAACATGAAGAGAAAATGTTTTTATGCACATGAAAGCATGTTCTTTCTTACTAATAAAGGGCAAATTAAAACTACACCAAGATGCTGTCTTTCACTGATCAGATTGGCAAAAACTAAGCGCATCATCACACACTTTGTTGGCAGGCTGAAGGGAAACACACACTCTTACAGGGGCCCGTGGAACGCAAACGGATATAACTGTGTGTATTCAGGTGTGGGAATGCACACGTGTGGAGACCACAGGGCCGCCTCGGGGGTCATGGCTCAGGAGCTGTCCATCTTGGTTTTTGAGACCAGGTCCCTCACTGACGCCTGGAGGTGACAGAATAAGAGCTCACTAGCCAGCCCCAGGGAGCTGTCTCTGCTCCCCAGCATGACAATTAAATGTATATGCTACCATGCCTGCAGGTTTTTCACGTGGGCGCTGAGGATGCTTTGCATGGCGTTCGTTTTGCTACGTGAGCTCTCTCTCCAGTAGTTTTTATGGACGATATAATTTCACAGTGCATATTTAAAACACACACACATAGGCCAGTGAGGGTAAAGTGCCTGCTTGCATATCTGGCAACCTGAGTATGATTTCCAGGAGCCCACATGGTAAAAGGAGAGAACCTACTTCTAAAAACTGTCCTTTGACCTCTAGTCCTGTGCCATGACACACATTCATGTCCATGTTATCTCTCAGACAGCACACATATATGCTATTTTTGTGCGTTGCATATGGGTGGATATGTTTTCGTGTGTGTGTGTGCTCACGGAGGTCCATGGGTGGAATCAGGAACCACATGGATTGCTTTACCTCCTTACAGCTTTGCTCTGGGGTTTCCCAGACTGCTACCTCTAGGTCTAGAATTGTAGGCTACCACCATTTTTTGATTGGCATTTTAATGTGATGATTACATTTTAATGTCAACTTGACAGTTACAGACTGTTTGAGGCACAGCTGGAAGGTTAATGGTTGAAGCAGTTCCCCAAACAAGTCTGCAGGTACTTGATTAATTGCTGTGGAAAACCCAGCCCATGGTGGGTGGTACTTTCCAGCGGTGGACCAGATAATAGGAAGTGTGAGGAGGAGGGACTTGCTCTTCCCTTGTCCTGCGTTGGCTTGCTGTTGAGTTCACTCTTGGAGCATCGTTCACTTTTTGGAGCATCCTTACCTTCTTTGTTGCTGCTGCCTCCATCCTTGGCTGACTCAGAGATCCATCCTTTTCACCTTGCTGCTGTTCCCACTGTTTTGGAGCCTGGTTTCTGGGTCTTGCTGTTGTTGCTATTCTTCACTGACATGGGAGCCCAGTGTCTTTGACCTTCCAGTGAGGTAGAGGATATGGACCTTTTTGGGAAACTTCAGCATGAATAAGTCTGTGTATTCTAAAACGGAGCAAATTCCAGTCAAGAATGAAGCAGCTATGCGCGGCTACTTTGAAGGAGACTGTATTTACTATGAGCTGATTTAATAAACTTACACACACACATGTATATATTACATTCTAGAGATTCTGTTCTTCAAAGAACACTGATTAATACACATGGGATCTGGGGATCTGAACTCAGGTCCTTTTGCTTGGGAGGCAAAGACTCCAACCACTGAGTCATCTTCCCAGTCCATGTATGGTAATTTTTTTTTTTTTTTTTTGCCCCAGAACTCTCGCATTCAAGAATTTATCCCCAAAACAAACTTTCTTTTTTTTTTTTTTTTTTTCTCCTTCTCATGGGACTTCCTTTTTTTTTTTTTTAATTAAAAAATTTAATTATACATTTTAAAATTTTTTACCAGTTCCCTCCCTCCCCCCTCCTCCCCCTCCCCTTCCCCAGTGCCTCCCCCCCAATTCCCAGAGAGTCCTTTATTGTATACGCCTAACTCTCCATTGGGTCCTCCTCTCCGATAACATATAAGGACCCAGTGGCATTTCCATAAGCCCTTTCTCTTGTTCCCCTTAAGCATAAGATCACTACTATGGCTGTCAATCCCTTGCCTCCAGGGGTCTCGGTGCCCTTAACAGATGCTAGACTTTATGAGGGCAACAGTGCGCTGGACATTGCGCAGGGCATGCAAAGTCCCATTACGATTGCTTTGGCCCCAACTATTGTTGAGAATCTTGCAAATCGTTGCTCCTCCCATCCTTTTGCTCTTACAATCTTACCGCCCCCTCTTCCGCAAATGTCCCTGAGCTCCAGGATGGGGAGAGATTAGGCTGTCCTAGTTCTATGTGATTGATATAGTCTCTGAAGTTCTGGATTGTGGTTTGTTGATTTTCTCTTGCAGTTTTGCTGCTCCTGCAATTCCCTTCACTCCATTCTGCTGGGCACTGTATGTCACCCCCTGGCCAGAGACAAAAAGCTGTTAAACTGGAGTCTTGTTGTAATAGCACATTCAAGGGTAGATGTAATAAGAGTAGGAAACCTCCCTGAGGGAGGGGTCCATCACCCATTTGCAAAATGATTACTTTTTATCTGCTAGACTATATGCCCTCCCCTTCTGGTGAGATCAGGAAAGAACGTCTGTGAACTTAACCAGGTTTCTCATTACTTACTTGCAGACCTTGATGGAGGCCTATTTTCTCTGCTGTAACATGGTCTCCTCTCTCCTTGTTTCTGGTGTGGCCCTCCTAACCCATCTCTCTTGTTCATAATCCTTGCAATTACTGTCCAAAACAAACTTTCAACAATGCAAATGATATATACATACAAGGTTATCATGGCATCTTTATAAAATGAAAATATATTGGAAGTAACTGTAGTCCATGTATGACATGAGTACTGTGCAGCTATTTAAAAAGTGAGGAAAATGTGCATGACTGACAGTTTTCTGGCTGCACTATTAAGCAAGCAAAGGTATATGAGAGAATATTAGTTACAGGAGAAAGAAGAAAAGATAATATGCTTGTAAATGCTTATGCATACAAAAGAAAACCAAGGGAAAGACAGTCCAGAGATAAATAAGACTGACCATCCTCAGTGGGGAACTAACAGATTATAAGGAAGGAAGAGACAGAAAGTGGATGGAGTTTAAAATTTCACAGCCATTTAAATATATTTTAGATAGTCAGCAACAATGAAAAGAGAACAAATATATCAACCAAGAAGGGGAAAAACTAAAGTGGAAAAAAAGGAAATGAAACCAAATTTCAAAAAAGGATGAAGAAAAAAAAAAAAAAAAAACCAAAATTCAAATGAATGAAGTGGCCCACACAGCAGGAGGTGCAAAGTAAAACTGAAGCAGCACCCAAGCGCTGTATTTGGGATATACCTTTGTAGGCTAAAGACAAATATTAGATATTAGCACAGACAACAGACTTCTTTTTCAAAGAAGCATGAATAAGTCTGTGTATTCTAAAACTGAGCAAATAAATCTCTTGCAGCTATTGGGAGCTGAAAGAGAAGGAAAGAAAGAATCTGTGGGGTTTTCCTGGACTCAGAGGTGCCGGTGTGGAGTTGGATGCTTCAGCACAGGCTAGTAATCCAGCACGGGAGAAGCACGGCAGGAGCACTGTTGTAAGTCCAAACCAGCCAGGGCCACAAACTAAGATACTGCTTCAAAAAACAAACAATAATTCACAGGCAAAACAATAGCAAATAAAAAATAAAAAAGAAGCATTGGTGTGAACTTGTGGTTTTTAATACAATGCTACATACAGACAAGCATAAATTTGCACACTTTTAGCTACATAGTTTTCTAGCTCCCCTCATAGGAGAGGGACTAAAATCAGTGCTGTTGCAATAGCAATGAGAACAGCTAGGGTGTGTGCCTTCTGTACATCGTTCTCTGCTCCTTTGCTATGGGATTAAAAAGCACAAACCTAAAAGAATACCGGAAGTTTACAGTGTGCCAGTTTGAAGGGGCTTCTGTTAACCAATTCTGGGACAATCTGATCACCAAAATATTTAATAGCGGTGAACCTTTATGGTGCTCTGAACAAAGTAAGAATCCAGTCATCTGTACTGATAAAATAAATGAGGAAGAAGGAAGAGTCCTTCCTTATGGTAGCAAGTCAACTAATAAATATAAAAGGAATGATGAAATTAGAGGTATAACTAATTAACACAACCATAATCCAGGCCAGAATCAACAGTAGGGGGTTGGATTACAGTTCAGTGGTAGAGCCATTTGTGAAGCCTTGAGTTCAATCCTTAGTACCATAAGAAACTACACACACACACACACACACACACACTCAACAATAGAACAATAGATACTAAAACCCCAAGTTGACATTTGTTACCCTTTAAAATGTCAACAAATACCTACATTGTCAGAAAAAGCATATTCCCAAGAAGTACTTAGAAACTTTCTAACATAGACACTTGATAATGCTGACCCACCACTTTAACTAAGCTAGTAATCTATCATCACTAATATATGACATGTAAATGTCATGTCCCTCCTGATATAGTGACCACGATCAGTTGAACATCATGTCACCATGGTGACCCAAATCTAGTCCGGAGCAAACACCAGACAAATCCATGTGAAAGACATTCTACAAAGAAACAACTTTTCCCAATAAGAAAGTCGACAGACACAATGTGAAAGAAGACAATGTCAGCAGAACGGTGCAGCTTTAAGGAGATTGAAGAGATAACCAAGGAGCCAAGAGATAGCTTAGGGTTTAAGCTTCTGCCTCACAAGCAGAAGGTCCTGAGTTCAGATCCCAGATACCACATAAGAACACTAGGGGGAAATGGCAGTAGCCTGTACTTTCTGTCTTGGAAAGCAGAACCTGGGAAACTCCACAAGAAATAGGAGGTAGAAACATCCAGGGTAATTCCCAAAGTCACCCTTGGACCGCCACAGGCATATGCAGTGTTCTTTGATATACAGAGAAACACACACAGAGGCACACATGCAAGACTGGGGGGGGGGGAGAAATGCAAAGAGAAAACTGAATTTTTTTTAGATAACATGATGGATATAATTGGTCAAATGTGAATAAAATCTACAGATTTTAGTGTTAATGCTTATTTCCCAGTTTTGAACTTTAAAAAAAATTGTATGAGAGAGAGAGAGAGAGAGAGTGTGTGTGTGTGTGTGTGTGTGTGTGTCTGTCTGTCTGTCTGTCTGTCTGTGTGGGTATCAAAGGACACTGTATGTCTCTGTGGAGGACTAAGGCTGACTTCAGAAATCATTCTGGATCGCTTCTACCTCCTTTTTGTTTTGCTCTGGGATTTCCCAGGTTCAGCCCACTAGGGCCTGGAGTGCAGGCTGCTGCTATTTCTGCCTGGGATTTTTACTCAGTATCTGGGATATGAACTCAGCACCTTCTGCTTTACAGGCAGAGTTTTAATGCCTAAGCTACCTGTCCCGTCCACTTTTTAAAGCTCTTTAGATAAAAATTGAAATATTTAGGCTAAAGCCACATGGCAGTTTGTTGCTAATGCTTGAAAAACAAACAAATAAAAAAAATTCATTTAGGAGAATCTGAGTGAACAATATAGGAATGTAAAAGACCTTTCTGTAGGTCTAGTATATTATCATAGGCATGCTCTATGTGTACATGCATATACATGACATACAAGCACATGTATGCACAAATGTGTATTACCTCTTAGCTTTTTTTTTAATATAAAAATATTTGACTTGGAAGCTCCAGTAGTGGGTCTTAGAATCTGTATTTTGAAAGTTATCCTGATGATTGTGATGAATAATCAGCTTCTGCCTCAGAGTGCAATAAAATTTTGTTATAGTGACAAGATTGAAAAATATAGGTACCCTACCACCCAGTTTTATTTATCTTTAACAAGTTGTTCGATACAGATATTAAACTGACAGTTGCTTTGGGCACAACTGTGAGGAATTAGTAGTTAAAGTAAGCTGTTGAGCAAACCTGTAGGAGATTGATTGATATGGGAAGACCTAGCGCACAGTGGGTGGGGCTATTCTCTGGACAGGTGGATAGGATGGAGGGAACTGGATCAGTCAATTAGCGGTCTTCATCATACTTGGACAGGCTTGCAGCCTGAAAAGTGAGGTTTGCTTCTCTCTAAGCAATTCCGGTACATATGGTATGGCCGGTTTCCTTGGTGTTGGTGTGGACTCTCCTGTCAAGTGGGATTAAAAATTTTAACTGGATAATCATAAGCTAAAATAAAGTCGCCTTGTTACCAATAAGCCATTTTGGCAACAGGAGACGGATTACAACATGAGTTAAGTAACTATTTGAAAAAATGGAGACAACTCAGTCCTGGCATCCCGTGGTCTGTGCTGTTTTAGTTCTGGTTCCCTGAGGGAGAGGTACAGGAAACCCAAAGTACTACCCTGCTTTAAAAAAACAACAACAAATAGGTGAGACTGAAACTCTGAGGGTCTCACCATCTCCCAGCCTCCCTTCCCAGTGGAAATCATTGTCCCAGAGTTCGAGTTTGTCATTCCCTTCCATGCTTGCCTTCCAGAATATGCACACCGAGGGGAGGGTGAGTTCCCAGCACTCATGCAAGGTTATGGACAGTTACACCGACACTTCAATGCAGTGAGAAACAAGGTCATCACGGGAGACCTAACAGGGAACAGCTGTGGGCGAGGAAGCAGAACGGCCAATAAAGATGACTGTCAGGAAGCACTTGGCCCGAGTCTTCAGCTTTACTGGACGCTGACACGCCATGGTGTGATCCTCTTTGGAGGAGCAGGTGAGGGTTTCCCAAGCCTTGTATCCTCATCAATACACCTTGTATCCTCATCAATACCTGTATCACTGGGAGTTTCGATTTTGTCGACTTAATGACTGTGAATGTCTGCATCGCACCTTCTGTGAATGAGCCCATTCATCCTGGTTGGCTTGTAAAGTTCACGACGCAGCTTGGACAATGCATTAGTGTTTGCACATATGAATGCACAAATATTTCCATGGTATGACCATTGCTCCTTTCTTGTATGACCATGTGTTTTTCCTAGAGTTAATGATTTCATCGGTTTTCTATTTGTCTGGTTCTCTATATACTTACATTTTTTTCTCCAAATGCTCCATGGTGACCATTCTATAGAAATAACAACTAAGTGTGTGTGGGGGAGGGGGGAGAAAGTGGAAATGTGTGTACAGCTAGCATTCCAGACTCTGCATGCAGAGTGCTGCTGCCTTGCGTTTCTTAAGCCCCCCCCCCAAACTCCATGTCTTCTTTCATGGCATGCTGGTACTTATCTCCCAGCTGTTTCCACTAAATTAGGGCATGTTTGAATCTTTGCAGGACTTTTTATTGGTCTAAATTTAGAATTTTAGGTTGAACTATTTTCCATTGTGTTTTAAAGGCAGGGTTTGATTAACTATTAGTTTTGTTTGCTTTAAAAAAAAAAACCGATCCTTTGTATGTGATCTGTTCCCCTATAACATGGGGTGTAAGGTTCAAAATGAGGAGCCTTTGCTCTGGGTCTTCTGTATACCTCTTAGTCTGGGCAGCCACGCCTCTGACTCTGGCACCTTCCATATACCCCTTTATTCTGGAAGCCTTATCTGACTCTGACCTTTAGCTTTGCATTATTTCTTCCCTCTCTTTTATCAATCTTATTTCTGACTCTACATTTGTATTTGATTACAGGTGTGGGACAGATTTATTTACTTATTTGCCTCTGAGACCTTTATATGCTGTTCTTTATATCTGGGATATGTTTCCCCTCATCCTTTCTCTCGACTCAGGAATGTCCAATTCTTGTGTGTGCTGTTACACATGTATATGTGTAGGGAAATGTACAAGAGGGCACTTGAGTATGTGGGAGCCTGTGGTGGCTGAGGGGTGACTCTGGGAATCATCCTGGATTGCCTTACCTCCTTATTGCTTAGCTCTGTAGTTTCCCATGCTCTGCTTTGCAGGACTGGAATTATAGGCCACTAACCTTTCTTACATGGGATCTGGGTATCCTTTTACTTGTTGAGAAAAAGGCCATTGTCTCAGCCCAAATCCCTACTCTTCAAAACATCATTCCTCCTTGCTGAAACTGATGGCATGTCTTCTTTGTCTCTGAACTGCACCATGACACATGGGATCTGTGTTCTTATCTGCCTCCCTGTTCACCTTGAACCCATCAGCCGGGAATGGCCTTTGCTCACTCTATATCCTCAATGCCTCACATGCAGTGATGAGGAGATAGATGTACCATCATATGAATATACCTTATTCAATGTGAAGTTGCACACAGTCATTGCTTACTCAACATCTGGATCAGATTTGTTCTGGCTCAAAGACATTTAAAAAGGAAAAAACAAAATTTCATCCCTCTAGGAGCTCACAATATAAGGAGATATAATTCTCATATTATCAGTCAAACACCTTAGAGCAATCTCTACACAAAAACAAAGAACAAGAAAATATGCACTTCAGTGGCTTTTTGGTATATTCACAATGCCATGCAACCTTGACTTCTAGACAGGATTTTTCTTATCTGAAAGAAGTCCTTCATGTATCCTGGAGCCCAGACCAAGGAAGAGGAAATGCTTCCAGGGAAGGGGCAGGGCTCTGGGAAGGCAGATTGGGGAAGCCTGTGAAGTGTCAGGAGGCAGAGCTAATGAGGACATGGCTGGGCTGTTTCCCAAATGAGGACTCTGAAAGACAGAAAGACAAGTGATTCAACTAAGGTTTCACAGTTTCTCTTACAATTCGACAGAATGCAGTTAAGGGTTAAGACAATGCTGAGTGCCCAGTCATTCCTGGTGTAGGTGCTGATGTCTTCAAATTACCTCCATGTTGCTATTGCCCAAGCCTCGGAGATCAGCTTCATTTTCTTCCAACACCATCTAGAAACATTCACCATATTGAGCCTCATTATATTGAATAAAAATGCACCCCCCAACTCGTGGTTTTTGTAGGTTCAAATTTAAGGCTACCATCGTGATGCCAGAAGGTGCTCTGGCCACAAAGAGATATTTTGGTAGTGAAAAATCCAGGACCACTTCGTGGTGTTTTGGGCTAAGATGTTTGGGCCGGGTGTTTTAAGTTCTCTCTGTGTTGGTGAAGTTATGAGTTTTGGGCTTTCAGTGCTCCTGGCTGTAATATGGAATTAAGAAACCTTGGGCTGAAGAGATGGCTCATGGATTAAGACTCTGTCTTGCAAATAAAAGGACCTGAGTTTGGATCCTGAGTCCTACATGCCAGGGGGTGGCCTATACTTCTGGCCCTGGTGGGCAGAGCTTGGGAAGTCCCAGAGCTAAGTAAAAAGAAGGTAGAAGCAGTCCAGGATGACTTCCAAAGCCACCCTTGGGTCTCCATAGGGACACATGGTGCCCTCTGATACACACACTTGAGCGTGTGGAAACATACACACACGCACACTCACCAAACGAATAAATAAATGGAATTAAGGAACCTTGTCTTGGCTACTTTACCATCCTCCTGCCCAGAAGAACCACTGGGCAGCCATGAGGTTCTCTACTGCCTTTGCCAATCTAGAGGAGAAAATGAGCACGTACTTTATTTTTTAAATATTTATCTGAGATATAAAGGGAGAGAAAGAGAAAAAGGAACATACATGCATGCTATGACATATGAGTAGAGGTTGGAGGGCAACTTTAAGAAGGGGGTTCTCTCCTTCTACCAAGTGGGATTCCAGGGATCGAAATCAGGCTATTAGGTTTGTAAGCAGGTGCTTTATTTACCCCTGAGCCATCTCACCAGTCCTTAATATAGACTTTTTTTTTAAAATATAAACTTTTTTATTATTATTATTTATTCAACTGTGCACATGTGCGTGTGTATGTGCCCGCGCGTGTGTGTGTGTGTGTCTGTGTATGTGTAGAACCACGGACGAATTCGCGAACCACCATGGATGCCTCCACCTCCTTCTGCCCAGGGATTCACAGGCTCCGCCCTACCAGGACCAGAAGCACATGCCGCCCCCGCTTCCGCCTGGCGTCTATACGTGGGATCTGAACTCAGGACCTTCCGCCTGCAAGGCGGAGGCTTAACCCCTGAGCCACCTCTCCAGCCCCTTAATATAGACTTTAAAAGTAATGTCTACTTCAAACATTCATAATATTCCATTAGATTTCAAATGACATTATCCCAACTCTCTTTTTAAAAAAAAATTTGAGAGACAGAGAAAGTGTGCACATGCATACCATGGTGCATGTGTAGAAGTTAGAAGGCCACTTCTCTCCTTCCACCAGTGTGGGCTTCCAGGGATAGAACTTAGTCTCCAGGTTTGTAAGCAACCACCTTACTCACTGAGCTATATGACTGGCCTCAATCGAACTCTCCAGAGGGGATTGAAATAGGGAAAGTGAAAGAGAAATAGACAAGAAGGTTTATGGTTTCACATTTGAAAAAGCAATATTGATTCTAACATAAGGAACTGAAGGAAGTGTGGGCACTGCAGAGCAAGGGAGGAGTGGAGATGGTCTCCTCAACAGGACTTAGGATCACAGAAACAGTTGGGCATGTCCATGAGGAGTTTTCAGGGTGAGATGTATGAGGTATAAATAAATGTAAGGTACTTACCTCAAAAGCGCACCACACCATGGACCAGATGGAAGTTTTTCATGGAATTCCAGAACCACTAGGCCACTCGTAGGAAGAAGAGAAAGAAAAAGAAAGAGGAAAAAAGAGAGACCTGGAAGAAGGAAACAGGTTTTATACCCTCAAGGTTGGTGGGTGGGCTGAGGAGATAGGGTCTGGAGGTGATTTCCAGGACCTTTGTCCAACCCTCCACTATTAAGGGTAGGGCAAACATGTGCTCTTACAAACACCAACTATTAGGGACAGCGGCCA
This sequence comes from Typhlomys cinereus, assembly GCA_023101885.1. Taxonomy (NCBI): domain Eukaryota; kingdom Metazoa; phylum Chordata; class Mammalia; order Rodentia; family Platacanthomyidae; genus Typhlomys; species Typhlomys cinereus. Next base: position 1,885,596 of record JALPQD010000354.1, on the reverse strand, counting down.
TCAAGCAGAAGTTCTGCCCTGGAAGTGGCGGGATGGAGGAGGATTGAGATCCCTATCAGGATGATGTAGGAAGACACAGCTATACATCTAAGTGTTGGAGGCACAATCCCATGGACTGGGGTCTGCGACTGCATCAAGAGGAGAAAGCAACAGCAACACACCAGCTGGCTCGCTCCTGCTGTCAAGCGTCCTTGCCACATGGACTGTACTGGGAACCAAGTAAACCGTCCTTTAGTTGCTTATGTCAGGTATTTGGTCCCAGCAACAGGAAAAATTAACTAATGTGACAACCAGTAGGTAGTTAAGTGTGGCCCTGACTGGGGCTGGAGAGGTGGCTCCGGGGTTAAGCCTCTGCCTTGCAGGCAGAAGTCCTGAGTTCGGATCCTAGACCCCACATATAGACGCCTGGCCAAAGCGGGGGCGGCCTGGGTTTCTGGTCCTGGCAGGGCGGAGCCTGTGAATCCCGGGGCAGAGTAAACAAGGAGGTGAAGGCGGTCCATGGTGGTTCCCGAATTCCTCCGTGGTTCTACACACACACACACACACATGCATACACGCACAATTGAATAAATAATAAAAAAATTAAAAAAATAAACATAAAAAAAGTGTGGCCCTGACTGTGATAAAACTGACTATGTGGTCTTTTTAGGCCTTTGGAATTGGTTTGAAAGAAGAATGTGGGTAAGTTTGGAAACTTTGGGCTAGAAATGCCCTTAGAACTCTGTAAGCAGAACTTAATGGCCGCTCTGGTGGAGGTTTGGAAGAACAGAATATCAAGAGAAATTCAGACAGTGGAGACCTAGTTCTTGATGTTTCAAAAGAGGACAAACACGGGGTGGGGAGGAGAAGCAGGGGGTACGGGGGGGGGGAGGAGGAGGAAGGGAGGGAACTGGTGTACCCATTAAGTTTGTATGAGCTGAAATAATAATAAAAAATGTATTAAAAAAAAAAAAAGAGGACAAACAGGAAGTGGCCTCAGGTCATAACTGTGATACCCTGACATGACTGACTGCATTCTACCCATGTTCTAAGAACTTGAGAGAGGCTGAATTCAGGAGTAATGAACTAATTTGTTTGGTGGAGGAAACTTCAATAGAGGAAAGTCTTCAGGCTGTGGCACGCCTACTGCTCACTGCTCTTATTCAGATCCTCAGTGAGAGAGAACGAGCAGATACGAAGAGAAGGGCATGAGTTTAACATTACAGAGAGGCAGGTTCAAAAGCAGCTGTAATTGTTAAAGAGATTAAGATCATTAAAGAGAAACTCCTACTCTGTACAAGGGCATGCAGGCAAGGTGCCCTAAAGGCAAGACCCCACCCATCAAAGGCTCTGTCTAATGAAACCCAAATTCATTTGGAAGGAGAACACCTGAAATCAGAAGCTACTAAAGGATTCTCTGCTTAAAAACAACCACCTGGGAAACTCAGGCCAAAGGATGCTGGAACGTTCCCCAAGGTCAGCCCACACAGATAGATAGAACTCTGGTCCAAAGGAATCACAGACTCCACGAGCTGGCAGCAGAACTTGGGAGTCATCGACATGGTACCGGTTTTGCAAGCATGAAAAATGCAAGGTTGAGGGGGTCATGAACTTTTACACACAGGTTTGAGTCCCTGTGGAAGGAAGCCCTGAGAGGCCACTGAGTGAAGCCTACATTGCAGGAGACCCCAATGTTGGAGATGCCAGGATCAGGAGATGTCCTTGAGGAAAGCCACAGGCATGTGGTAGAGCCCTGGTCAAAGAGGGGCATGTGTGTACTACAAGCAGCAGAAATGGAGCGGTGTGACAACTCAAGGCCCGCAGAGCTCACATGATTTCATCGCCAGCCTCAGATGTCAGACACAGAGGTGTAGAATTTGGTATTTACCCTAATGGGTTTTAGTCCTGCTTTGGTCTAATCTTCCCTTGTTACGTCCCCATTTCTCTCTCTCTCTTGACATAATGTTTATGCCACAGTATATTGGAACTATGTCACGTGTTTATTAAATTTGTAAGGTCTTTCAGTCATGGCTTTGAGTGTGAAAGCCATGTTAGAACTGTGAAAGACTGTGGGTCTCAGTGTAGGGGAGGAACAAGGAAAAAGTCAATGAAGATCTGGAGATGTAGGCAGGACCATGACATTACACCAAAATCTACCTATAAAAAGGACATGAGAAACTATTTCAAAATTCAATGGAGACCTGGCAGGATGGCTCACGCCTGGAAACAGCAGGAAGAGGCAGAAGGATCCCTGCAAGACAGACTATTTGCTTCTCACAGAGTGCTCCAAGCCAGCCTGTGCTACACAGCAAGACCTGTTTCAAAAAAACAAGCAAGCAAGCAAAGACTAAGAGGATTTTTAGAGATGGGCTAGAAGTACTTTTCGCTGCTTAGAAAATGATTCTATAGGAGGCAAGAATATATTATGATTTAAAATGATGGGTTCGGGTGTTAAGTTTTCTGTGAGGAATTTGGTAAACTGGGTTAAGTGGGAGGATCCTTCCTTCCGTGGAAGATCCTGGACAGCATGAAAAGGAGAAAAGCAGCTAAGCACCCCTGCTTTCTGACTAAGCTCTTGTTCCTTTAACTTCGTCTGCAGGATGGACTGTACCCTTAGTGTGGGAACCAAAAAAAAACTTTCCTTCTTTCAGTTGCTTTTGCACCAAGAAGGTAACTACTACAAGATATAGGAGAACAATTGTTCTTCATGCTTACTCTTTAATTTAAAATATTTTAATGAGAGAAAGGAAGAGGGAGAGGAGGAAGAGGAAAGAGAGAGAGAGAGAGAGAGGGAGAGGAGAGAAAGCACACACATGCACGCAATGGTGCACAGTGGAAATCAGATGATAACCTTCAGAAATCAGTTCTCTCCTTCCACCACATGGGTTTTTGGGAATTGAACTCAGGTCTGTAGGTTTTCAAGCAGACACCTTACCCACTGAGTCATATCATCAACCCCATTTAAGTGTTTTTGGCAGCACTACCGTTTACAAAATACCAGGTGGACAGAAAACAGCAAGGACTGCCAGAAAACAGCTATGGGGGGTGGGGGGGGCGCTTGAAAGTTATTCTAGTAACAACGTAAAAAGTGGCCACCAAAAGCCACCTGCCGCTGACTCCTTAGACTATGCTGCCAACTAGAGCAGCCATGTTAAAAGCATCTGCAGTTTTGCAACAAGATCTAGTATTGATGTGTCTGAAACCCTTAATACAAGTAGCCTTTGGAGAGGAAGGAGACTGCCTATCCCTGCCGCTTTGCCCTCGTTCAAAAAAATGTGCATCCCTGGATGACAGCAAACAAGCTGCCCTTCACACAAAGATGGCACACCAATTAAGGGTATTTGACTAAACCATCTGAAAGAGATGGCTCCCAGGCTGCTGTGGTTTATGCACTCGAAAGTTGTTTTCACCTGTGATTCTCTTCCGCAGTTTGAAAAAAAGCATCCATACCTAGTTCATGTGAGGAATGTTTGAGACAAACAGAAATAAAAGAACTGCAAATACAATATCTAAATGAGAAAGAATTCTCTCCTCGGGACAATAAAACCTAAGCTTGCTTTCTCACAGAAGCGGTTTTGAAGCTCCCAAGTTCCTGAGACAAAGGAGTGTTTCAACTGACTTATTTACCCTTCAGGCTGCTCTTCGACAGCACACCAAGAATCAGTTGTTTTATCTTCTTTTCATGGATGAAACTCAGGCTCGGGTCCTTGGCACACTGCAGGCTACACTGCTGGGGCTGAGTTCCTAGGAGGTGGGCCTCCATCCTAACAGCACCCCTGAACAAGAATCACGTGGGACGACTGTGGAGCAGCCAAACTCCCTAAGCCACGTTTCCTCTGCCCAACTGCAAATGAGAAAACTGGGGAAAACTACAGCCCAATCAGAACCCCTGAGCAGGTACCATGTACAGCTGGAGCACCACTGAGACACACTTCTCCTCCCCCAACCCGAAGCCCTGAAACCCTCATAATTCTTGGTCACAGGATGAATTCTCTAAAGGCCCCCAAGAAGTCTAGAGCTTGGAATCTTCTGCCGTCTCTCCCCAGAATCCTCCCACTTCTCTTCCTAAAAGGGCTTCATTTCTGGGCTGTGACCAGACTCTAACCACCAGGATTCCCACTGGTGCCCCCAACTCTCAGTCCACCCGCAATCTTTCTGCTTCTGTCTAGGCGAGGGGCTAGGGCCACTCTTAGCCAACCCTGCTTCTACGGCCGGTCAAGCAGTTTCCCCGGCATGGAAGGTTCTCTTTCCTCTCCAGGCCCTGTCCAACGCTTAGGGGGAGGGAGGGAAGAGGACTCCCACACAGTCTGCGGGACACCGGCCGCCCAGTCTCCTTCCCCCGGGCTCTGAACCCAGCCGCGGAGCTTGGCAGCGAGCGTCCGTCTCCTCCTCGGCCGCAGATCTAGCCGCTGACGATCGGCCACTGCCCAAACCCCTTCCGCATTCATTTCACCAGTCGCCACCTGGTCGTGTCGGGGGCGCCAGAGAAGCGCTCGGCACTTCCCAGAATAAAGAGCAGTTGCTTAACCGCAGGCTGATGTCCCACACGGGGTTCCGGGAGGAGGGGGCCTTCCCTCGGCTGGGGAAACTGAGGCCGAGAGCTTGGATTAACTTTCCTCGGGTGTCCGGTCCGGCAAACCCCGCGGTCAGTCTCTGGTCCGCTTTCACCCGATCGCGTGCGCCGCCCGAACTCCGAACAAGCGCACCGCCCCACAGGCGCGGGACCAACCTTGGCCACTTCGCGAGGAAAGTTGTCTCCCGACGACTCCTGGCCACGCACCTTCGAGACACACCTTTCCGCGGGCCCGGGCCGTCGCGCGCGCGCTCACATCCGGTCCACCTTGCACGCACCCCTCGCACGCTCCGCGCAGCCCCTCTCCTCCCACGCCCTCGCTCCCAGCCGCTCCCAAGCCGCGCCCGGTGCCCGGGCTCTCTCCGGGGGCCGCGACCCGCTTCCGCCGGCCGGTGGCGCCGAGCCCTCGGAGCGCGCGGGGCGGGGAGGGGCGCTCACTCTCGGCGCCGCACACGCTGGTATAAACTCTCTCCGAGACCCACGCGGGGTGTGCGGCCGCCGCCCGATCCTCCTCCCGCCGCCGCCTGGGGAGCGAGATCGAGGGTGGCTGAGAGAGCGCTTTGTCCGCGCGCCGCCGCCCGGCCCGGGACTCTGCCCCGAGGAGGCAGCCGCGCCGAGTCCCCGCCTCCGCCTCTGCCCCCGGGCGGGCCCGGCCGGCCGCGGTGGGGGGAGCCAGGCGGAGGGTGGGGGTGGGGGGCGGGCGGGCGGAGGGCGGGGAGGGGGGGCGGAGGAGGAGGAGAGAGGAGGGCAGCGAAGGCGGCGAGGAGCGCCGGGTACCGGGCCGGGGGAGCCACGGGCTCGCGGGAAGGCGCGGATGATGAACAAGCTTTACATCGGGAACCTGAGCCCCGCCGTCACCGCCGACGACCTGCGGCAGCTCTTCGGGGACAGGAAGCTGCCCCTGGCGGGACAGGTCCTGCTCAAGTCCGGCTACGCGTTCGTGGACTACCCCGATCAGAACTGGGCCATCCGCGCCATCGAGACCCTCTCGGGTGAGCACTCCGCGCGGTCCCCACCTCCGCCTCGCTTGGTCCCGGGTTGGGACAGCGGCCGCTGGGAGGCCGAGACCCCGCGGGCGGCGCCCGGCCGGGGATCCCGCGCTCGCACGCTCACTTCCACGCACCGGTCCCCCAACTCTCCACGCTGCCTCGCTCAGGGATGGGCCACAGCCCCAGGGCGTCCCCTGCCTCTCCGAGGGTCCCCTGGCCCACTTGCCTTCTGGGAGCACCCCTGGCGTTCCCAGCTGCTCTCCAGGGTTTCCCCACCTTCACAGACTGCCCTGTCTCCCTTCTTCCAGACCTTTCTGTACCCCTCTTTTGTCAGGACCCCCCAATTCAGCATCCCCTCCTCCCAGGGTCAAACCTTCCTCCTTACCCTGCCTCGTGCCCAGGCTGGACCTCTCTCTCCCTTCTGCGTCCCCCCAGTCGCGCTCTCCTTTTGAGCCCCCTCCCACCTTGCCCCTCGCCCCCCTACTTTTGGCAGCCCTGGGTTACCTCTCAAAGTCCCTCCGAGGTCCCAGGGTCCCCTTGCCACAGTCCCCGCACATCCCCCTGGGTCAGCTTCTCGAAGCTCAGTCCTCTCTCTCCGGTCTCTGAAGCGCTCCTATTTTTCCCTGAATTTTTTGTCCGATTTTATTGAGAAGAACTCGGGGCTGGGGGCTTTCCACCGCCCGTCCCCCCACCTCCCGCCCGGCCAGAAGCACCTTTTTACGAGGTGCCCTGTCTCAACTCGGTGGGGGCCGGGCAGAGAACCGGTAAAGAGACGACCGGGGGGCCCGCGAGCGCGCCGGAGCCCAGACGGGGTCGGAGAGCGACACACTCGCGCGCGCGCGCGCGTGCGCTTGCAACTCTACCTCTCGCAACCCCTGCCGGGCACCCTCAGGCCCGCGCACCCCGAAACTCGGTCCGATGGGAGCCCCTTCCCCAAGGACGCGTGGGGTGGGGGTAGGGCGGCGACACCCAGGTGACATCCCGAAGCGGGCAGGGACCTGACTGCTGTAGCCACAGCCTGAGGAGGAGGGGTGATCCTGAGTGTCTGGTGGAAGGTTGCGGGGGTGGGAGGATGGTGGGCGACCGCAGCTCTGCACAGCCGAAGGGGTTCTGGGGGGAGCGCGGTGGAGAGGCAGGGGACAGCGAGAGGACGGGGCCGCGCCAGCCCTGTAGCTTGAGTTTCAAATGAGCTCATCTTTTCAAATTGGCGCCGCACTTTATTAAATTTGTTTTTCCGGTAATGCCACCCACGGCTCTACCTGGGGTGGGAACCGGGCTCGCACCTTTCCCACCTTTCCCGGGACCTCGGGTCGCCTACCTTTCAGATCACTGCGCGCTAAGTTCGCGCAGCTGCAACAGGGTGGGAGACCCCTGGAGGGCTCTGGAAGGCGGAGCCAGAGCGCCAAGCAAGCGGTTGTGTGCCCCTCCTCGACCACCGCGGGTTTGATCTCAGGAGGTTTCTGAGTGCTTTAAATTTCTGTTTAAAGGTAAAGTGGAATTGCATGGGAAAATCATGGAAGTTGATTACTCAGTCTCTAAAAAGCTAAGGTAAATATACTTGCCTGTTTTTTTTTTCTTTTTCTTTCTTTTTTTTGTGATTTGGCTTAATACGTATAAGTACAATGAAAACTGCCGCCAACTTTTTAAAAAAAGTGTCTCTGGGGATTTTAAAAGCTTTTGCTTGTTTTAGTGGAGATACATAGCTTAGAAAGCTACTTTTTTTTTTTTTTTACTTTCATTATATAAGGTGTTTACTGTGCTTGGGATTGCTGGTGCCTAACTAGGGGTAGGGATGGAGAATACTAGGCAGGTTCAGTTGGCTGGGACCTTTTAAGTTGTTTACCATAGCTTTCCTTCCACTCTCAACTTCCCAGTCCTATCCCTACCCCCAGTACAATAGCAACAAATGCTTGTCAAGACTTCCTGTGAGATGTTAAGAGTAAATATTTACTGTGTCAACTGAATTGCCAAACTCCACTATGCGATTCATGACTTTTTCTTTTTTGCATAGTTTAATGATGATTAATAAAATAATTCAGCGAGGAGGGAGGTCAACGTTTTGCATCGCATTCTAAAGAAATAGGTTGTTTGGATTGGATGGCCTGAAAAGCCAGCTCTGGGTTACAGAGAACTCGGTATCGCCCCTGCGCAGCTTGTTGTTGGTTGTTGCTTTGAAGTAAGCTTTGGAGACTAAACAAGTATGGTATGCCTGTGCGCTGGATAGATATCGTTACCAGTATTGTTATTGAAGTAGTAGCACATTCTTCACTGATTTGTTAACGAAGAATTTCAGTCTATGAGGAAAGAATGAAGAACATCTTCCTTACAATTAATTGTGGACTTTAAATTTGAGTCCTTATTCTAAGCTTTTTTTTTTTTTTTTTCCTTTAGTATGGCCTCCTTAGTTTATATATCCCATTCACCTCGGCCCTGTATCATTAGTCATTATGTAGCCCGGCTGCAGAGCCTAAATATGGTTTCCCATCTTTACAATTTGTGATAGGCTAGCTGCTTTATCTGTCAGGACTGAGAACATTTGAAAACAAACTAAAATATTATAAGTTCTTAAATGTTTTGAAGGGTTTCTAAAACATTGCGTGGACCTTTCCATAAAATTTTTAAAATAAGTTTGTTTGCAAATGATTTTGTGCCATATTAGAAAACTATTGCTTTTTTCTTTTTCAGCAAAGAGGAAAGATTATTTGTAGATTTGGGTATTAAGCTAATTCTTCCTTATATTGGAAAAGATTTAACACATAATTGAAGCATTCTAAGCTTATATAGTTTTTCACTATTATTTTTTACTCGAGAAGTCTGTGTGGAAGTTTTCTGGCATACTGAGTATTTAAATTTAGATCATTCATCCCTCAGTAATTGAAAATTTGGTGAATATATTGACTAGTGTTGGAAAGAAGCACCCAAAATGTTCACTGCACTGTTTCCAGAAATACCTAATTCTGGTTTGAATGTCTAGTTCTGTGAATCCTTTTGGCCCCTATACTTAGTAAAAATACTAGAATTCTAACTTTGATTAGTTGGTGTCCCATTAGTTCGTGTTGCATTGCTCACCATTCAGTTTTCAGAATAAGTAAAATACAACTTATCTAAAATCATGAACATCACCTAAAACTTCTCAACAAAACCATGTTAGCTTCTTTCTTTCAAAATACTGTTAGCTAAGGGAAGATTTTAAATAATTTTGCCCTCTTCTTATGAGTTCAGAATGAGAGGAATATTCCTAAGTTTTAGTATAAGTTAAATGAAAAACACTATTGTACTTGTCTGATCCTATTAGCACACAATTCTTTTGAGTGTGTTGGTGATGTGAATTAGTCCAGGAGGAAGCTGGGATTGCTCTGATTCACTACACTTGAAGGTGGTTACAGACCAAATGTGTGCACTTAAAGATGGTTAACAGACCAAATGTATGTACGAGCTGATTCACTACCCGTGGAGATAGTTGACATACCAAATGTATGCATAAGCTGTTGCTGGTGAAGGGTTTCGTCATTTTGGATCAGATGGTTTTAATCTTTATTTTCCTTCAAGTTTAAATTGCAGAAATTATCTACTTGCACTGCAAGCTAAAGGCAGAGACAGCCATAGCTGGTCTTGTTAGCTAAATTCAGACCTCTGGGAGGAGGCAACTGTAGAACTGGTCGCCACCATGCTAATGACTTCCAAAAGCTAGGGTGCTATGACATTTAAGACCAAAGCTTTTATGTTATATGGTAATTTTTTTATTATTCTTTTGTTGTTCTCCAATGAAAATTAACAAGCTACTTGTAAATTTATGATCGTTAGATTAGTTCTATATACGTATTTTTTTGTGTTTGTATAGTAAAATGTGAAGAAAACAATTCATCTTTGCCTGCTTATTTGAAAAATGATGTAACAATTGAGTGCTAATGTTTATATTGTATTTATGTTTTTGATTTCTTTAGAAGCAGTTTTAATATCTATATCCCAAACAGATTTTGTAAAGCTAATGATAGTTGAATGATTTTTTTTCTGAATCTTAATTTGTGAAATCATTGGCATTGTATTTGCTTCCTGTTTGGTCTTTCATTAATGTCATTGTGGAATCATATATGCTGTTACATAGTAACAGTCACTCAAGAGTAGGAAATTCTTTTTCCTTTTTCTGCATGTGTTTTATTTTTCCTGAGTGCAAATTACTGTAGTGGAAACTACTCACAAAGCAGCTCTCCTTTTTCAGTTGGCTCAAATCTGTGGATTTTTTTTTTTTTTCTGTATTCATACTTCTTGGTAGTACATATGGATCAAAATTTTATCAAAGAGGAAAAACTGATAACTTTTAAAATGTTGTTAAAGGTTATGAAAACTTCCTTGACAGACATTTCATTTTGGGTGATGGTGAAAGTTCAGTTTAAAAAGTCATGTATAGATACACACACATTGCATAAATTATTTCGAGTTAAGACATGAACTTGAATGTGCTTTTGTAGCTAAAGCTGAATGACTCTGTGAGAAACAAAACTTTGAAAAATGCATTTTCTACCCACTACTAGGAAGTAACTAAATGATGCTAGCCGAGCCTCCCCTATGAATGTTATGAGCTAGTGCAGGAGAAAAGCTATGAATTTGTCTTTCATGAGTTAAAAATCAGTAATTGTGCTCTCTCCAATGCAAATGAATTTGGTCTCCTATAGGAATGCTAAAGAAAACAGTATCTCAATTGTATTTTGTTTGTATGTACCACATTGTGTGTAGTTGAATTAAAAACCACCCCCAAAAAACCTGCTCAATCTCAAGTCCTCCCCGTGACAAAGTTTTTTTTTTCTGCATTAATTTTTCATTTTCTAGAAACAGAAAAGACTTATTAAGTTAACATCATCTGTCTGATCTCTATTTTAAGAATTTGTTAAATTAGAAATCAATGCTGGATTTAATTATCTATGTGCGTAAGCATTATAAATATGTATTATCAGACTTTAAAATTACTTTGATTTGGCTGTGGAGATTTTGGCTATTAGTCTCCCATTTTGAAATATAACTTTTCTCATAATAGTAGAGAATGCACATTTTCTGACTTCTAATAATTCTAATTAGAATTAAAATAGAAATAGTAAAGGAAAAATTGATAATTTAGATAACTATATAGGTTTAAAATTTTAGTGTATGTTTTTAAAAGGCTGGTTAGTTTTTTAAATTTGTTAAAAACTAGAGAGACTATAAATTAAAATAGATTTTATGTTGTGCTTGATTTTCCAATTGACCAAATATGTATCAATTTTAAATTGTAGGACAATTTATGGAAGTTTTTAGAGTTAAATACCTAATCCTTGATTCTGAAAGATAATTGGTGATGTGTAGTGTATTTGCTATGTTGTGCATTTCAATAATGATAATCATAAGGATGATGCCATTATAGCTAATAAGACAACTGGTAAGAAATGGCCCTAAAGAGTTTTGTGTTTCATTATGTTTAACAGAGGTAATTATTGATAGAAGATTAAAGTATTTGTAGAAAAACTTTTATGTGTAATGGTCTGAAGTATATTTAAGAAATGGTTTTATCTTTTAAAATACCTTTAAATGGAGATTAGAAAGTATAGAGCTAATTTCACTATTTTGAGTAAGCAATATTTCTTCTTGTTCCAAGTTTCCCAATGGGCTGGGGAAGAACGTAAGTGTTAAATTGCGCATAGAAGAGTAGCAACCTGAGCACCTTTATTAAAAGGCAGGAAAGCAGTTAGAAACAGTTCCTAGAGGAATCTATTTTAAATGTTTTATACTTTCTAAGTATCCGCTGTCTATAGCTGAATCACTCTCATGCCTCAGAGATAATGAGCACTTGGTCAGAGTGCAGAGGGTGCTACTGAGCACATTGTGCCTTCTGTGATCCCGTCGGGTGCATGTATTCCACGGAAGGCAGTGATGTCCAGCAGGCAGTATCAAGAGGGAAGAGCAGGAAAGCTTTAAGTGAGCAACACTTGCTGAATTTCAGGGCATTGGGGCTTTGATAAAAAGAAGTCTGATAAGATGGCATTCTCCTATGCTGAGCCTCGCATGTGCTGGATGGTGTTGTGGGAGTCAAGGCACAGATGCCTGTAGTGGCTTTTTCAGTGAACGTGTTACTAAGTACCAAAATCTACCTTCTTTTTTAAAGACTTGGATGTCTCTTCTCAGAAACAACTATGTGAAGGTTATGATCTGTAAGATTTTTTTTTTTTTTTCTTAAGGTGCGATCTCCTATGTAGTCAGGACCAGTCTTAAACATGTAAACCTTAGCCTTCCACTGCTGGGATTATAGGCACGCAGCGCCACACCCAGTTTATAACCCATTTCTCAATGTTAGAAAGCTCCAGTTTGAGTATGCGTTTTCTCTTAGGGGTTCTGTGCTTTGGAAAGCAATCTATTATTTAGCATAGCAAATAATTAATCGATTTCATTAAAAACAGCACTGCAGGGTCAAAATAGCTTCTTTGAAAGCTGTTTAAAAATTTTCAATTTCAAAATATATTTTTAAAGATCATACTTAAATCCCCCAAAAGGTCTTCAGTTTTCTTTTTTGTGTTAGCACCTGGTGGGCCTGGGCTAAATATTCAATTTTTAAAATCTGTGCTTTAAGGCTTTTATTTGAAAGCAATCTCTCAAAAACTATGACTAACTTCTTAACTTGAGGGATGGGAAAGTTCTGTTTGAAAAAAGCATGCTTGAGCAAAGATTTATGCCTCTGTACATGTGGGTAGATTTAAGTATCCTGTTTTGATACTAATTTTGAAAGTTACATGATTTCTGATGTCTTGATAAAAAAATGGCAGTACGTTAAATAAGAAAAAGCATACCTAAGTAATTTATTAGTTAAATTTTATACTTCTGATAGTCAGCCTCAAGTTCAAATTAATTTGAGGAACATTCAGGGTAATATTGTTGGACAGATGATAAATAGCAAGTACATAGCAAACACCTCCAGTGAAGACAACAATTTTTGCTTTTATTTATTGCCATTAAAACATTTTGCATCTTTTTCTTCATAATTGACCTGGTGCCTTCAAACCTATGATTTCCACTTGGTGGTCTGGACTGCATGGCTTCTATTTTGGGCAGCAAATTGCAGTGTTTGGGGCATTAATTTTTAAGGTTTTTTACTTTACCTGTTTTGATCATGAATTTTTGTCTATTTTCTTCATAATAGTGAAAAGAAATTATTTTCTTTTGTAGAAAACTTTAGGTTCCCTTCTTTTGGCTGACAAAGGGAAGGGAGAAGGCAGTAACACATTTGGTTTGGGATTTGGTGGCATATTGAAGTTGAGGACATAGACCAGCAACAGTGGATTCTTTACATTAAGAAGAAGCACTGAGTCTGGATACCATCCCTGTGTCCCTCATAGCTACACATCTTCACGATAAGCTACTTGTTTTCACTAAATAAGTTTACATTCCTGAGATACATTTTACTTGCTTATTCCTAGGTCTTTTAATTTATGTCTCTTTTAGTTCTTAAAAATTCTGATTTTTTTAAATCGCTAAACTAAGCATTTAACTGAAGTCAATAAATGAAAAATTAAGAGTTCAAACGTATGTTTTACCTGTATAATAAGCAGTGTTGTAACTCAGTGAACAGAAAGATTTGTATGGGACTATTGCAATGAGAGAAATTTTTACCTTTTCTTGTTGTTGCTTAATACATTACAAAGTATGCATTTGCCTTAAGGGAGGAAAGCTTGATATTTTAAATTTGTATGAGCCGAGAAAGGTAGTTTTATGATCATGTGTTTGGAAATGCACTAGCAACATTATTGTGGAAAGAGGTTTTTTATGTGGCTGCATCTATAGTTCATGTAGTAGTGAGGTAGTTAGAGTTTCTGTGTATCATGTTATTTATCCCAAATAATAATTTTGTAGAAAAGATAGAAAACTGAATGTTAGCCTTGTTCTTATATAAAAAAATTTTAGCCTCGGAGTAATTAAATGATATAGCCAAGGCAAATAAAATCAGTGAGATAGTAGAACCTAGAACGGGTGTTTCTAGGCAGGATCTCTCCCACCAGCTGGTAATCCCTCCTAGAAACAGGTCTCCGATTCTGTTCTCCAGTGTGGGTCACTTTCAGTTAGTTTTTAAGTTAGTCACTAAAGTGTTGTAAGGCCCACATGATATTCAGGAGTGATGGGAGTACATGACAACCGTTTGATGAATTGTCTGTTTGCAATGTTTTATTCTTACTCAGTCTCAATGATTTGTCTGTGTTTGATATGTTTATTTTTAGAAAAAGAAACAGGTAATTTTATTTTTGAAAATATTTTGGGGGGGAGAGAGAGAGAGAACCATGATGCACAGGTGAGGACAACCTTCAAAAGTCATTTCCGTCTTTCAACCATATGGGCCTCTGGGTATTTGAACTCATTTCGCCAGGTTTGCAAGCAGGGGCCTTACTAGCTGAACAATTTTGTAGACCCCAAACAGGTAATTTTAAAAGCAGTTTCCTGCCTTTTTCATTCCTGCCATAGAGGGACAGAGGCGAAGATTTACCCAGTGAGATTGTGTCCTGCCCCCTCCAGTGGTTCATTGCTGTGAAGGACTTACCTGTCTACCCCTGAGCTGTAAGATGAAGCACCAAATGTAGCCCTTGTAGAGACCGTGCCATGTAGTGAAGGAAGGGCCAGGGCAAGCCCTCTTCTAGTGGGTGAAGGAAGGGCCAAGGCAAGCCCTCTTCTGGTGGGATCCTCGGGGTTCTAACCTTCCCATCAAGGGAGGTCCAAGCTCTGCTTGGTTTCAGTGATTGCTTGGAAGGAGATCCCAGTCTTTGCCTAGCTTTTTCCCCCTGAGGTCAGCTCTCTCTGCTGCTTTTTCTGTGCAAAGTAAGGTCTTTTATCTCTCTTGTGAGTAGATGAAGGGTGTCCCTTATAGAGTCCTCTGAGGTTTTCATTACTGACATAATCGCTTAAAGCCATAATGGAGTAGTACCCTGTTTCCTTGGACTGTCCTGTGGGTGGTGGGAGGGAAGTGGAGTCATGAAAAAGAAAAGTAAGTGAAAGATTATTTCTTCAAGTTGTATATAGTCCACAATGGGATTTGGCATTTATGACCCAGAAGATGGATAAGAGGAAGAGGGTAACTAATACTTAGTGAGCAGCTGCTAAATGCTAGATTAGTTCTACTTTACCCCTCCCACCTTACCCCAACAGGGCATGGCTATGAAGGACTTAACCTTTCTACCTCTGGGAGATCTATATTCAATTCCTTCTGAAGTTAAGCTTCTAAAACTTCAGACTCTAAACCAACAACGTTCCCCATTTACCAAAACTGCTTTGGAAAAGCAGTGGCTATGCCTTTATGTAGCTGGAATGCAGTAACAACACTATAACATAAGCTATCAGATAGTGGTAATATGTACATAGGCTGTATGGTGATTTTGTGCCTTACTTCTAACACAGGATAAGAGAAAATCTACATGCCATTCGGAAAAATAAGGTAGTGTAAGCCTGTAATCCCAGCATTTGGGAGGTAGAGGCAGGAGAATTAAGAGTTCAAGTTTTTTTGCTATATATTGAGTTGGACGCAAGCCTGGATTATGAGACCCTATCTCAGCAACTCGCCATCCCCTACTCTCCCCCCACCAAAAAAAAAAAAAGGAAAAGCAATTGAAAATAATGGTCATAATTTGAAGGAGCTTTTTGAAAGTAGTCCTGATGTAGAAAAATTTGCCAATGAATATAAGAAGAAAAAGGTGTTCAGAAAAGCATGGGTGTATGGTTCAGGACAGAAACATGCTTGTATTCATGTGGGACTGGGGCCTCAGGCCTGTAGTCTGTACTTTTGGTGAAAATTTTATGATTACCTTGTTTTGTTCTATTTATATTTTAAAGTGTATAGTTTATGGGGGAGGGAAATAGAAAAGCGTAAAATTACATTTTTATAAAATAGTTCATCTTATTAATAGTAAATCTAAACCTTGCTGATATGAGAAAGCCCAGGTATAGAAAGATTCATAAATGCTTTATAACTCAATTCATCTTATGCATCTATGACTTACAGCGCATTGATTTTGTGTGTGCGTGTGTGCGTCCGTGTATCTGTGTGGGCATGCGAATGTGTGAAGGTCAAAGGTAAACTTTGTGGAGTCAGTTTTCTCTTTCCACCTTTATGTAGGTTCTGGACATTGAATCAGGTCTTCAGGTCTGCACAGCAAGCACCTTTATCAGCTGTACATCTAGTGACTATTTTTTTTGTTTAGTAACTTAAGGCCTTTAAGATTAGTTATATTAGCAGTGAAATGAGATCTACGAGGTTTTCCTTCCTTGTAGAGAGGTGGTACTCTTTTGATTATAACATAGTATTTCAAAAGTATCATGATTCAGAAGAATTTCTTTTCTTAGCCAAGAACCTCTAATATAGAACTTAAGTTATTCCTAGATGATACATTTTAGTACTCTTCTGTACTCTTTCTCTTTGAGAAAATGAGCCGTGGTTCTGCGGACAGCTTAGCGTACAGCTGGTGAGGTCAAGGATATTTTGAAAAAAAAAAAAAGCTCATGTGGGGAAGACTGACTGGGTCATGTGTCTTGCATACTTTTACTTTAGTTTTTCTTGATCTTTGTAATTTTAATAATGCTTCCCTTGGAAAGCAGGTTTTATTCTTCGTCGTTGGATGTATAAGGTTTGGAAGTACGATGTGATGTAGCTCTTTTTGCCAGAAGTAGATGGTGAAAGATTAACACAGAAAGCCAGTGTAGCCACTGGAGATGTTAGCAAAAGAAAGGAGAGAGGTAGGACTGTGGGGGTGTTAGAAGCTGCTGGAGACACAGAGGTGACTGGTCACTGGATCTTGTGGTGCAGCTGTGTGGGTGGAGGGGACCCCGTCCTCATTGAGGGCGGGGATGGCGGTGAGTGACAGCGGGTGGGCACCTCCTGTCACTCGTTCTGTCCCTGAACATATACTGAGTGTTACCAGCCTACTCCATGGGAGGTGTCGAGTTTCTTCTCCTAAAGGCCTCACTGACCACCTCCTCTGCATCTTCCTTCCCTTGCATTTTGTGGGAATGCTAGGAAGGCTGGGGCGCAGAGTCTGGGCTGCCTCTAGCCCCAATGCCCCCTGATTGGCTGAGGTCGGAACAGCCCGGGAGGCGCATGTGTGCTTGCTCAATGTGTTGGAATGTATGGGCTGTGTGGCACCCGCACATGAGCTTCGGTGGGTGTGTGGGGGGGGGTCACACGTCGCCGATTTTTGTGGTTTTTGTTGTTGTTGGTTTGTTTTTTAACCCTGAAGTGCAGTTATACTTTGCAAAAAGAAAGCATCTTTATTTATTTTTTTTAGTCATCGAAGGATAGAAACAATTCTGTGGGTTTGTAAATCATATGACCTCTCTCCTAGATCCAGCCAGCCACTCTTGTCTCTCTTTCTCTTTCTCTTCTAATAGGGATGCTTTAGAATCAGGATCACTGAATTTGTAAAGTGAACTTTTTCAAGCTCTTGGAACATTGTGCCACCACTGAAGATGATGAGATCAAAGATCTTCATAAAACTAGTTTTTTTTTAATTAAAATTTTTATTAGTTTTTTTTTTTTGCCTAATCATATAAGCTCAGTAGGTTCCCCCTTCTTCTCCCTCCCCCTCCCTTCTCTCATTGTCTCACATTGCACTCTCCACCCCTTCCTACCCCGTCCTTCCTCTCATCCCTTTTCCTTTCTTCCTCTCCTCTTGGTGCTTCCTGCTTTCTCTCTCCCATCCTCCAGAGTATCTGTTTATGTGGGTGCTGAATTTCCCTCTGAGTCCTCTACACTAGTGAGGATTCAGGACTCAGTGGCGTAGATTAGGGCCCCTTCTTGGGCTGGCCGCTAATATGGGAACTTTATTATGACTGTTTAACCCCTTGCCTCTAAGGATCCTACTGCCTGAAGCCTTCTCCTCTGTGATCTGTGGTAGACTTTGAGGGGTTGTTGACCCACTGTGCAGCCATATCAGGTCCGGCAAGGTCCAGTCACATTGTGGCTGTATCCTGGCTGCTGTAGCCCTGACTTGTGTGAAGTATCTTGCAGATAGTTGGTCCTCCCCATCTTTAGGCTCTTACAATCTTGCTGCCCCCTCTTCTGTGAGATTCCTTGAACTTTAGAATGGGGAGAGATTTGGCTGGTCTGGTTCCATAGAAACCTAGTTTAAACTGAAGGTAATTCAGGCCCAGTGAGATAGTCCAGTGAGTAAGGTAATTGTTTGCAAATCTGACAAGCTGAATTCAGTCCCCAGAAGCCCACATGGTAGAGGAAGAGAACTGATCTCTCTGCAAGTTGTCCTCTGACCTTCACCATGTGGCATAGCAGGAATGATTTTGTTTCCCTGCATACAAATAAATAAACAAAACTTAGATATTTCAAAAAATGGAGAATCTGTTCTCCTTTTTAAGGAATAAGAAACAAAAGATGATGTTTTAATATTTTAAAATTAGTTGCTTAGCTGTGTGTACTGTGGCGGACCAAGGGTGACTTCAGGAGTCATCCTGGATTGCTTCTACCTCTTTATTGCTTTGCTCTGGGGTTTTCCAGGGTTCTGCTTATAGGAGCTGACACCATTTTCACTCACCTGCTTTTACGTGGGACCTGGGATTCAAACTCAGGTCCTTTCACTTGAAAGGCAAAGGCTTACTTTCTGAGATGTGTCTCCAGCTCCAGATTTTGTTTATTTAACATATTTCAGATGTCAGGTGATAGTTTTTGTCTATAAAGAGATTAAGATTATTTTTTTCAAATGTTTGTTTTTATTTGTGTGTGTGTGTGTGTGTATCAAAGAGCACTGTTTGTGCTTTTAGAGACCCAACGGTCACTTCAGGAGTCACCCTGGATTATTCTATCTCCTCCCATTCCCAGGCTCTGCCTTACAGAGTGCGAAGTGCAGGCCACTGCCATTTCCACCTAGTGTTTTTAGGTAGGAGCTGGGATCCAAACTCAGGTCCTTCTGCTTGAGAGGCAGAGTCTTAATTCCTGAGCCACTCTCCAGCCTGAGATTTAGATTTGTGAAGCGGGTATTTAGGAAGGCAGTGCTTTGAGTGTTACAGAAGACTGGGAGAAGGCAGCCGCTCCCAACAGTTCCTTTTGCACCTTACCAGTTTTGTTGGGAAAAATTAGTCTTGGCTCATTGATCTTTAGGTTAGTGTCTATGTCAATAATACTTTCAAAATTATGGATACTAAAACTTATCAGTGGTTTTAGTTTGCAAGTAATGATTGTGATTAAGGTCTCACTACCTACTTCAAACTTTTCAAGACCAAAGTTGTATTTTGCTTCCTATAGTGGTGTGTGTGTGTTTTTTTTTTTCTTTCTGTACGTGATCAACATTTAATGGTGTATTTTCCCAAACAGGCGAGCCTGGGCCAGGCGTGGTGCTCTAATGTGTCCCTGTGTTCCTGGGGGCCTGTCAGGCTTTCCAGGTCCATAAGTCCTCGTGGGCTGTGGGCAGCCTCAGCCTCAGGGGATCTGCCGGCGTGCAGGCGCTGGAGTGATCGAGGCCGGCGAAGAGGTTATGTGCAGCCTCGGAACCTCATGTCCAACGTCAGCATGTGACAGGAGGGAAACAGACGGAAGAGCAGACTCTGCCAGAAATGACAGAAGCCTGACCGAGGGGCCCGAAGGCGGTGAGAGGAGGTCTCTCAGCCCTTCTCTTCCTGTTTTCTGGAATGGTGGGCAACAGAGGAGAGGGCTCTGGTCTGTCACATCTGAGTCCTGAGCAGCTCCTGAGGAGGGCTGCCCGGCTGGACGGGCCACCCCGCTTGGACTGGCTTTGGGGCTGCCACCCTTGGTCTTGCTCTGCGGGGTGTGGGGAAGGTGCTGGCCGCTGGACGGACGTCCACTGAGCCTTCTTGCTCACCCTCTGGCTCTTCAGCATCAAGCACGTGATGGAACAGGCCTGCACACAGGGCGGCAGGAGCCGAGGCGGGAGGGATGAGAGCAGCCTGGGCCTGGGCCAGGGAGTACCGTGGACGATGTGCTGGCTGTCGCTGAAAGGCACCAGGACCAGCAGGCTGGGTAGTACGTGAAGATGATCAGGCTCAAATCCCACCCCCTGGTCCGTCCCGGTAGTCATTTCCCCAGCATTCCACCGGGGCGACATACAGTGGTGGTTTTAATGCTCTGTTATGCAGAGCCTCAGAACTCTGAGGGGACGATGATATTGGGAGAAAAGGGGTGGCCATGTGTGGGGGGAGAAGAGTCTTGGTTGTGTGTATATGGTGGCCTTGACTTCTTACCTTGCAGTCTGGAAGAAGCTGTGTTCATTGTTCTTTTATACTGGAATTCAGTATAGAATTTGGTTTAGAAAAGATGAATTTAAGATTTAAAGAAACCCAGTTTGTGGGTTTCTTTCCATGGACACTGTGATGCTGGACCTTGAGTCTACTTGGTGAGATTCCACGGCAGACCTGGCATTCTTTGAGAACAGTGCAGACCCTGCCTCTGTTACTTCTGCATCTCCTTCTTGTGATGAGGGTGTTGTCTTCATTCACTGTCTTCATTCACTTTCATTTTGGGAACAAATGTTTGCTTGCCAGAGGATTAAATCTGTGCATTTTTCTGCAGTCAACAGTAGAGTGTTTGCCCTTTAGGAAGCTCTCTTGCTGGTCATTGATTCTGCTCCACTTATTGCAGAATTGTTGGTCACCTGATGTTAGAGTGGTGAGTATATGGACGCCAACCCTCTTGCTCATGGGGAGCAGGTTGGTCTTGCTACCCCCTTTAAGCAGAGTGGCCCTGTCCTATCTACTATGTGTTTTGGGAGTCTTGTTCTATTTGTTGGTTTGAGGTTCAATGATCTTCAGAATGTTTTAAGCTGGTGAGAATCGATGCACGAATCATGAAAGCCCGTGGCACTTTCTTTATATTATGTGATTTGTATTTAGAGCATAACTTTAAAAAATTAAGATGACATGGAAGTAGATGAGGGACTAGTTGGAATGAGGAAGGGGATCAGTGGGAGTAGGGAGGCAGGAGGCAGCAGCTGGTAGATATGATAGAAATACATTCTGTACACATTTGTTATAATGAAACCATCAGGCATAACAAAAAGGTTGATATTTGAAAAAGTGAAGAATTTCTTGAGGATTAAGGCAGAGTTTATTAGAGGAGAGAAAGAACAGAATTCATGGACTCCAGACGTGGAGAACCATGAGGGGCAAGAGTGCCCTGAGAATTCATGGACTCCAGATGTGGAGTATCATGAGGGTCAGGTGCCCAAAAATAAAGAAATTATGAAATACACTTGGTTAAGGTATCCTGAAAAAAAGCAAAACATTTTTTAAATCATAATTGTGACAAAATAGTGCATAAAAAATATTTTCCCTTCTGTCCAGGCCTTTTGTGCTGCCAACGCTAAACCCCTCTATGACCTGAGTAGAAATCTGTAATTACTAGTTCTTCCTGTTGACTTCATATATTGAATTTGACTTTCACAATGAAATCAAAACATTGAATGAAAAAAAAATAAAAAAAGTGAAAAAAAAAATTCTTTGAGCAACTTGTTATCTTCTAGCCAAGGACTCTTCCGGAGCCCTGAAAGGCCTTGGAATTTGGTTTCCACGCTGTCCGCAGAGCCCCATGGGTGATGCCAGCCAGAGACTGAGCCCGGTTGGACTTTCCTCCCAGTGTCTGGGCTCTGTCACTTGTGCATCCCACTCTGCGCTTTCCAGATCAGCAACGTCATACTCATAGTCAGTATTTGCAATATGATTGCTGTGAGGGTCTGCCATGCATCCTCTGCAGAGCCAGTGCCTGCAAGAGGCGCGAGGAGTTGGTGGTAGAGGCTACTGCAGAGTGCAGGGGAGGCAACTCCAAGCAAAGATTGTCAAGAAATGTGGGACCAGTGTTCCAAAGAACAGTTTGCCAAGAGAAAAATTGAAGAAGTCAGAGTTTTTATATAGACCTTCTAAACTTTTAAATGTTGGCAAACAGTTCAAAAACTTTTGTAAACATTGAGGATCCAAGGAGACACAGGTTTAAACGGCCTGTAGGTTGAGGGTGTTCAGTCTCTGCCCCATGGAAGTCTGTGCCGTCTGAAAAAATGCTGTTGGATTGGAGAGATGGCTCAGGAGATAAGTCTGTGCCTTGCAAGCAGGAGGTGCTGCAAAACAAAACAACAACTAAAACCCAAAAGCCATCAGGCAGAAATAGCAACAGTCTGCAGTTGCAGTCCTGGAAGGCAGAACCTGGGAAACTCCAAAGCAAAGCAAATAGGAGGTAGAAACAATCCAGGGTCATTGACAAAGTCACTCTTGGGCCTCCATAGGTACACACAGTACCTTCTGATACATTTAGACACATACAGAGATACACACAAATATACAGGCAAAAAAAATAACATTTTTAGCAATAAAGTATTTTTTAAAAAATGCTATTGAGGACTGGAGAGATGGCTCAGGAGTTAAGACTCTGTCTTGAAAGCAGAAGGTCCTGAGTTGAGATTCCAGGTCCCACATTAAAATGCTAGGCAGAAATGTCATAGCCCGCACATTCAGCCCTGGTGGGCAGAGTCTGGGAAATCCCAGGGAGAAGCAAGAAGGAGGTAGAAGCAATCCAGGATGATTCCTAAAGTCACCCTTGGTCCTTCATAGGAACATACAGTGCCATGCCCTTTGATACACACACACACACAGAATAAAATATTTTTAAAAAATGCTGTTGAAGACACTGTTTATATCTTAATATTTCTTTCACCTAAGGTTGTCTGCAAGAGAGAAAAGTCCTTCTCTTTTTTTTTAAAAATTACTTTTTAATTTTTTATTTATTTTGTGTGTGCATTAATGCCCAGCCAGAGAGTGAGCCCCGTTGGACTTTCCTCCTAGTGTCTGGGCTCCGTCATGTGTGCGTCCCACTCTGTGCTTTCAAAATCAGTGACTTCCTACTCCATAGTCAGTGTGTGTAGTAAGATGGCTGTGATGGTCTGCCATGTCCAAACTCAGGACTTTGCTTGTGAGGCAGCGTCTTAACCTATAAGCCATCTCTCCAGCCTGTGTCCGTCCTTCTCTTGTATAGATGTATTTTTTTTCATTTATTTTTGAGAGAGAGAGAGAGACAGAGAATGAGAAGACATGCATGTCATAGTGCACTGGTAGAGGTCTTAGGACAACCTTCTACCAGGTGGGCTTTCCAGGATCAAACTCGGTTCCCCAGGTTTTCAACCAGGTATTTCACCCACTGAGCTATCTCATTGGCCCACTTGAGCGTATGCCTGTGGAGGCCCATGGATAACATCGGAAATCATCCTGGTTTGCTCTACCTCCTTATTGCTTTGCTATGGGGTTTCCCAGGCTCACTTTCCATAGACTGCCACCATATCCACTTGGCATTTTTCTGTGGGATCTGGGGATCCAAACTCAGGTCCTTTTGCTTGCTAGGCAAAGGCTTTAAGCCCTGAGCCATCTCCAGCCCTGGAAAATTCTCTTGATAAACTGGATGGCTTCGTCTCCCTCTGTATACAGTGCTTCTGAAGGCCAGAGGTCTATGCTGGGTGTTGTCTTGGTTTTTGAGACCGGCTCTCTCACTGAACCTGAAACTTGTTAATTCCAATAGGTTGAGTGGCCAGCAAGCCCCAAGGATCCTATTGTCTCTTGTCTTTCCAATACACACTGTTCCAACTGACTTTTTTATGTGGGTTCTGAGGATCAAATGCAGGTCCTCATGCTTGCCTGGCAAGCACTTTATTGTGCCATTTCCCAAACCCCTGAACTTACCCGTTTTCTAATGACGATCAGCTCAGCATTGTTTTAAATGAAGTCTCAGTTGTCTCAGCAACCATTCTTCCTGAAATTTTACAGAGTTAATTGTTTTTATTTTCTTCATTGCAAAGTGGCCTGTACTTTTATTTTTATGTAATCTTGTTTGTTTTGTGAAACATCCAAAATCCTCTTGTAATAGAGACTGAACATACATTGGCTATTTACCAGTCTTGTTATTGGAGGAATATGTTTCCATGTCAGTCTAAATCACACCCTTTCCAATTAATACCAGTATAACCGTAGAAGCCTTTCTTATTTTCTATATGTCTACGGAAGTCCAATTAATACCAGTCCAACTGCTTTAAGTCATTTCCTAAGAAAGCATGATTTTCATGTTTGGCAAACACTTTTGGAAATGAGAAATTGAGTTACTCTTTCATGTGTTTGATATAAGGCAAAAAAAAAAACAAAAAAAAACAAAAACATTTTTGAGACAGGATCTTGCTGTGTAGCCTTGGCTGGTTGATCTTGCAGCTGTGGACTAGTCGCTGCCTCCTGGGTGTAGGGGCAACAGGTGTGCTGCCCACTCCAGCACAGGCAGATGGGTTTTAAAGCAGAGCATACAACAGGAAAAACTAGTGGTGAAAGCTGTGTATTCTGGAAAGGGTTTGAGCTGCTTTCACTTTCTTGTATTTGAATCGAAGAAATTGAAGGTCGTGTGGATTCACTTTTGGGCACTAGGTACAGGAAACATTAAGTTGGTAGGCCCTCAAAAAGTTACACGTAGTTAACATATTACCCATGAATTCAAATTCTAGACACAAGAGAACTGAAAACATAACATCATAAAAAAAACTTATACAGGGGCTGGAGGGTTAAGAGTCTGCCTCACAACCAGGAGGATCTGAGTTCAGATCCTGGATGCCATGTAATAACACCATTATAGTGGAGGCTTGCAGGAGGCAAGTGAGCATGCAGGAGGCCATCCACCTTGTGAGCACACAGAGCCCCAGCCCAGGGAGGCCATCCGCATTGTGGGCACATGGAGCTACCATGAGAGGTCATCATGTTGTGAATACGTAGATATGGAATTTGGAATTTTGTCAGGCAGTGTGGTGTATCAGGCCTGTCCGCAGGTCAGAACACTGGCCTGTCTCGTTTCCTCTCTGCCACCATGTGATGCATATGGACACGGTAACCACATGTGCAGAGCCTCTAGGGACAGGGTGTATTTTTTTCTTCTTCTGTGTGTGTGTGGGTGTCCTTGTGTGGACATACTTCACCAGTCACATTCCCTAATTAAATTAATAAGAATTCAAATTAGTAATACAGGCAGAAAAAGGAAATTTATTCAGTATGGTCATGTTGAGCACAAGCTTTTTAGTCCAATTGTTTTCAAAGACTGAGCAGAAAAGGTAATGTTTTTCAATGAGAGTGTAGGAGGGTAGAAGATGTACATAGCCCAACAGCTCTGCTCCAGATGCGACTGCGCCCATTGTCCTGCAGTTGTTAGAGATGTGTGAGTCTTCTGGGAGACAAGTTTCTCCTATGTGCTCCTAGCGTAGGATTCCTGAGGGGAGGTCTCAAAAGTCGCTTCTCTAGACGTACTGTGTCTTGGTCCAATGGATAAAAGGGAATGGTGCTTCGAAATGTGGTTGAGTCAAAGGCAGTTAGGGCTCAGCCAGGAGGCGATTGCTTCCTTGATTTTATTTTCCCTCTGTTAACTTCCACTCTGTTCTGTTTAACTGTCTGCTTACAGTCCTCCATGGATCTTCCATCTTATTATTTTGAGACTGGGTCTCTAATTATACTTGGAACGCGCCTGTAGGGTTAGTTTGGCTAGCCAGGTTGCTGTGGGGATTCCCAGGCTCTGGCTTGTTGAACTGGAATTACAGATGGAATGTGCCGTCCTGGAAAAGTGCTGGGATCAGAGGTGTTTCAGGTTTGGGATTTTTTTTTTTGTGAGAATATTTTTGGATATATGTAATGAGACGTCTTGGAGATGGTATCCAAATCTAAATGTAAGCTTTATGTATATTTCATATACACCTTGTAGCTATAATGTGAAGCTAACTTTAGCTTCCATACATGAAATAGAAGTTTCAGGATGCGGAATTTCCGACTTGTAGCATCATTTTGGGCTCCCCTTACCCTTCACCTCCAGCATCTCAAGGGCTTGAATCAGCCACCTACCTGGGACCTACTGCTAAAAGTCTCAACTCGTAGGTCACATCTTGGATCATTTCTCAATTCTGATTTTCGAATTAGAGGTCTCAACCTAGAGCAGAAGCATCAGAACAAGAGCAAAATGCCATTCGCGTGGATAAGGTCATTCCTGACCGAGTTATACCTGATTGATCTTAAATATCAACTCTCTATCCTGAAGCTGTCAGACAACTTGGATTAATGGTCTTTGCTGCATACAAATTAGCGCCCAAATCATCGCTTTGAAGCAGCAGGTATTTAGCATCGCATACGTTTCCTGAGGTGGTGAATGCGGCAGCAGTATGGGGGTTAGATTGAGCTGCCGCAGGCTCAGCTGCGGCTAGGGGGTCACTCCAGTCTCATGCTGTGCTGTGGGCTGGAGGCCTCAGCTCCCAACTGCAGGCTTCCCCAGAGCCCAACCTAGAAAAGCAAGAGTGTGACACACCACCGATGGGACGCAGTTACTGCCTGGCACACCCTCCCTTGGTTAGTCAGTTCGCTCTCTTTTTGGAAGGGATGGCTCAGGAAGGGGAGTCTGGGAGGTGACATCTCTGGGCCACATAGGTGTTGAAGGCAGAAAACATCATCAGGTATATCCTTGCTTTATCTGTGACGTGAACTGGAAAGCAGCAATGTCTTTACATTAGCATGAGCAGCTAGCCCCTTTGCAAGTAAAAACAGAATTCCTTATGAAATTCTGTTTTACATCCCCTCGTAGGACTAGGAAATCAGTGTCTCCTGTCCCCATTTCACAGATTCTAGCCCTGAGCCCAGGCGCTTTAGTATCATCTGTAAAAAACACAATTATTTTCTTTGTCCTATCTGGAAGTGCTGTGTGTGTGTGTGTGTGTGTGTGTGATCAGAGGGCACTGTGTGTCCCTGTGGAGGACATTTTGACTTCGGGAGTTATCTTGGAGTGCTTCTACCTCCCTTTTTCTCCAGCCTGGAATTTCCCGGGCTCTGCCTTCCAGAATGGGAAGTACAGGCTGCTGACATTTCCACCTGGTTTTGTATAGGATTTGGAATCTGAACTCAGGTCTTTCTCCTTTCGAGGCAGAGTCTTAACCCCTTAGCCATCTTGCTAACCAGAGAGCTGATTTTTTAATGTCTAATTGAAATTTTGAAAAGCATTATTACTTTTCTACTGTCAATAAAGATGTTCGTCACTTTTTCTGCCAGCAGCAAGAATCCTTTATGCTATTTTTGTAACTGGGTGAGGTCTGATTTCCCCAGAATTATGCCATATTGCGGTTAGCCATGGTCTACAAGAGGAAAATGCACTTACTCTTCTTTAAAATCATTGGTTTTCTAAGAAATATGCCATTTACTCTACCAAATATAAGTAAGTCTTTCTCAGGCAAAATGTAGTGGTCACTTTGATATCAGATACGACAAATTTTTCTTCCCCACAGAAAAATCCAGAGCATTCAGATCTTTAGTATTTACCTTTGTTATACATTAGAAATGCTGCAAACATTTCAAATATTACTTGACTAAGTTCCTGAAGAAATATGAAAGTGTTTTTGAATTGTTTTTATGACAAGCACTCCCATGTTTGGGGTGGAACCCTCGGCCTCTGCTACGTGTTGCAAGCGCTGTACCATTGAGCTACGGCCCCAGGCACATCCCTGTTATTACTGGTGAGTCCGTTGTGCCATTCGCTCATGTCTACCTTTCAGTTGTGCCGTAGGATACCCTAAGTTACTTTGACTTAGTAGACTACAACGTATTAACAGTCCCATTTTAAAATGCCTCTTGAAGTTCAGCGCTGACTTTTCTTGCGTTATGCGTATTCCCATAACCCACTTAACCTTCGTGCTTTAAAGTCCTGATAAACATGAGTTATGTGAAGTGCAAGCTATTTTGGCTGTTTCCTTTTCAGTGTGTGTAGATGGAGGATTAGAGAGCATTGGAATCCCTCAGGGTTGCCTGTTCTTCGGGAAACAGAGATGCTTTTTTGTTTAAAACAAGCAGCCAACAAGTTCAATCCTAAATATTTTACATAGTTTATATATTCCACTCAACCAGTACATGTCCTGAGCAGTCCTTCTCTGTCTTTCTGTTATCTGAGTGACTTGCTGAGCACTCTACAGTTTAAAATGTCACGTGTGTGTGTGTGTGTGTGTGTGTGTGTGTGTGTGTGCGTGCGCACATGTGTATGAACATGTGCAAGATCAACACATGTGTGTGCACATATGGAAGTCAGAAGTCAGCTTCAGGTGTTCCTCAGGAGCCATCCGCCTTTTATTAAAAAGTATATATGGGCTGGAGATGGCTGAAGGGTTAAGACTCTGTCTCACAGGCAGAAGGTCCTGAGTTAGGATCCCAGGTCCCACATAAAAATGCCAGGCAGAAACAGTCCTGGTAGGCAGAGCCTGGGAAATCCCAGAGTGAAACAAGAAGGCGGTATAAACGGTCCAGGATGATTCCTGAAGTCACTCTTGGTCCTCCACAGGGATACATAGTGCCCTCTGATACACAATACACACACACAAAAAAAAAAAAGAAAGAAAAAAAGAAGTATATATGACATTTCTAATTTTTGGCAAAAATATACATACATGTGTATAATTAATTTTGATCATAGATATCCTTTTTCTTCCCAGTCCCTGTGGACATTCCTCTAGCATACATACCTCCCACCTTTGTCCTCTTTTGTTTTAAACTGGACTGTAATATAAAACAATACATGGGCAATAGAAGAAAATACATTTAGGGTATAGATAGTTGTTTTGATTGAGTTTCCAACTCCACATGGTTAAGAATCCCTGAGAATGCTAAACCAGAGTTTCGTGGGTCTCCTGTGAGACTAAGCTCATGGCGTGAGGACACAGAACGGCGCACAGGAGGCTGCATACTTTGTGAGCCCAGGAAAGTTGTCCACATTGTGGGCACACAAAAGTGGAATTCAGGGAGCTGGAGCGATGTTCAGATGCCTTGAAAGCAGAAGAGCCTGAGTTCAGGTCCCATGTAAAAACCCCAGGTGGAAATGACTGGGGCCTGCAATTCTGGCGCTGGAAGGCAGAGTTTGGGAAACCCTAGAACAAGGCCATAAGGAGCTGGAGCAATCCAGGGTGATTCCCGATGTTACCCTCGGGCCTCCAGAGGCATACTCGTGTGCCTGATATACACACATGCATAAGAAGGAAATGGAATTCAGAGGGGTGGCAGACTCCATCTCAAGTCAGGCTATGAATCATTCACATGCTCACAGGTCAACACTAAGTGCCGATGTGGACTCCCTTATCTCTGTCTCCATCTGACACTCAGACACAGTGCCTCTAGGGGCTGTTTGAAGTATATCTTAAAAATTCTTTTGAGAGGAAGAAAGGGCGAGGGACAGAGAATGAGTGCGCAGTAAGCAGGTGCATCCGTCTGATAGAGCGGTCAAAGACAGCTCTAGAAGTTGGTTTTCTTCACCACATGGGCCCTCACGTTCCCAGGTGTGCAGGCACTTTTACCTGCTGAGCCATCTTGCTCATTTCTTGAGACAAGGTCTCAGTGAAACCTGGACTTTGCTGGTTATACTGGCCTGGCTGGCTGGCTGACCGGCCGGCTAGGGAGCTCCAGGGATCCACTTGCTGGGATTACAGGTACTCTCTACCATACCCAACATTTATGTGATGTGTTGAGCAGCCAAATTCAGGGCCTTATACGCTTTGCCGACTGAGCTGCTATATCCCTGTCACAGTTAGGCATAGGTGTCAACTTGACTATTGACGGTTTGAGCTCTGGGCACATTTGTGGACAATTAGTGGTTGCAAACCTGCAGGAGATTGTCTAGCTGATGGGAAAAAGCCCAGCCTGTGATGAGTGGGACTAGGTTCTGAATAGATGAATAAAATACTGAGAGCTGGTTGAGGAAGTTGGCATCCTTGTGTATACTTGGCCAGACGTGCTGGTCTGGCAAATAAGGATTGTTCTTCTCTCAGCTGTTATGTGGTGATGGTGTGGCCAGTTCCCTCAGTCCTGGTGTTGGTGCGTGCTCTCCCATCAAGGTGAACTGAGAACTGTAACCGGACTATCAGTAAGAAAATAAACCCCTTGTTCCCTTAAGCCATTTTTTTATTATTATTATTTATTCAACGGTGTGCATGTGCGTGTGTATGTGGCGCATGCGCGCGCGCGTGTGTCTGTGTAGAACCATGGACGATTCGTGAACCACCATGGACGCCTCCACCTCCTTCTGCCCTGGGATTCACAGACTCCGCCCTACCAGGGCCAGAAGTGCAGGCCGCCCCCGCTTCCGCCTGGCGTCTATACGTGGGATCTGGGATCCGAACTCAGGACCTTCCGCCTGCAAGGCGGAGGCTTAACCCTTGAGCCACCTCTCCAGCCCCCCTTTAAGCCATTTGATGGTGATTTATCAGCAAACATGCAGGTGAGCTGCAACAATCCCCAACCTTATTTTTTTTAAAAGAATTCAACCTAATATATGTATATATAATATGTATGTAATATATGTATATATTATATATGTATTTATATTACATGTGTATATATGGATGTGTATATATATATTTCTTTCAAATTTATTTTCTTTTGGGCTGGAGAGATGGCTTAGGGGTTAAGACTCTGTCTTGCAAGCAGAAGGTCCTGAATTCGGATCCCAGATAACATGTAAAAACACCAGGCAGAAATGGCAGCAGCCTGCACTACACCTGGTGGGTGTAGCCTGGGAAATTCCAGAACAAAATAAGAAGAAGGTAGAAGCAATCCAGGATGATTCCTGAGGTCATCCTTGTTCCTCCACAGGGACACACAGTGAGTGCCCTCTGATACACACACACACACACACACACACATACACACACACAAAGTAAATATTTAAAATTTTTATTTTATTTTAAAGTTTCACATGTGAACATAGCGAATTTACGTAATTTTCACCCTTCATTACCCACTTCCTCCCCCTTTTTCCTATTTCTAATCTTTTTACTCAGTCTCTCTCCTAATTTTCCATTTTTCTGTGTATGTACCCACTGAGTTTCATCTGGGTTACATTAATGTATATACCTAGGCATTTGTTGGAGCATTAGTGATACATCATTAAGAAGAGTAGTAGCTTCCCTTCTCCATTCATCAGTAATCTCTCAGGGAAGTGCGGAGCCTCTTGAGAGCTTTCCAATTCCATGGTGAAATGATAGGTCAGATCTTTTGTAGGTCTTGTGAAAGTAGGCAAATGAATTAGCAGAATTATCCATATTTCACTTTCAAAGACCTGTAGTCCTGATTCATTGTGTAGGCTTCCAGAGTTAATGTCTGAGCACTTTCCTGTTCTGGGAGAAATTAGGACCGTGGTACTTTCAAATGATACATGCTTCGAACATCTTCTTGGTCCTGTTTCCAAATGTGTAAAAGCGGTCAAGGAGAAAGCTACTTTGCCTGCTAGATCAAAGTGTGCGTCATTCTGTCATTACAGAATGCTGTGATAAGTAAGGCTGGAAAGAGGATGTTGCTTAGAACACAAGTGTTAGGTCAGTGTTGGGGGGGAGATCAAGGGACTGTCTGTGACAATGTGTGAGGTTCATGTGGCCATTGATAAAGAGACACTAACACAAGGGTGGAACTTATTAGGGCTGAAGACCTGTGGCCAAGGGAGCCATAGTTCAGTTTAAGGTGGGAGAACATTAGGATGGAAGAGACAGCTTGAAGACGGGAGAGGTGGAGAGATGTGCTGCCATGTACAACATGGAGGGAGAAATCTGCAGAAAGTCCTGGGTGGGGGGAGAAATCTGCAGAGCCTCCAGGGAAAGTGGGGTTTCTGTCTTTTATGGTCTTCAGATGACCTCTTTCACGCAAGTGAGGCGTGAAAGAAAATCATTTGGGTGGGCAGGTTTGGGGTCTAGGGAGATGAGTTGGAAGTGGATTGTAATGGTTTCTGTGGTCCATTCTGGGAATTGTCACGTTCCTGCCAGGTGGAGGAGACTTACCAAATGGCATGGCTATGGACAGTAAGTCTGTTCAGAGTTGACGGCACCTCCTACCTCTGTGTCCCCCTGGGGTGCATGGCCTCTTTCCTTCATAGGGCCTTTCATTTACTCCCACATATGCAGCAAAGGCTTTTTATGTAGTGGTGGGGAGCAGTGGGTAATCATGAAAAGGACAAAGGTAGATAAGCCAGTTTGCTCTCTGTCTAGAAGTCTGTTAATGTAGCTCCCAATCCTTCCTTTAATGGCTTGGGACAAGGTGCAGGCAGGCCTCCAAGGAGCAGGCTATGGGCGTCAAAGGCATTGGGACCTTGGCAGCCCAGTAGTCCTTTTGTGCCTCGTCCTGAGTAAAGCCTGTCCCAGGTGCTTCTGAGCTACCCCCTTCTAGATTTCAGTGCATCTTTTGGTTACTTGCTGATTGTCTAGTTATTTATGTGTAGGGCAGGTGTTGACAGTTGAGGGTTTGAGCTCTGGGCACATTTGTAGAGAATTAATGGTTGAGTTAATCCCAGAGCAAACTTGCAGGAGATTGTCTAGCTGATGGGGAAGGCCCAGCCCATGGTATGTAGGATTAGGCCCTGAATAAAATACAGAGAGCT
Source organism: Typhlomys cinereus (assembly GCA_023101885.1). NCBI lineage: Eukaryota > Metazoa > Chordata > Mammalia > Rodentia > Platacanthomyidae > Typhlomys > Typhlomys cinereus. Next base: position 1,853,660 of record JALPQD010000354.1, on the reverse strand, counting down.
AGTTGAGAGAGTCGGCATCCTTGTATACACTTGGTCAGACACGCTGGTCTGACAGTAAGGATCAACCCTCTCTCAGCTGTTGTGTAGAGATAGTGGCAGTTCCCTCGGCCCTGGTGTGCTCTCTCCTGTCAAGCTGGACTGAGAACTGTAACCAGATTATTGTAAGAAAATAAACCCCTTGTTCCCTTAAGCCGTTGATGGTGATTTATCAGCAACCATGCAGGTGAACTACAATACCCTGTAATGCCTGGTACCAGCTCTCCCATGGGAGGTGACTCTTAAGATTGAAGTGAATAGGGTTTGATTTTATTCTGGCTTAATAGTAGTAACTAAAATTCTCAGGGAATGGTATATTCTCATCATGAGTGACCTATTTTAATTGATAGCTACATGGAATTTTTTTCGTTCTTTTTCTTCTTCACCCCCTCCCCACTAACTTTCTTTCATTTTCTCTTTCTTCTTTTGAGGCAGAGACATTTTCTCATGTAGCCCATCTGGCCTTGAACTCATGTAGCGGAGGGTGCTGTGACTCCCAGTGCTCCAGCCTCCGCCTCCCAACAGCTGGGATTGCGGGCTTGTGCCTCTTCCCACAGAGCCGTTGTTCAACACTGCTGCTGAAACCTGGCTCTTGCAAGGGTGTTTTTAAGTAGAGTTTAATAAAGTTAACTTAAATTTAAAGCTTAAATAAAGTTAATTTTAAATAAAGTTTAAATAAAGTTAATTTAGGATTCTCCATGTGGCCTTTGGACCTGCAGCATCTAGGTAGATAGGATGGGGTGGGAAATGTGGAAGCAGTGCAAGTTCTTCGCTGCACCCTACCCAACATCTCCTTGCCTTAGAAGTGCCCACATGGGCAAAGTCTGCGCTTTTTTATGAGAATAGATAGATAGATAGATGATAGGTAGGTAGGTAGGTAGATTGTGTGTGTGTGTGTGTGTGTGTGTGTGTGAGAGAGAGAGAGAGAGAGAGAGAGAGAGAGAGAGGTGTGATGTGTGCGCAGGTTTTTCTCTTATCCCCAGCTGGTGGAGGCCAGTGGTCGGCCTTATTTTTTTTCCAATCTCATTTTTTTTTTAAATATTTATTTATTTAGTCTGTGTGTGTGTCTTCGGGAATCATCCTGGATCGCTTCTATCGCCACCTTGCTTTGCTCTAGAATTTCCCAGGCTCTGTCCACCAGGACTGGAAGTGTGGCCGTTTCTGCCTGGCATTTTTATGTGGGACCTGGGACATGAACTCAGGACCTTCTGCTTGTGAGGCAAAGTCTTAACCCCTGAGCCATCTCTCCAGCCCCCAATCTCATTTTTTGAGACAGGGTCTCTCAGTGAGGCTGGTCTCACTGATTTGTCTACACTGGTTGGCTATGATATTCAGGGATCTTCTTGGCTCTGTCTGCCTCCCTCCCAGCATTGGGCTTACAGATGTGTGCTGCCATACCTGGATTTTATCTGGGGATTTGAACTCGGGTCCTCACCCTTGTTGAGTACATACTTCATTAACTGAGCATTCTCCTCTGTTCCTGAAAAGTCTTTAAAATGAGGAAACTGGTCCCCGATTGCCTTTCTTGGCCTTGGTCCCTTCAAAGTTTGCCTTTTGGCTGAGAAAGCAGAAGTTGTAATCAGCATTTTTGTGGGGTTGACTGTCCGCTGCTCAAGAACGGGCTGCTTCAGAGGTTTCCGTTGGAGCATCCAGGTCGGCCCAGCTTGTGTGAGGGTGGCAGAAAGAAAACTAGACCTGGGCTGGAAGACCTGGTCCATCCTCACTGTGAGCTTTATTCCTGCGTGGCCCCGGGCAGTCTGTTTTTGTGTTTCTGTCTCCTTTCCTGCAGCATGAGCGCCAATGTGTCTCACCCCACAGGCCTAAGGATGGAGAAGGTTACCATCTAGGAAGCTTCCATAAAGTTATTTGAAGTAGTTGGGATATTGATTGACAAGACAGATGTGGGGAATCTGTCTGCCCCTCTTGCCTCTGGAGGAGAAAGCAAAGGCCTGGGAGTTTCAGGGAAGCTGGAAGAAGTGGCGTGGAAACGTGTTTCTTTCGGAAACTTTCAGGAGAAAGAGCGATGCCTGGAATGTTCCTGAGAGTGGGCGGCATTTGGAAGGCGGTGTTGGTGTCCTACCTGGAACTTGTTCTGTACTTTGAGTCAGAATACACGGTTAGGGACCATGGGGTGTCAATCATGGGTGTCACTTAGCAAGTAGGTATCGTTTGGATCAAGCTGTTCTAGCAAACTTTCCTGGCAGAGATGCTCTGCTGATAGAACCTGGTTCACATCAGTAGTTACATGCCATGTTACACTGCTACAAGGTAGCCGTGAATACACATTGGTTCAGACAATACCGCGACGCAGATTATACAGGCGTTGTGCTCCAGAAACTCTAAGACAATTGACAATCGACGTACTGCTAGAGAAAAAAAATGTTACCTGTTAAATGGTCTCAGTGGTATTTTTCTAGTTCAGGAGTTCTTACTGTTTCTGGAACTCTTGCAGTACACCAAGTTCTTTAATTAGAAACAACAGTTCTTTTGCTTCTTGCTCTTAGCCTAGGTTGGCTTCAAACTGGTTGCAATCCCCCTGCCTCAGATTTCTGAGCACTGAAATTACAGTACATGCCACACGATGCCTTGCTAGAAATGGCTCATTACACTCTTGGGGTAGTTGGTAATTCAAACAGGTTAAGTAAAGGAAACTTGGATGAAGAACAAAATAATTTCCAAGTAGTTTTTCCTATAGACTCCAAGAGTCCACAGAATCTCTGTTACCCAGGAATTGTCTAGGTCAGCACTCCTCCCCCCAGGGTCTCAAGTAACCAAGGGAGACCTTGAACTTGGGAGATCCTTCTGCTGCTGACCGTAAAGTGCCGAGGTCACAGGTAGGTGGCACCATGCTCAGTGTGTGTTCAGTGGAGATAAAACAGTGTATACTACCCAATAAGCCACATCATTGATTCCACAGCAGGGCCTGGGACCTCTTTATGAGACCTGGATATATAGGCATATAAAACAGGTATTTAAATCAACCTTACCGATAATCATAAATTTGTCTTAAAACAATTCTTTGGTACACCTAAAATTTGACCATTGATAAAAGATAAGAGCAAATTTGCGTGCCAGCGTTTGTTTTACATAACAAATCCTGGCTGAATGTTTGGCCCTGCAGAATGCAGAGAGCATCCTCAATGATTTTTTCTTCAGAGATGATCAATATTTTGTTTTTATAATTATCAGTGTTGATAATGCCACTTCATATAAATCTGTACTACAGAACGGCAGAACTGTGTTTGAGGCCATTTCAGAAATTGCTGGAATTTCTGTCTTAATTCCAAGACAAAATTTCTTTTAATGATTTTTTTTTTTAGTGAAGCTCAAGTCAACTCACAGCTTTATTTATCTATTTAGAGACATTTTCATGTGGCTGAGGCAGGCCTCGAACTTCTGATCTTCCTGACTAGACTTCTTAAGACTTAGTATATGGGTGCATAGCACCACACCAGGCTCAAACAGCAGTTTTTAAATTCATCCATTCGAAGGCAGTAAAATCCAAAGATATGCTGATTTGATACTTACATGTGTAGGAATAAAGCAGGAAAATGTTGAAAGTCTATGTTTTTCATAATTCAACCATTGTGTGTCCATGAGGGCAGAAGCTGTCTGCGCAGGAAATCCTGCAGTTCTTAACATACAGTAGTCTTATTTCTGAGCCCACACTTCAGGTGTGGGCACTGTAGCTGCATGCACAGTGCAAAACGTGCGTGGTACAGAGCTTGCAGTAGAACCAGAGATGCAGCATAGGGAATTCTGTCACATGCCCAGTGTGGACATGCAATGTTCAACTCACGGTCATTGTGTGTCAGAAATCTTACTGCTGGCAAAATTTTCACAAGTGTACACAGTTATACAACCCCATTTAAGAAGCTGGGGTCTAGACTGCACTCTCCTTTCATGGAAATTCATACACGGCGAGTTCAAAAGCCTTGTCCAGTGTTACATTGTACATGGACCCATGGTCAGCCTTCCCTGTGTCAATTGCCATATGTTTTCCTCTGCTTAGTAACTAACCTTTAAGAAATTTCTCATATAACCCATTGTTTTTAGGTAAACCCAAATTCAGGGAAAATAAACCCAAAACAGTATTTTTCAATTTTTTTTTAAAAAGCTCATCCATCAAGAAGATACAATCTCTCTCTTTTTTTTTTACTTATAGTGTATTTTTTTCCACTCACACAAACTTCATAGGTACCCCATTCCCCTCCCTGTCTCCATCCCTCCCTGGATCCCCTTGCTCCCTCCCCCCTTTTTCCCTTTCTTTCCCCCCTCTTTGTAGGCCCCCCATTCCTGGAGCATCCTTTAGTGTTCATGTCAAACTTCCCTCTGGGTCCTCCTTCTGATGAGGTTTAAGGACTCAGTAGCATTGCCCATAGTTCTTTCTTGTATTCCCCTTTGGTATAGGATCACTATTGTGGCTGTTAGTCCCTTGCCTCTAAGGATCCTAGTGCCTATGATCCACGCTAGACTTTGGGGGGTCAATGATATGTTGGTCATTGCACAAGTCATGCAAAGTCCTATTATGATTACTTTTGGCCCTAACTTGTGTGGAGTATCTTGCATATTGTTGCTTCTCCCCATCTTTAGGCTCTTACAATCTTACCGCCCTCTCTTCCGCAAATTTCTCTGAGCTTTAGGATGGGGAAAGATTAGGCTGGCTTGGTTCCTGGTGATTAATGTAGGGTCTCTGATGTTCTGAATTATGGTTTGTTGTTGTTGTTTTTTTTTTTTCTTTTTCTTTTTTTCCAGTTTTGCTGTTCCTGCACCACCCTTGGCTCCATCCTGATGGGTATTGGATGTCACCTCCTAGTCAAAGATAAAAGGCTGTTAAAATAGAGTCTATTATAGGAGTAGATTCAAAGGTAGATGGAATAAGAGTAGGAGACCGCAGTGAGGGGGATCAGTCTCCCATTTGCATGATGGTTACCTTCTATCTGTCAGACTCTATGCCCTCCCTGTCTGATGAGATCAAACCCCATCAGTTGCAAGTGACCAGGAAGGAAAGTCTGTGAGCTTAACCAGATGTCTTACTACTTACTTGTAATACTTGATGGTGACCTATTTTCTCTGCTGTAGCATGATCCCCTCTCTCCTTGTTGCTGGCAGGGCCCTCCTTCCCCTTTCCTCCTGTTTATAATCTTTGCAATTGCTGTAGGTATTACAGAGATTTATCTTTGAGTGTGTTACTAAGTGGGTTTGGTACTAGGATACACCTATTAGGGAGTATATATGGCACTTAATTTTCTGTGTCTGGGATACTTCACTTAATACAATTTTTTCTAACTCCATCCATTTTCCAGCAAGTCATTTTTGATGGCTGAGCATCTATTGTATAAATGTACCACATTTTCCTTATCCACTAGTCAACTGTTGGGCATTTGGGTTGATTCCATGACTTTGCTATTATAAACAGTGCTGCTACAAACATGGGCATGCTTGTGCTATCAAAGTGAATTTTTGCGGTATGGGGGATTATTCCCAAAAGTGGAATAGCAGGGTCATATGGCATTTCAATCTTTAACTTTTTTAAGAATCACCAGACGGCTCGCCAGAGTGGTTGTATAAGCCTGCATTCCCACCAGCAATGTAGGAGAGTTCCCCTCTCTCCACATCCTCTCCAGCACTTGGTGTCGTTTGTATTGATACAATATCTTTTAAGACATATTTCAAAGCTCCACTGCCATGTCATGTGGTCCCACTCCTGGACATAATGACCAGAGGGATCGAAAGCAAGGATCTAGCAGATATTTGCTCATAGCGACGTTATGTGCAGTAGCTAAAATGTAGATGCAGCCCAAGTGTCCATCGTCATGTGAGTGATTAACAAAAAGTGGTGTGATATCAATAATGGGCGTTCAGTCTTAAGACTGAAGGAAATTCTGTCACATGCGGCCTCAAGGACCTTATGCCCAGTGAGCATGCGTGCCGAAGACAAGGACCGGGCCATCCCACTTCACCGGGACCTGGAGTACTCAGGTGCTCAGAAACAGAGCAGAATGGTGCTCACCAGGACCCAGGAGTGGGCAGTTGGGGGGTGTACCATTTCATGGGAGTGGATTTTCCATTTGGGAAGATGAAAAGCATTCTGCAGATGGATCTTGATGATGGTTGCACAGTAGTATGAATACATTTAATACTTAGAGAAACTGACATGGTAAACTTTATGCCTTTTCTATCATGGTGGGAAACAAAGCCAGAGATATCTCCCACATAGTGTCAAACTTCAGAAGAAAGAAAAGAAAGAAAGCGAGAAAGAAAGGAAGCCAGAAAGAAGGAAAGGAAAGAGAGAGAGAAAGAAAGGAGAGAGAGAGAGAGAGAGAGAGAGAGAGAGAGAGAGATTGAGATTGAGAGAAACAATGTAGGCATTCCTTTGTACTTGAGTAGGTAGTGAAGGCTGCTGGAAGGGTTGATACCTTGAGCTCTGGGATGACCCATGTGGCATTAGTTGTTTTTTTTTTTTCTCCCCTCTAGCAAAGTGCAGATGTGTGCCCCTGGCTGTGAGCACATCTGGAGCAAGTACAACCAGGTATAGGAGCTGGGAGCTGCGTGGCTGTCTCTTGTCAGTGAGCATCTCTGACCGGCTGCCCATCCTGCTGCCCCGTGTTCCAGGCACGACCAGAGTGCCACAGAGCTATAGAAAAGGTCCAAGGCTCTAGCACTACTTCCTCACCAGGCCCAGCGACAGCGCCTATACCGTCTGGCAGTCATGGCATGGGAAGGAATCGGTGTCTCGGGGCCTCAAGGGTGGTGGCATGGGAAGGAATCGGTGTCTCAGGGCCTCAAGGGTGGTGCTGTGGGGCTGCTGATCCCAAGTCTTGCTTTGTTTTTGTTGTTTGAGGCTGGGACTCACGTAGTCCATCCAGTCACCGAACTCGCTGTGCAGTCTGGCTGCCTCCACTTTCCAAGTGCTGGGAATATAGGGGTGTGTGCGCTCCCACCCCAGCCCATGTTGTTATTCTTCTCAGCAACCCATAGAAAAGAAAGACTCTTAATCTGAGCTGATGTGCCAGCGATGTAGTTTTGAAACTTAATTTGGGACAAGTTAATCTTTCCTCAGACGTTTCACATAGTCTGGCATCAGCCAAGATTTGCCGCTGCAAAGTGCACGTAGACGAAGAGACAGGCTGGTGCCACGAGTGGTCAGCGTGTAGATGCGGTGAGACTAGGTATGGCAACCTAGTGTGAAAAACAGAGGTCTTTACTGCGGTGGCGACTTCAGGTGGGTTAGTGGCAGTCTTCCAGCATCTCTGGGGCAACAGTCTTGTGCCTCAGAGAGGAGCCCTTGAATTCAGAGAAATTGCCAGTCTCCCAAGGCCATCAGCAAGAAACAAGAAAAACCTTTAATGCGAACGTCTGTTGGACTGCAAGTCAGTACTCTTTCCGTTGGAGCTCACACCTGAGTACAGGAAGACACAGTGGTGCAGTGGCGTGGTGTGGATCAGGAAGCTCACCTCCTAATTCAAGGAAGCTGAAGAAGAAGCCATGTTCGTGATTTTCCTGTAGGAGTAGTTGTGCAGTGGTGAGCCATCTCGGGGATTAGCATGACTGAGCGTTGAGTCATTCTCTCGTACTTCTGCATGCAAGGGTAGTAGAATACTCTGGTTGAGGTCAGGGAACAAGTGCTGTTGCTGCTTGTCAGATCCCATGTGGCCTGGAGGCTGTCTCGGGAGTCTGGTGGTGTAGTTTTTTTGTGGGTCTATATTTGGTGCCTTTTGGGAATGCTGATGGTGCATGATCAGGTACTCCTCATTTTGTTTGCAACCTGTGTATTTCTAAGTCGTAGTGACTTCAATCTATTTTTAAACTCCACTGTAACACTCCACCGCCTTGGAGTTTATCTTGCTTTCCTGTTTCAGACAGTCGTTCAGTAAGACTTTGGCAACTCAAGAAGTAAAAAGAACGCTGTGTGACTGAGGCTATGTCTCCTTTGTGTACCCGCCTGTATTTTTTTTTTTTGGAGAGTGCGCGTGTGCATGTGTGTGTAACAGGGCATTGTGTGTGCCTATGGAGGCCCAAGGGTAATCACCCTGGGTTGCTCTTCACGTCCTTATTGCTTGTTTCTGGGGTTTCCCAGGCTCTGGCTTCTGGGAATGAAAGCAGGACACTGCCATTTCTGCCCACCATTTTTATGTGGGATACAGGATCAGAACTCAGGTAGCTCTTTTTGCTTGCAAGGCAAAGGTTTAACCCCTGAGCTATCTCCCAGCCTAACCCCACCCCCAATATTTTTGCTGAGGTCAATGTGGCCTCCTGGATAACTAAGAATCCACTGACTGGGTGGAGAGATGAAAGAGCTCATGAGTTGGGAAGACTGTTGTTTATTTTCTTGAATCCCTGCTCTTGGGATCACACCTGGGGACTCCTGCTTGCCGGGCAAGCACCGAGTCACACCGTATCCCCCCATCACTGTTTATACTTTTAATATCTATGCTAAGTAAATATATTTGAGATTTCCTTTTCCTTTTTTAACTTTGGTCACTAGGGAAAGAGGCAAAAATCCAACTCCAAAACGAGCTATATTTTTATTCTGCATAGCTACTGTGTTTGGAGGGATTGTAAAAAGAGGACATCTGAACCCTCTGAATGGATGGACTGCTGTGATCATCCTCAGGCAGGTGCAGAAGGTTTGCAGTAGGATGGAATTTGGCATGAGGTGCATCTGAATGTGCTAATGGCCAGAAACAAGGACACAGTCTCCTCCAATGGTGTCAGCGCTCAGATGCTCCAAGTCATGCTTGGGAACGTTACGCCCTCCATTTTTTTTTTCTTTTCATAATTCCCTGCCCTTGGGGCATTTTTATTCCCTTCTTCCCTCTGTCTCTAACTGAGCAACGTTCGCCCTGGAGAAAAGGATATAGGACTCTGGAAGAACAGCACTCTCAGTTAGAATGTATTTTTCTGCAGAAGTGATGTTGTAGAGTAAAAAGTCGAAGAATACTGCAAACTTTTAATGGTTAGTTAGGATACTTATGTGTATATAAAAGTCATATTTTTTTCCTGAGATCCTCTTTCCATCTCTCTACTTCATAGTCTTGGCGAGTGAGTAGGGCCTCGGGACATGGGCCTCCAGGTGACATCAGTTCTCCAGAGGCCCACCTCTGACAGGAGGGCACTGTGTCTGTTTGTGTGTGGTCAGTGCCGGCCTGTGCCAGTCACAGAGGATGTGAGTGCCCAGAGACGCTTGTTTGATTTGGTTGAATTGAGCCAAGAGACTTACCTTCTCTATTTAGTCATCCCTTGGAAGTTGGATGTATTGCTTGATCTCTGTATTTACTTATTAGCCAGGTATTTTTTGGTCAGCCGTGATAGCCAGACACTAAAGGCGCGGTGGTGGACGGGCACACACCAGTGCTGGCTGTGGGGGCAGAGTCTCAAGGCTCATCTTCAGGGTGCTCATCTGGGTCTGCAGTGCACTGCCCTTTCAGAATGCTTAGCCCAACCCTAGGTTAATCATATTTCCGACACCAAAGTCTATTTTTCTCTCCTCAGATATTAGTGGCAAAACAGTGACTTTTAAAATCGTAAATTATCTTTAAGCTAGTGGAAAAATGCGATGGGGCAGCTTGCTTTCATGTAGTCTTTGATTAGAGAAGAATTCTTCCTGTCTTTAGATGAAATCATAGCATAGTGGCCTGAGGTTTTTAGTTTGTTTTGTTTTTTGTTTTTGCCTAAGTCTCAGGCTAGCTCAGACTGATGTAGCATTTACTCCGTAGCTTGGGCTCAAGCAGATCTGTCTTTTCCCTCAGCCTCCTGAGTGCAGGATTATAAACTGAGCCCCTGCTCTTGCTGGCTAGCCTGAGATGGTGTTTAAGCAACACTTTTCATGTGGTCTGCTGTTATGTGTTAATTTTTGAGTTTTCCAGTCAGGGAGACTTCAGGCTTGCTTGTAGTTGGTGACAAATTTAGTTACATGCTGTGCACGTTTCTCTCTGTAGGATTTCACATGAATAGCTTCAATGTAGTTGTCTTTAAGTTTTGTTTTGTTTTTTAAATTAAAAGAGAGGTGTGAGGGTAGAACGAGTAGGCACATGAATGCCACTCTGCGTATGTGGAGGCCAGAGAACAGCTTCTCAGATGTCTGGTCTCCGACTTTGTGGGCTCCTGGGGATTTGAACTCAAGTCTCTAGGTTTACACACAGGAGCATTACCCACTGAGCCATCTTGATGGCCCTTCCTTTTAGTTTACACGGCAGAAAACAATCAAAATCTAAGAAGAAAATGGCAATACAAAATCAGCAAAGGGTAAACAGTTTTTGTCTGTGACTGAAGTTGGAAGAAATGATTTTTTCCTATTTCATTCTTTTCATTCCAACAGAGCAGTATACATTACTTGGTTATATTCAGTATATATTCCTAGCCCGTCTCTCAGAGCCCTTTGTTAGTATAGCTTGAAATCCATCCTGTTTTGTACCATTTCTCAGGGCTATTTATTTAAATAGGTGCTAAAAACCATTGAATTTGGTGAGGGGAGGAGCCAACATCCTTTGGGTGTGGGGGGAACCAACAGATTAAGCAGTACATTATTCAGTCTGCCTGTTTTGGACAGTCAAGCACACCTGGTGGCAAAGAGGTTTAACCTAGTTTCTCAGATGAGAACGGGGGAGGGGGAGAGGAAGGATCCCAGGACCAGGGAGCCGGTCACCTTTGGCCTACTTTCTGCAGGATGACTCATTTATATCCCAGGTCAGGCATCCTCCCGGCCAATAATATTCTCTGTTGCCAGTATAAAAACTCACTCGGTTTACCTTAAGCAAAAGAGTTTGTCGGTTTGTCTCTGCTACCAACCAAACTGAAGGAAGCGCTGGAGCGAGGTGAGTTTTAAGGTTGCTCAGAACCAGGGCTTGGAGCGCGGCTGTGCGCAACTCTCCAGCGCGCCTTCCATTTCTGTCTCTCGGTGTTGGCTTTGCTTTTGTTCTTAGTAAAGACAGGTTTCTTCCAAGTGGAAGGGGACGTGACCATGGTCAGGGTTAGTCTGCAAACATCATTCTCTACAATTGTGGACTGAGACGAGAACTAGTTCTTTCCTCCAACTTAAATTTGAAAAATCCCAGGGAAAACTTCCCATTGGCCTGGCTGAGGTCTTGCCGAGTGTGGCTTGTGTCCCACGCCAGGCAGGTAGCACAGGCATTGCCCTGAAAGAATTGCTATGAAAGTAGGTATGCCCCCCCTTCCCTCCATCAGTCCCTCCCACTCCCTTCCACCCTCCTGCCTGTATGCTTCCATGGACCCCAGGGTTCACTCTGGCTTGTCTGCTCTTGTTGGGGTTCAGGCCTCTGTGCCATATCAAGTTGTCTTTGCCTTTTTTTGGTTCATATGGAATTTGGTTCAAACAGTTACTTAATATTCTTTCTCTAATTCATTGCAAAAATTTTTGTTTTTTTTTTACTGTTTTTGTTTTTTGTTTGTTTATTTTTGTTTGTCGTTGTTTATAGACTTTACACCCTGCTTAACTTTGGGCTCTTTTTCTGTTTATTCTGTATTTTTACAGGAACACAGACTAATGCCCTATGCAGTAGTAAGGGCTCAAGAATTACGGCAGGTTGGGGGATTCTGCTGGAATAAGCATATTGAAGCATAGAACCATAAAATGTTTGTGATGGAAGAGACACCCAGCAGTTCACCTGCCTTCAGCAGCTTTCAGTGTGTTTCAGGTTCTCTCCGCCCTTTGGTTTCCCCAGAGCCTGGCCAAGGAGCAGGACCATTTTTAGCTGGATTCTATCTGAACACGAAGGATCCTGAGCAGACACAGACACCTCTGTGGACTGCTTGGACAGTCTTGACAGGTTAACTAGAATGGAAATTCTTTTGATTTTTATTGCATCTGAAGCTCAGATTGTCAGTATGCCTTTAGGGCACAGGAAATGATGGTAGATGATGTTTGTTTAAGGGTAAAATATTTTAGGCTATGGCATATGCCTGAGAAAGAAGTGAAAGTGATTCCCTGTGGGGAACCCCCCCTACACACACACACACACACACACACACACACACACAGGGATCAAGTCCACCAGGGCTGGGAGCCTAGGAGGTTGGGAATGGAGCTGTGTGTGCGCTGTGTGTTGGCTGGTGACCAGGTCTCCCTGTGTAGCTCAGGCTGCCACAGCCGAGACTGACCTAATGCCTCCTAGTCCTCCCAGCCCAGCATCTCAGGCCTGGGGTCCCAGGTGCACCCATCTACTGACTAAGCTTTACTCAGGCAGGTGAAGGCTGCCATGCCATGCCCTGGCTTTGTGACTTGCAAAGTCATCAGAATTCCCTTAGCTTCCCAATCTTCAGTTACAAAACGAAGATGACTTCTTTACACAGTCTTTTTGAATAGCATAAATATTTGCATCCATGCCATTTTTAAGTATGTAGTTCAGTGGTGTTAAGTATTGTACAGCCATCATCACCATTGACTTCAGAGATTTCACCTTACTAAGCAGAAACTATCATCTACCTATGATCATCTGTGTGTCTATCATCTTCCTGTTTACTATCTATCCATCTATATCTGTCATCAATCTATCACCTATTATCTATCACCTGTTACCTATCACCTACCACCTATGATCTATGTATCATCTGTATATCATCACCTACATATCTGTCTATCATCTATCTCTAATGTGTCATCTATATCTATGGGTAGCATCTATCAGCTATTTTCTGTCTACTATCTGTAATCTGTCAGCTATCAATTATCTGTCTTCTATCTATCTACATTCTTACCTACTTCTCTGTGCATCTATGTGTCTTCCTGTAATCATTGTCTCAGTCTCCCTCTGTCTATCATCAGTTTACCACTGTCTTCTCTATGCCCATCCGGTATCACCTATCTGCTATCTATTCTCTGTTCACCTACTTCATCACACGATGACTCCTTTTGTCTCTTTCTTTAACCTCTGGCAACTACCATCCTATAAACAGATGCTTTACTCATTTTTAAATGATACCTGTTAGGATCTCTAGAATGTTAACTTCTGTCCATATAGCTCAGGGTTCAGCAGGTTCCAGCACATACTAGATTTTGTCACAGACTGTTCTGGTGAGATCCTTGAATTAAAGACAAGTTCTTTTCAAATACATTTAAAAACTTTTTTTTTTTGAGTTTATTAGAGGAGAGAAAGAATGAAACTCATGGACACGAATCTGTGACGGGCAAGAGAGCCCTGGAGATCTCATAGATTTCAGGCCTGGAATGAATGTATAAATGTAATGATGCATGCACGGGTAGAGCTCCAGGATCCGCTCAGCTGGCCAGGCCTGTGAGCAGATGTCTAGCCCACTGAACCATGTCACTGGTATTAAAATTTCACTGGTGGGGCAGTTGGGGAAAATGGTTAATTAGGATCATTAGATTAATGAAAAAAGCTGGAGAATCACTGCCCTGGTGTGAATTCAGGAGGTGGGTGTGGCTGCCGACCCTCTTGTCTGTACCCATCCATCCTGCTCCAGTCTTCTGGTGTGGCCTCCTGTGTAAGCGAATGAAACCTCCTGGCATCTTGCTGGGCATCTACTCACTGCCTGGCTCAGTCTAGAAGCTGCTTTGGTTGTGAACTTCATAGCACTGGAAAAATTTTAAAAAAGCATTAGAAAATCATTAGATGTTGTCTCTCCTTCCCTCCCCCCTTATTTCTCCCTTCTCTTCCCCTTCCCTCTCTCTCTCTCCTTCCCATCCCTCTCCTCCTCTCCCCTCTTTACTCTCTTCTTAACTCTTCCCCCCAGTTCTTTCTGGAGCAGAATGCATCTCTGTGGATGCAGAGGTGTTCCCCCCCATGACCTTCCTGATTGATAACTTGAGTGTTTGGGGCTTGGGTGTGACTCAGGGGTGCAGCACCTATACAGTGGGCATGCAGCCCCACCACTGCAGTGTTGAAGGAAACAAAACAAAACAAAGTCTAGTTTTTCTTTAATTAAAAAAAAAATTTTTTTTTTTTACTACATCCAGGAATTCACTGCAATGAGACTCATCCTTACCAGACATCATAAAGACTGACATAATCCCCCCATAGATTAGTGAGGATCTCAGGAGAGATAATTACATGCAGTGGAAACCTTGGGGACTAGGGCTGGATGAGTGAAGGGGAATGCCCCTATCAGTGGGGCGGCCTGAGGAGGGGTCACTTGGTATGCCACAGAGACTTGAACCCCCAGAAGAACAGACAAGCCAGAGGGAATCCTGGGGCCCATAGAAGCAGACAGGCAGGAGGATGGGAGGGAGTGGGATGGATCAATGAAGGGAAGGGAGGGAACAAGGGAAGGAGGGGAGCTAAGGAGGGAGGGAGTCAGGGATAAGTATTTTGTAAAGCTAGGAAAAGAATAAAATTTTTAGAATTTTTTAAAAAAGAATATTTAACACTACATGTTCTTGTTTTAATATAAACATATCAAAAATATCTAGTGAAAAGTTCAGTCCCTTAAAAGACTGATGACTTGAGTTTGGTTTTGGAACCCACAAAAAGCCTGATGGGTGGTTGAATCTGTAATGCCAGCACTCCTGCATGGGTGGGAGGCGAAGATGGCCACAGACCAGCTGACCCGGTGTGCAGAGCAGCAGAAACGAGAGCGCCTGGTCAGCAGGGTGGAAGAAGAGAACCCACTCCCAAAATCTACTCTCTGACCTCCACACGCAGGCACCCAGCCACACCTCTCCCCCCCCAATAATAAACAAAATATTTACTAAAGTTAAAAACATTCTAAAAACTTCCATGGAGGAAGACTGCCTGCTTAGCATGCTTGAAGCCTCTCAGTTTGATTCCAGCACAACCTAAAGCCAAGTGTGGTGTTCGCCTGACACAAGTTCAAGGCCATCCTCAGCTACTTAGCAGTTTTAAAGCCTACCTGGGCTTCTCTCAGAAAATATGTGAAGCATAAAATTATTCCTGGAATTGCTACTCCTGTGAAGCTAGCCCACACTCTGCTTCCTTGGGAAGAGGCAGACCATCATGGGTGGAACTGGAAGGCAGCTCAGCTGTCTCAGTCACGAGCCATTCAGCTCGTGGAGGTGGAGGTGGAGGTGGAGGTGGAGGTGTATTTCACATGTGCCGATAAAAAGCAAAGAATCAGGCACGGAAGTGGGTTGTGATTAGATGACAAGGGCAGTTCTCTCATTTTCCTCCCTGGTTTTTTTGTCCCTGAATGTGTCATCACCTGCTGGTGGGGATCTCTGGGGTCCTTTGTCCTGCCCTCACCAGTGAGGACTTTCTTGCATGATGCTCGCAGTCACCGTGACCCTCAAATCCTCTAGTTCGTAGAGCTCCCAGGAGTCCTGAGAGACCCAGCAAACTCTGCGTGGTAAGGGATGGCATAGGACCAGACGTGGCACGGGGTTCTCATAGCAACAACTCCAATCTTTATCTCCACAGACCAAAGGATTGAGAAGCCTGCGTAGGTGAAGGAAACTCTATTTTTCTTTGGGACAGGCTCTTCTACACAGCCCACCCTGACTTTGAGCTCATGATCCTCCTGCCGCAGTGTAGAGACTCAGACCAAGTACTCTGGTGTCGTGCCTCTGTTGCCGTTCATGGATTTGGACCAACTACTCCCAGTAGGTGTGCATGTGTCCCAAAATCTGTGTCCAAAGCATTTGTTTTATCACTCTTTGGTCCGTAAACTGCCGTCGACAGTCTAGTCAACACAGCATTGTAGTGGCAGGGCTGGGCATGCAGAACACTTGGCATTTCCGCCTGGCGTTTTTATGTGGGACCTGAGATCCAAACTCAGAACCTTCTACTTGTGAGACAGAGTCTTAACCCCCTGAGTCATCTCTCTGCCCTGTTGGACATGTTCTGATCGTTGTGTGAACAGCTAGTCTGGCAGCTGTTTTCAGTCAAAACCAATGTAACCATGACCATTATTAGTTCATGTTCTGAATTCGGAATAAAATTATCAAGAATAACCTTTTCATCTTGAGACAGGTTTCATGTCACAGTCAAGGCTGGTCTTGAGTGCTTGCTGTGTAAGGGAAGATGACCTTGAACTTCTAATCCTCTGCCTCCACCTCTGGAGCGCTGGAACTATAGTACATACCACCATACCCAGTTTATTTGGAGCTGGGAATCAAACTCTGTTGTTGCTGTGTCTAGTCAAGCACTGTACTACAATCCCTATCCTTAGGAATAACCTTTTTTTGGTATGCGTGTGGCGTGTGTGGGTGGCCCAGCATTGTCAGATGTCTTACTCGTCACTCCCCACTTTATTCACGAAGGAAGGGTCACTGAATTAAATCCGGAGCTCATCAGTTCAGCTAGCCTGCCTAGTAGCTACCTTGCTCAGGGAGATGACCCCCGTTTCTGCTTTCCAAAGCTGGGAGTACAGGTGTGCCGTTATACCCAGGTGGCATTTATGTGAGTTCTAGTCTGTGCAGCAAGTGCTTTGCCCACTAAGCCAACTAACTCCCCAGCCCCCAGGACGTTTCAGTGACTACTAAATGCCCTACTATGTGGAGTGGGGGCCCCTTTTCAAGGCTTCTTAAAATCAGTGGGTGGTGCTGTAACTTTCCATATAAACAATGAAAGGGAGTGGTACTCAAAGGTCAATTTCAAGCAGAGTCCCTCAGGGTAGAGTCACAAAACCAGGCATCTGAGCCTATGTGGTGTCCATGCCCTGTTGCTCTCTCTTGGAGGGAGGGAGGCTGATAATGGTCTATTGCAGTGTCAAGCAGCTCCTATACAGTAGTCCTTGACACACAGAGGGTGTCGCTCTGCTAGGACAGCCTCTTGATGCTTCTCTTCCCACAAAAGAAAGGACTCTTCTTATTCTACTGAGTCAGAGTTTAAATTTACCAAGGTCTTGGGATGCTACGTACATCTTGTGCCATATGTCATGACTTGGGCTTAGGCAGTGCTGGGGACAGAATCCTGAACCTCTGCCCTTCTAGGTATTACACTGAGTCTGCTGAGCTACAGCCCCAGAGCTGGTATGTATTATTTAAATGGTTCTGGGAAGTATGCCTTCCATTTGCATCGAGCTCTATCTACTTCATTCATATGTTTTAGCAATATGTACATTCTGCTTAATTCTAAACATCTGTGACAAAGCATGCTAATTCATTTCTCAGTCATGCTGTGAGCTCCCGGGACCCTACCTTGCAAGTAGAGCTCCAGCAGAGCTCTTCCTAGCCTTAGTGACTCAGCTCCACCGACTTCATTTCACATATTTCTCAAAAGCAGCGCTCGTGTGCACACGAAGGTAATGAGAAGCTTGATCAAGGAGCTCTGTGTGTGCAGTGCCAAGGAGGTTTGTGTGTGTGTGTGTGTACACACGTGTAGTGTTCTCAGTGTGTCTCCTGGTAGTCACACTGCCAGACTGGATCCCTGAATGAAGTCCAATGTAGCCCTTTAGCCGTGTGAACACCAGGCTTAAACAGATAATCTTCTACTTGACTTTCTGTCATTCAGCTTGAGAATATTTCCTTTGGAAAGCCTGCAGGTTTGCTGTTTCTTCCCATCAGGAATAGAGACTTTCAGCCTTTTAAGGACAGATAACTAGCATCTCTCTTCCCTCCAACTCCCCAGGCTCTCTTTGCATTGTCACTCCTACTTTTCTGCTGTTCTGTGGGATTGCTAAAGTTAGAAGATGGACAGATATTTTTGCAGGCATTAATTTTTTCCCACAAATTGAAATAGAGAAATTATGAACTCAGAAGACCTGGAATTCACTTTTCATCCTATGGTTCCGGATATATAAGGTGGTAGTATTTTTTTTAAGATCTCATTTGCTAAGATACCAAGATACCAAGATAACACAAAAAGATACATACAAATGATTAGGCTTGAGATCTCAAAAGTGTACATATTTCCTGAATCCTATATTAATGTGTATATGTGTTCGTGTGTGTATATAATTTGTGTGTGAATCACAGGGCACCATGTGTGCCTATGGGAATCACCCTGGATTGCTTCTACCTCCTCTTTGCCTTGCTTTACTGCCCTTTCTTTCTGGTGTTTTTCACATGGGATCTGGGATCCAATCTCAGAACCTTCTGCTTGGGAGGCAAAGGCTTAACCTCTGAGCCATCTCTCCAGACCCTGAATCCTAATTTTTTTTTTTCCTGAGAATTTCTGTTCTGAAGCTGTCTAAAAACTTCCTTTAAATGTCGGTGAAGTGCTTGCCTTACAAGCACACGTTGTAGAACCTTCCTAGAAACACATGGCGCTTGTAATCCTGGTACTGGGGAAACGGAGACAGAAGCATCCTGGAGCTGGCTGGCTTAGCCTATTTGGTGAACTTCAGGCCAGATGCAGACTCGAGCTCAATGGAAGTAGATTGTGTTCCTGTTGGCATCTAGAATTGTCTTTTGGCCTACATTTGTATGTGCACGCACACACATACATATAATACACACAGTTTTTAAAATGCAGAGTTAAAGCAGTCTTAATGTACAGTGTAACTGAAAGATTTGGAATGATAAGCGTAGCTATTGTCATCCTTTCTGATAATTTCTTCAGGTGTCAGCTGGGGACAGCATACTTCTTGGGGGATTTCTACATGTTATTTATTTGCTTGTTTGGGAGGGGTCATGGAGAGCATGCACCAGCAGGTACACGCACACGACTGCCACAATGCCAAGGCCAGAGGAGAGTTTTGGAAGGCGATTCTCTCCTTCATCACACAGGCTTCGGAGATTGAACTCAGGTCCCCGGGTTGCATCCAGGGACTCTCTGAGCCCTCTCATTGGTCCTTCTTGGGGATTTTTAATGTTTCATGCCTAGTGTGGTGAGTTATTCATTTAGTTCATGTGTATTTTTTAAATTTTTTTATTTATTCAATTGTGCGTGTGTGTATGTGTGTGTGTGTAGAACCACCATGGACCGCCTCCACCTCCTCCTTGTTTATTCTGCCCTGGGATTCACAGGCTCCGCCCTACCAGGACCAGAAACGCAGGCCGCCCCCTACTTCGCCTGGCGCCTATATGTGGGGTCTAGGATCGGAACTCAGGACCTTCTGCCTGCAAGGCAGAGGCTTAACCCCTGAGCCACCTCTCCAGCCCCAGTTCATGTGTATTATTGGCTGTTACACCAGAAGCTAGGAATATGTAGCCATAGAAACAGTTGCGAATGCAACATAGCCTATTTTCAAGAGGCACATTCACTAAGTATAAGGAAGCTAGTGTGGAACATACTACATAGTTGAGGTTGTCCTCATACTAGAGACAGTTTTCATGTCTCCACACTCAGGTGAGCTATCATGTCCTAGCATGCCCGATTAAGAATACTATTTTGAAGATGTTTATTTATTTATTCACCTACTTTTTGCTGTATTGGGGATGACACCCCTGGCTTTGTGGATGGGAGGCAAGTGCACTACCGTGGAGCCATATTCCCAGCCTCTGGAAACATTTTCAGTGATGTCAAATAATGTGCAGTACCAGCTAAATGCATGCACTGAAGAAAACTAAAAGAGGCTCATCACAGACATTCACACTCGCATGCCTAATTTCTTTATATGTGTGTGTGTTTTATTTATTTAGTGTGTGTGTGTGTGTGAGAGAGAGAGAGAGAGAGAGAACAGTGTGTCCTGTGGAGGACATACAGAACCCGTGTCAACAGGCACTTTACCCACTAAATCATCTCCGCAACCCTCAAAACTATTAAGATATTTGTTTAAGGAACAAAAGCCTAAGATAACTAAAATTCCAATTTCCTATTTAAACACAGGTAGATGACACGTTTTAATTGTAATTTTACTGTAGGCTGTATTCACATTTCATAGGCTCATTTGTCTCTTTTTAAAATTTAATCTGGTTTCTTATTTTTTTTTTTTTTAGGGCAGTTCCTACTTCTTTTTTTTTATTTCAGCTCATACAAACTTATTAGGTACACCAGTTCCCTCCCTCCCTCCTCCTCCCCCCGTACCCCCTGCTCCCCCTCCCCACCCCTCTCCCTCCCCATCCCCCAGTGCCTCCCACCCCAATTCCCAGAGAGTCCTTTCTTGTGCATGACTGATTTTCCTCTGGGCCCTCCTCTCCGATGACATACAAGGACCCAGTGGCCTTTGCCGAACCCTTTCCCGTGTTCCCCTTATGTATAGGAACACTCTTATTTTTATTTTTTGAGATAGGCTCTCATTCTGTAGCATAGACTGTATAGGAACACTCTTATTTTTATTTTTTGAGATAGGCTCTCATTCTGTAGCATAGACTGGCCTTGAAGTCATGGTGACCTTGATTTAAGCCTCCAAAGTGTTAAAGCTAAAGACTTAGTCACCATGCTTAGCTGTCACTTTATTATTATTACTACCATTATCATTATTTTGAATGTGTGTCTGTGTGTATCAGAGGGTACTGAGTATGCCTGTGGAGGTCAAGGGTGACTTCAGGAATCATCCTAGATTGCTCTACTTCCTTCTGGCTTTGCTTCGGGGTTTCCCAGGCTTCACTTTCCATGTTTTTATTTTTTAGTGACTTCAAGTTTCTTTGCTCTGTAAGTTACATGTGTCCTCTGAGTTGTAAAAAGACTTTGATGGTGTCATCCGCTACCGGTTCTTGCGGTTGCTCCGGCTGACGCTGTCTGGGACACGCTTCCTGACATTTTCATCGGCTGGTCATCTAGCCGAGTCATGCCTCATGCTTCCTGGGGGGCTGGCTGGAGGAGTCTTGCTCCTCTGCTCACTGGATTTCATACACAAGCCCTTTCACTTCGCAGTCCTCTCAAGCCGTTTCCTTGGAATGGAACCCTGCAGACTCATCATGGGAGGAAGAGAGGAAGAAGTTTTGAAAATGCTTTGCGGTGTTTGAGATGCAGTTGGAACCCGTCACCTTCCCTCCTGGCATCGTGGTTCTGTGCTCTCTAGTTTTGCCTCTTGTAACAAATTCCCTTTTCCCTGAGAGGAGGAGAGGACCCCGCGTGTCACCAGATCAGCTCCTGGGGTCGGGCTATCCTCACTGTGTGCTGTGCTCTGGTGCACCACGCAAGGATGGAAAGTTCATCGTCTGCGCGCATCGCCCACTCACCCCTCCTGCCTTCCACGAGACATGAGTTGTTACGGATGAGTCTAGGAGGCAGCCCTCAGCATCATGTCTCTTCCAGGGATCCTTAGGCCTTGCACAGTTCATGAGGAGGGCGGCTGCTTCAGGATACCTGGGGCCTGGTTGAAGATAAAGCATAGGAAGCCAGCCAGGCAGCAAGCATGACAGAGATTCAGGCCTGGCTCACTTGGCCTCTTGGCTGAAAGGAAGTTATTTCTCATCCTTCGAGACCGTGGTTTAGGTGTCGGTAAAATGGACTTGACAACTGTCATGTTTGAATGTGAGTTGTCGCCCACAAACTCTTGTGTCTAGCAGTTGACGTTTGGAAAGGTCATGGCACCTTCAGGAGGAGGAGCCTTACTGGAGGAAGGATGGAGTCACGGGGTGGGTCTGGGGGTGGGTAGCACCGCCTTCTCCCACTGGCTGCTCTTGTGGTCTGCGTTTGCTCTTTCCACCTTCATGATGGCTGCAGTCACCCAAGCCCCCTTCAGCGTCTGCCACCAGCAATGCCTTTTCCACCATAATGGAGTGTATCTCCCCTATGGGACCATAAGCGAAATAAATCTTTCTCCCTCGAGCTACTTGTATGAGTGTGGCCCACAGCAAACGAGGACCTGCACCAACAGCAGACGAAAGAAGAATGGACTTTAAATGGAAAAGCCTTATTTGGTCATTTGATCTCTACCATGTAAGAGTTGCAGGGTTTTGTTGTCAATTCTTAGCTTTGTTTCTGTGAATTAAACCTTTTCAAAGTGCTTATTGATCAAGGTGCATGGAATTCCACCACTAGAGGGCATTGCAGCCTTAGTCACATGATCTGATCTGTGAATTGCTGGATTGGAGGTGTCCTTCAAGACCTCCAGACTCATACTTAGGAGTTCTTTTATTTCAAAGGTGCTAAGTGTACATGTGTTTAAAATGTAATTTAAGTAAATATATTTTAATGTTAAATGACATCTTAAAATATTTCCTTTAGCAGAAGACAAAAATTGTATTTCCTTTAGCTTTAAAAATTTAATATCCAATTCTTCTTTGTTTTCACTTTTATTGCTTCTCTTTTTACCTAGAAGGTAAAGAACTAAGTAAATATGTGCAGTACTGATACATCAAAGTGTATGAAAGTCCTTTGGTTTCTTTGCACTTCAGCATAAAGAAGTTCATTTGCTTTCACCTGAGCAGAGAGATAACTCCTTTTGTGTTTTGCCAAGAGATTGCACATTTTTTTCTTTCTTGCAAAATCACAAGGTGTACATAAAGAACGGAGTATGATACTTCTCTGCATTTCAGATTATTTTTAAGTATAAATTCTTAGAAATGGAATTACTCTGCAAAAGAACATAATTATCAAAGCACCTGCTCATTACTGCCAAATTGATTTCCCCAAAGAATGTTGTAATATCACTCACAAGCAGTGAGTGACTTCCTCATTTTACCAGCCCTATTTTATTGATCTAATTGTAAACATTCCTGCTCTGTGATGTATATTATGAAATGGTTTGGGGGCTGGGGAGATGACTCAATGGTTAAAATGCTTGATGTGCAAGCAAAAAGACCAGAGTTTGGATCCCCAGATACCATGTACAAATGCCAGGGGGGGGGTATGATTGCCTGCCTGTAATTCTAGACCTAGCAGGTGGAGCCTGGAATCTCCAAAGCAAGCTGTTGGCTAACCAAATTAGTGCTGTAGATAGGTTTAATGAGCGACCCAGCCTCAAAACAGTAAAGTGGAAAAGCACTTAAAGATGAGCCCTATTATCAATTTGGGATCTTCATATGTATGCACCTGTATACACATGTGTGACCTACCACATGAAGAAATCATGTATGCACACATATGTACAAATGAAAATGAAAATAAATGGTCAGTGGTTAGGTAAATCTTTCCTATATTTCCTTATGTTTTCTTTTTGGACTAAAGCATGTGTGCATTGTAAGGGTCCAAGAACCGTGACCGTCAAGAATCTGCTTCATTTGAATTTCATAATTTTATTTGCTAAATTAGGGAATCGTTTTTTTTTAAAGAGTCCTCTGGTAGCAGCTATTGGAAATGAGGCTGTACTCTGAAAAGTGGCGGTAGGTAGATGCTGCAGAAGTTTTTAGGAAATTCTTCATTGTAGAGATGAGAGTTGTGACATACAGAGTCCACAGTAGCAAGAGAAGCAGCAAAGACTGCATGGAAGCACACAGACATGGCTTCAGAGCTTGGGCAGGCCGAGATCTTCTAGGAACTCATCCGGCATGGGCTGCATCCAGCTGCTACCTCTGCCATTGCAGAAGTGTCTGCCCAAAGGGCCTCCGCCAAGATAGGAAACCACTGACCCACAGTCGTGTGTCTCTGCCCTACAGGAAATGGAGCTGGAAGTTTGTTTTCAATTCTATTTTAGGAAGGATGAAATTTTCACTATGGTGAACTGTCAAATATGGAGAGAATGTTAAAAAGACTTTGGGCAGCCACACTTGGCTGGTTTCCAATAAGACAGAGTTATGTAATGGGAATACCTCGTGATATAGGTCGGAAAACGGATGCATATTCTTGGTCTTTTCCTGTAGCAGTGACACTACCTTGGGCAAATCCAGTCTCAACTTCTGTGTCCTCAGCTTTAAAGTTATTGACAGGGGCTGGGGAGATGAAGCAGGGGTTAAAGCCTTTGTTTCAGAAGCAAAAGGAACTAACTGCAGATCCTCAGATCCCACGTAAAAGATGGTAACAGCCTATAATCCTGGCCCTGGAAGGCAGAGCCTGGGAACCCCAGAGCAAAGCAGTGAGGAGGTAGAGCAATCCAGGATGATTCCCGATTTCATACACAGTTCCCTCATCTACACGTCAGCACACACATGTATGTTCACCCACATGGAAATACATACATATAAAAGATATAATAAAATTTAGTAAATAAAAGTATAAATAATAAAATATAATAACCAATTCTGGTTGATAAAGATAATATAGTATGAATTTACCTGGAAAACCATTAAGTATGGAACAAAATAAGTAAAAGATACGTTTTATACCTTAGCTTTATTTCTAGACCCAGGATTGGTGAGTTTTTTTTTTATTCTGCAACTTACTCATTTATTTTTTTCTATTTTTACAAGGATATTGAGTATTCATCCTAGCTTCCCTCCCTTCCCCCTCCCTCCCATCCTCTCCTTTCTCTTCACCATTCCCTCCCACTCCCACTCCTACTCCCACTCCCACTCCCCCTTCCGCCTGTATGCTTCTATTGACCCCAGGTTCACTCTAGCTTGTCTACCTCTGTGGGGGGCTCAGGCCTCCGTGGTATATCAAGTGACCTCTCTTCAGGCCACTCCACTGATAGGAGCATTTTCCTTCACTTGTTCAGCTTTAGACCCAAAGATTTCCACTTTAAGTTCCCAGTCTATGGGTGTAACAACAGTTGCCTACAGAATGGTTTGATGTACTGTCTTCCTACCTATAGGTTTATTGCCTGTCTTCCCTATTGATCTTTTTCCTTCCCTTTTTTTAGGTTCTTGTTCTAGTTGACAGTAACAGGGATGGGTACCATGCTGACAGGAGGGTCTTGAATCCAATCAGAAAGCTGTTGGTTGTCTCCTTGGTACTCATGCCACTATTACACTGGTGGTCACCTATTGCCATGGTGATTTATGTTGCAACTTACAGATCTTATTCGGTTGTTGGGGCTTGTGATTATTTCTCTCCCCCAGCAGCTTCTACAGTATTCCTTGGTACTGTGTAAAACTAT
Organism: Typhlomys cinereus; assembly: GCA_023101885.1. Lineage (NCBI taxonomy): Eukaryota > Metazoa > Chordata > Mammalia > Rodentia > Platacanthomyidae > Typhlomys > Typhlomys cinereus. Next base: position 1,828,943 of record JALPQD010000354.1, on the reverse strand, counting down.
CTAGCAAGGAGAAAGTCCTCAGACCAGTTCTAGATGATATATTTTGCCTATGTTCTGTAGCCTATTTGTTTTGTATCTTTGGTAAAAGGGTCTTACTGATAGTTTTTGGAGAGCAACCAAGAGCAATGGCAAAAGCTTATAATGTTTGGGGCCCTTAAGATCTCTCTGAACAACATTTTATCAGGAAGTGTCACATCCCTGGTACTTCTCGTATAATTTTGTCCCTGGGTTCTAAGTGGATCAGCTCAAGCACCCTCCCCAACCCCCCTGTTTTTTCCTCACTCTATGCTCCTTTGCATAGGGATTGCCCATTCTTGTTCCTTTCTTGAAAAGACATGTTTTATATATATATAAACTAGCATAGGATGTTCCTTTGGGGTTACTTCCCACAATCTTAGGGTTTTTCTATAAGTCCCTCTGTCTCTATCTCCCATCCTCTCATTCCATTATGTATTTTTCTCAATTATTCCCTCCCTCACCTTTGTCCTGGGATCCTAAATCTCCCCCTTGAAAGATTTCACTCTCACCATTCCTTCCCACTTTCCTATCATAGGTCTTTTTCGAATTTTCTGGCTTTTAAAAAGTGCTTCCAATCCAAATACATTGACAGCGATATCAGTTCAATCATCCACATATAAGAGAGAACATGCAGTGCTTATCTTTCTGTGTCTAAGATACCTCACTCAATATTAAAATTTCCAGTTCCATCCATTTACCAGAAAATTCCATAATCTCATCCTTTCAGATGGCTGAGTAATATTCCATTGTGTATATGTACCACATTTTCATTATCCATTCCTCGTTGATGGGCATGTTGGCTGATTCCATTTTTTTGCTATTGTGTTTTTTTTTTTTTTGAGTGAATATCTTTGGTTTTGTGCACCATGTGGTCTTTACTCCATTTTGCAAAGTAGCCATGGGCAATATGTAAATGAATGGGGTGGAGCCGTGGTAGCATACTTTATTACTCTACCTTTCAGCTTAAAAAAATAATTAGAAAAGGGCTGGAGAGATGGCTCAGGGGTTAAGACTCTGCCTCCCAAGTAGAAGGTCTTGAGTTTGGATCCCAGGTCCCACGTAAAAACGCCAGGCAGAAACAGAAGTGGCCTGCACTTCCCACCCTGGTGGGTTGAGCCTGGAAAATCCCAGAGGAAAGCAAAAAGGAGGTAGAAGCAATCCAGAATGATTCCCAAAGTCACCCTTGTTCCTCCACAGGGATACACAGTGCCCTCTGATACACACACACACACACACACACACACACACACACACACACGCACGCTAAATAAATAAAGTTTAAAAAATACAAAAATATTCTTAGTTTGGAGACTATTAAATAAAAAACCCAAAGACAAAAGCAGGAGGCTGGCTGGATTTGGCCTACTAGCTTGGTTTCTGACCTATCTGTACCATTTTACTGGAACTATTTGAAGGTGTGCAGAGCACGTGTAGGATGTCAGCACTCTGAAGGCGGGGTCGGGGGAGCTGATAGTGAGCTGCAGTCTAGCCTGTGTTGTGTAGTGATTCTATGTAGTAAACAGTGCCAGTGTGTGCTGTGTAGTGAGACTCTGCTAAGAAAAAAAAAAAAAAACAGGAAAAAATGTAGAGTTGTTTTGGGTTGTATTTGTCTTATGCAATAGTTAATGTATCGGGGGCTTCATATAATAACACTGATTCCTACAGTGAGGACGTCAGGTAAAGGAGACACTTACACCTGCTGGTAGGAATCTAAACTGTTGCAGTCACTGTGGAAATCGGCGTGGAGATTCCTCAAAAACGTAGAACAGAGCCAGTGACACAAACCCTGTGGTGCTCTTAAGAATGTGGCCCAGGAATACACCCTTGAAATGTTCTCTGAGGGATCTCAGCAGCTCAAGGAACCCCAACCCATCCTTCAGCAGTGTTCACAGCGACAGCTTGTGAAGCAGCCTGGGTGCCCACAACAGATGAGGGGCCAAGGAGACATACATATGCACAGTCAAATTTATTTGCTTGTGTGTGTATGTGTGTGTGTGTGTGTGTGTGTGTGAGAGAGAGAGAGAGAGAGAGACAGAGAGACAGAGAGAGAGCACTCTCAGACAAATGGGGAGGTCAGGGCGCATCTCTCCATCCACTGGGGTGGACTCAGGCGACCAGGTTCATGCGTAGTCCTCACCTGCTGAGTCAGAAATGCCAGATGCTGGTATTCAGAAATACCAGATGCTGTCTCTCATGTTGAATCTTGATTAAAAAATACCTAGGACACAAAAGTAGTAAGGGGTCTGATGGAGGGAGAGGAGAAACATCAGAAGGGAAGGAAAAGGGTCTGGAGACAGGGGCAGGGAAAAATTGAGGTTTGAAGGGGAGAATCATCTGAAGAGAAGATGGGGAGAGCTCCTGAAAGTGGGGGGGGGAGAGAGAGATGAAGGGAGGGAAGGTTAGGATTGGGGTGAAGGCTGGAGGGGAAGGATCTGAAAGGAATGAAGGAGTCTGAAGGGGGGCATCTGAAGGGAGGGGAAAAACTCCTGAAGAGAGGCATCTGGGAGAACAGGGTCTGGGGGAGGGAGGATGGCATCTGCAGGGAAGAGGGGAAGCTTCTGAAGGCTGGGAAGGAAAACCTGCGGGGAGGGGACAGTGGCGTCTGAAACTGGGGAGAAGTTCTGACAAGGGGAAGGGAAAAAACTAAGGGAGGGAGAAAAGGTATGAAGGGAGAAGATTCTGATAGGAAGAATAGTGGAAGAGAAGGGCAGAGAAGCCGCTGGAGGGAGGGATGAAAGGCTCTAAAAGGAGGGAGCTAAGTTGAGGAGAAAGAAAATACCATGTATTTTCCCTTATGTAGACATAATATATATATATATATATATATGTGTGTGTCATGTATATCATCTTTATATATTATATATGTATAGCAGCAATGCAAAAGGAGACTGTTTGGTTGGAGAAAAGAGACCAGTACTATGGGAAGAGGGCAAAGGAGTTTAGTGATGGGTAGATGAATATGAGCAGGATATATCTATGTATGAAAGATATATCTATATGTATGATGTCTGGAAAGATGGTTTAGCAGTTACAGTGTTTGCTGTGGAAGCAAGAGTACCCAAGTTTGGGTCCCTAGATTTCATGCAAAATGCTAAATGCTGCATGTGTGTGCATGCGTGTGTGTGTGTGTGCGCGCGCATGTGCGAGCCATACTCATCTGTAATTCCAGCTGGAAAAGATGTAGCCCAGGAATCTCAGAGCAAGCCAGCTAGCCAGACTAGCCCTATTGGTGAACCTAAAGATAATTCTTGATGTCAACCTTGGGCCTGAACACACAGGTACATGCATGTGTTCACACACCCATGTACACATTCATACAGCACATATGCACAACCCATACAACACATACTCAGGAAAATATAGGGAAAAGAAATAGCAAAATGTCATAATGAAACCCATCATTTTGTATGCTAATGAAAACATTAATTTTCAAGTTTGAATCTGACCATGTTGTCTAAGTAGGTCACAGTCTTTTATCAGTGTTCAGACATGTGTGATAACAGCATCTTTGATAACAGTTAAGCTTTAGTTACAGGGGCACATGGCTATGTTTGGAGGATGAGCCTGCCAACCAGCCACTAGCTTCTCCAGGTTTTCTCCCCATGTGTCCGCCTTCGGTTTACAGGAAGAGCCGAAGCCTCCTTGGGTATCATTCCCGTGTCCTTTCCAACCACAGCTCTTTACATCCACTGCATGTTCCCCTTGGGGATAGTCTGGATTTAGGTTTACAGATCTACTCCGGCCCTGGGGTACTAGACTCAGAGAAGGGATAATCAGGACGATCTCGTCATCTGTCTAGGAAACTGGGACCACACAGTGACTTCCCTGTTCTGAAGTCCCATGGAATTTCTTCATTCGGGCTGGTGAAGTGGCTCCTGCTCACAAACCTGGTGACTTGAGTTTGTTTCTCAGAAGCCCACATGGTAGAGAAGAGAACTGGCTTCTGAAAGTTGTCCTCTGACTTCCACTCATGCACCGTGGCATATATGTGTTCTCTACTTGCCAAATGAGAGAGAGAGAGAGAGAGAGAGAGAGAGAGAGAGAATGAATTCAGTCAGCAAGAGCCTAGTGTCTAGAGAATGAAGGCGCATGGTGTGAGGAGCTTGCTCATTTCTAACGTTGGGGTGCTCCTTTCCCATTTGCCCACAGAGAGTGGAGTGTGAGGAAGTGGAAGTCAGCATCTAGCACAGATAGAGGGAAGACACGTGGGGTGGCAAAGGGGGGAAGAAGGTAGTGAGTGACTTCCATGAACTGCTGCTATGCACCGCCCCCACAGTGAACTGCCCCCTCAGATGTACCACCCACCCAAGTGCACCACCCACCCAGACACCCTTCTCCACAATTCCCCTCTCCCCTGCATTTACTGTCTTCCCCAAGGGAATCCCCTCCTCCCCAACAAGCTGGAGGCTTCCAGCCCTCCGCAGGAGGCCATCTTCTCACTGCACGTGTGGACTTGGCTTTCCTAGCTGCTCCCCGCAGACCACTCTGGGACATACTGAGTCAAAGGAACTATATTTAATTTTGTTTTGCACGTATTCATTCTATTTGGGCTTTACTAAATATAGCTAGATGGGAGGGAGGTAGAGGGAAACAGTGCGTAGAACAGAAGTTAGAACACCCCAACCAGTGCTTTGGCAGCTTCGGGACAGAAAAATAAAACTTCGACTTGCTTTCTATTTTGAGGCCACCACAAGATGTTTTGTGCTTACATTCATTACGCGGTCATGAACAGTGTGGTAGTAGGAAGGACTGGGCATTATCTCTTGAAAAATATTAATTTGGAATTGAGTTAAAATTAGCAAAGAAAGGAGGGGGGAGAAATAAAACATTGGACTGGGCCCACGGGGAATTAAACCATAAACACCGCACAGGACTGAAGAGACCACATGAGTCCTTCCAGGCTTTGGCCTCTACTCCTGAGCAGCGCCCCGTTGTTCCAGCACGGGGGGGGGGGGGGGGCAGGCTGGCTGCTGGGAGGGCTTGGCCAGCAAAGCTTTCTGAGCCGTGACACAGGTCAGCTTCCTGGGACCGTGGTGTGAGTCAGCGTGGCTTGTGACTAGCAGGCAGGGGCTGTCACAACATGAGCTGTTTTATCGTAGCGTAATTGTCTAAGAGAAGTAGTCATCACCTATTTTTAGAAATCCTCCTTCTGGGAATCGTGGTGAGGACAGACTCGCTTCCTGGCAACCTGCTGGGGCTTCAGGACCTCCCGTGGCCGCTTCCCTGGGGAATAGTAAGAGCGCCTCCCCTCCCCCCCAACCCCAAGTGCTGGTCACTTGTTTGACAGGCATCTTTGTGCTTGAATGAAATAGACAGGCTGGCTTTGCAGGTGCGGAACCATCAGCAGGAGTTCTGGCTGTGTATGAAGAAGCCTCACTTAGTCAACTCCATTCTAGAAAGTTCACTTTGTGCTTAGCACATCTTGTTCTTCAGCCTTCCTAAATCTCGTCTCGATGATGTCACAGTTTTGCTCAAAGAGAGGAAAGGTGCCAAAATATTAGCAGTGATTTTTTGGGGGGTGGTGGTAAGCTTTATGTTAATATATTGTTTTTTTGGGCTTTTTAATCTGTGATAAGCAGAGACTATTATTTTTTTAGAAAGGTTTTTTTTTTTTTTGAGGCAGGATCTCATGTATGTATCAAATCGGACTCCAGAATTGCTGTGTAGTGAACCAAGGGTGACCTTGACCTTGCAATGGCTCATGTTATCAATAGGATGCTGACTGTATCATGAGTCACAGGAGAAATACAAAGAGCTTATTTTATATTGGAGGTGTACCTGGGATGGTGAACTGTCAAAAGAGCTACTGAGGCAAAGTGATTTTAAAGGGAGAAAGTGTTATTTTACAGAGAAGAAAAGGAAAGATGTGGTTTGGCCTTACAGAGGTCACAGTACATTATCATTTGTTCTCACAGAGGCCCAAGTTGAAGTCACTGAGAAAGTCTTACAGCATTAATGGGCGTGGGAGTCATTGGAGAACTCTTTGGAAGTATATTCAACCTCAGAGCCATCTGATTGGAATCTTGAGATGGTTTACAGGGGGCCAAGGACAAGCTCAGTGGCAGAATGCTTGCTCAGCGTGCTCAAGTTCAGGGGTCCACTTGTGGCGCTGCAGAGAAAGTTATGCAGGTCATTATAATGTGAGTCCTGGCTTGGAGGCACAGAGTAGAGAGAGAAGCCTTTAAAAACCAAAACCTGCCTCTTCCCCTGATCTCCTGCCGTGTGGTCCTGTCATGGTCGCTCTGTCCTGTCCTGGCCATGTGTTCATGGTGACTCTCCCTATTCTCTCTGACCTTAAGCTATCCTCTGCTTTAATGCTCTCCCATTGTCATGGGAGGTTCTTGTGTTCAGGAGTCAATGATTGAAACCAGAACACACATAGAGGATTAAGGCAGATTTTATTGGAAAAGAGAAAGGATGGAACTCATGGATATGGAATCATGAGGAAGCAAGGAAGCTGTAAACGAACTTACGGACTACAGACATGGAGTCCATGAGGGGCTCGGGAGCCAAAGATGGCTGGCAGAGTCAGGGGTATTTATAGTGTTAGACAGGCCAAGGAAAAGTGGCTTTTGATCATTGGTTAGCTCGTTTCTGCAAACCCGATTAGAGCTTTTGATCCTCTACGTCTCATTGGCCTGCTCATATCCAGGCTCAGCCCAGTTGACCTTCTTTCTAGCAGACTTTGTGGTAGAGTTGTTTCTTTTGAGGAATTTAGCTTATCTGCAATGGAGAGCTCATCTCCATCCCTTTCATATTAAAACCAGTTCCTCTAGATTAATAGGATGTGTTCCTTCAGGATGATCCCAGCAGTGGGGGATGGCCTTCAAAAAGCTTCAGAAACCTTCCCAGCATGGCCCTGTTCTGAAACTGCCTAACCACCTTAAGGCTGTGGATTCTTTCTTGTCCTTCTTTCCTTTTCTGTTTTTGATAAAATCCCTGCTTTAACCTAAAACAGCAATAAAACAACCCAACTGATACAAAGTATATATTGTCTAGGTATGTAGGCACACACCTGTTATCCCAGTGGAGGATTGTAAGTTTGAACACAACCTGGGCTAGATAGTGAGAAAGAGTCTCAAAAAAATTTTAAGAAGTAAATATTGAGCTCGAGAGATGGCTCAAGGATTAAACCTCTGCCTTGCAGGTGGAAGGCCCTGAGTTCGGATCCCAGATCCCACGTATAGATGCTGGGTGGAAGCAGGGGCAGCCTGCGCTTCTGGTCCTGGTAGGACGGAGCCTGTGAATCCCGGGGCAGAGTAAACGAGGAGGTGGTGGTTCCCAAATTCGCCCATGGTTCTACACACACACACACACACACACAATACAACACACAGCACACACGCAGGCACATGCACAATTGAATAAAAAAATTGAAAAAAAATTTTTAAGAAGTAAATATTGAGCTGGAGAGATGGCTTAGGGATTAAGACTCTGCCTTGTAATCAGAAGGTCCTAAGTTCAGAATCTGGATCCCACGTAAAAAATTCCAGGCAGAAATGTCTGTGGTTTGAACTTCTGGCCCTGGAATGTGGAACCTGAGAAACTATAGAGCAAAGCAAAAAGGAGGTAGAAAATACAAGGTGATTTCCGAAATCACCCTTGGGCCTCCACAAGTACACATAGTGCCCTCTGATACATGCATACGAACAGACACAAACTCACATACAAAATAAATTTAAATTAAAAAAAAATCTTGCCATGACATTACTGGGAAATCAGGAAATTGGTTTGGCTTGAGGATGAGAGATTTTGGACAATGTCTGACATCCTGTATAGTATGCGCTTTAAAGCAGTTGAACAGAATAAACCAGTCACCTATTCTTAAGCAAACAGCTTTTGTGCGTTGTAAACCGCCCTAACTTTTCCTTATTACAAAGACTGCTCTCTCCTGAAGATGTGGGGAAGTGGGAGGAGCCAGCACAGATTATGTGTCTCATGTCTGTGCCTTCCAGGGGGCTGGCTTGTATTCATGCCTGTCAAACATATTTGATTTCAGATACAGTATCCTGCCTATCTCAAAACTGAACAATCCACAAAGCCTAGCAGAGCTCTTGCAAACCAGTTTCCTTTGTATAAGCAGAGGTGCACAGCATTCCTGCCACCAGTTTTCACCTGTAAAAGTGACTCTTGGCCACTCACCTACGAGAATGTGTTCTTTTCAGCATGTTTCTCTCAGACTGAATACATAGTTGCTTGGTGTTGTGCAATCGCATTAAATTCAAAGCAAAGATGGTAGTTGTTATAGAAATGTTTTAATAGATGTGTAGGATTGAAGTATATTGGTGAAACCTAGGTGTACAGCAACTGATTAATTGCTACATCTCTTGGGATAAGGAAAGTCTTGTTGAACTCTTCAGAGGGAGAAATTCATGTCCTCTGTAAGCTTTTCCTGGGAAAGCCAGGTTTTCATGTTACTTGGTACAGAATTTTTTTTTTTTAAGAATGAAGCAACCAGTACCACCAATTAAAATGTACTGAACAGTTGGCGCTTGGAATGGAAATGAATTCACCTAGTGCTTCTAGTGGGAAGCTGTAATTCCTGCTCCCCAAAGTTGTAACACCCTGTACAGTTACTGAGGCAGCATTCTGGGGTCCCACACTAAAACTTGATACATCTCTTTATTTTCTGTCAGCTACAGTCTCAATTTCTAAACCATTTATCTCCAGCTTTTCTTCCTTTTTCACTTCTTACGTATTTCTTCTGCCTTGCATTCTTTTGTAGACATCCTAGGATTGGACTTTTGGGAATATTCATCCATCACAAAAAAAAGAAGAAAATAATCATATTCAAATGGGAGGGTTCTCCTAGGCTGCTGGAGAGGTTAAAGCTTTGTGGTTAAAGTTTTGTCTCTCAAGCAAAAAGTTCTATAAATCCTCAGATCCCATGAAAAAAGGCCTGTAAATGGCGATGGCCTGCAATTCTAGCCCCAGAAGCAGAGCCTGGGAAACCAAACCTTAAAGCAAAAAGGAGGTAGAGCAATCCAGGATGATTCACAAAGTCACCCTTGGATCTCCATAGGCACACACATATACATACACATGCCAGACTTCTATGGTGGTGGCCTGCACTTCTGGTCCTGGAAAGTGGAAGCTGGAAACCCCAAAGTAAAGCAATAAGGAGATAGAGCAATCCAGGATGATTCCTCATGTCACTCTTGGGCCTCCACAGAAACACGCGCACACACACACACACACACACACACACACACACACACACACACACACACAAACCTAAAAACACCTCAGCATGACAACCAGAATGTCTGAGGAGAATGTTGTACATGTGAATCATGACTGGTTCTAAAGACAATATTTGATATAAAGTGCAAGAACATTTGGGCATAGTGCTCATACCTGTAGTTACAGAACTCAGGAGACTGAGGCAGGAAAGAGGATTACAACGAGTTCAAGGCTGCATGGGTTATATATAGCAAGTCCCTGTTGCAAAACAAAACCAAAACATTACCAAACTAAAACACCCTGAAATATGAAAAAAAATGCAAATTGGCAAAACAAGAGGTAAATTAAGGTAGAATACTGAGTGAGGACAGGGAGAGTTGGAAAGTGTGCATAATATACATTGCAAGTAAAGCTGGAGAAGAAGAAATTGAGTGCTGAGCTTTTGAGTAGCAAAGGCAAAACAAAATGCCAACTCTATAGAAAAATAAGAGGAAAAGGCATACCTGCTGGGGAATCTTGCTCTATTAGACAGCACTGGTATTCCTACTTAGAGCAGCCATACTGGGAAGGTCTTTGAAGGTCATTCCCCCACTGCTGCGATTTTTATGAAGGAACACATCCCACTAATCTGGAGGAACTGGTTCTAAACTTCACAGAGATCAAGTCATCACCTTGCCCCAATCTTCTGTTCATGAAAGGATATGGAGATGAGCTAGCCATTGCAAATAAGCTCTAAAGGGGGACCACAAAGATCAACAGGGTTGGGCCCCAATGTGTAGAGACAAATGAGATGTGGAGGACCAAAAGCTCCCAGTCAGGTTTGCAGAAACTGGAACTAACAATGAGGAAAAGCCACTTTTCCTTGGCCCACCTAACCTAATAAATACCCCTGACCATGGCGGCCATCTCCAGCTCCCGCGCCCCTCACGGATTCCATGTCTGGAGTCTGTAAGTTTTTTTCCAGCTTTCTCTCGCCCTCAATGGATTACATGCCTGAAGTCTGTGAGCTCTTTTCCCAACTTACTTGCCCCTCATGGGACTCTATATCTGGAGTCTGTGAGTTCTTTTCTTTCTCTTCTCTAATCCTTTTATCCGCTCTCCTGCTTCAATCCCCCACCACAAGAACGTGACATTTTGGCACAGCCCATCTGATGACTTTCTTGCCCCTCGAAGAATCCTTGTCTGTGAGTTTCTGTTCTTTCTCTCTAATAAACTCTGCCTTAATCCTCTATGCGAGTTCTAGTTTTGGGCTTCAACTCCCAAACACAAGAACCTGGAGCCCCAAATTCCCTCTTCTGCGACGGGACCAGAGCAGTTGCTGCCCTGGTGGGGCGGGATGAGGGACAGGCTTCCACACAAATTGAAACAGTGTGAGAAGGACAATAGAATAAATGTCTGTAAGAGGCAAGATCCTCCGGAGCAGAAAACCAGCTGGGCCTCCAGGATGGGGAAAGGGAGTGATTGATGATGGGGACAGGGTTTTTTTTAATGGGATGATAGAAGTGCTCTAAAGTGATGGCCCTGGTGAAATGGCTGTGTGGTAAAGTAGCCTGCCTGAAAATCCGACTGTCTGAGTTCAATCCCCAAAACCCCTGTGGTAGAAGGAGCAAATAGACTTTCCAAGCATGCATCAACACTGATGTTCTTTCCTCCCCTCCCCTAATTAATCAACTGAAATATTAATTTTTTAAAAATTTTTATTCAATTGTGTGTGTGTGCACGTGTGTGTATGTGTGTGTGTGTGTGTGTGTGTGTGTGTAGAACCACGGATGAATTCGGGAACCACCGTGGACCGCCTTCACCTCCTCGTTTACTCTGCCCCGGGATTCACAGGCTCCGCCCTACCAGGACCAGAAACGCAGGCTGCCCCGCTTCCGCCCGGCATCTATACGTGGGGTCTAGGATCCGAACTCAGGACCTTCTGCCTGCAAGGCAGAGGCTTAACCTCTGAGCCATCTCTCCAGCCCTGAAATATTAATTAATACTAAATAGCATTAGTTAGTGACAGTTGTTCCATGGCCTTATACAGTGTGCTGGAAGCTATTGAATTGTTTGCTGCTGTAGATGACTTGGTATGTGAATGCATCTAAACAAAGCTGTTACTTTAAGTCCTAAGAAGAATGTAGATATGGAAGGTGGCAAAGTAGCCTCGTGGGGGATGAAGAGCTGAAACTTGACTTCCGTGCGCTCTCTGAGGTGCAACTCTCTGGCAGAGTGGTGACGGGTTCTCTGCTTTGAGAGGAGGGTTGGGCAGAAGTTAAACCAGGCAGTTCCTTAAGTTTTCCCCATTGTGAATATTCATTTACTAATCAGCTATAGAGAGATGAGGTTGGGATGCTCATGCTGATGTGTACTCATTGATAGAAGGAATTTCTTTTTGTTATTGATACATGATTGAGATTAAAAGTATTTGTAGGGGCTGGAGAGGTGGCTCAGGGGTTAAGCTTCTGCCTTGCAGGCAGAAGGTCCTGAGTTCGGATCCTAGACCCCACGTATAGATGCCAGGCGGAAGCGGGGGCGGCCTGCATTTCTGGTCCTGGTAGGGCGGAGCCTGTGAATCCCAGGGCAGAGTAAACAAGGAGGTGGAGGCAGTCCATGGTGGTTCACGAATTCGTCCGTGGTTCTACACACACACACATACATACACACACGCGCACACACATACATGCACAATTGAATAAATAATAAACAATTAAAAAAATTTAAAAAAAAAGTATTTGTAAATAAAATGCCCTGAAGTGCCCCTGCTGACGGGTCCATCTTGTGATGTTGCAGTGCACACACATAGTCTGTAAAATTCATGTCTGGAAACCGTGCAGTTGAGTTACAAAGAAGTTCTCGTTAATGTTTTAAGCATGCTTATGTTGGGCCGCATTCATGTCTATCCTGGGTGTGTACAGCCAGTGGGCCACAAGTCGGACCTGCCTGAGTAGGTTAGAAAATAGTTGATAATTTTTGAAGTTGGAATGATTGCACCATCTCTCTTCTTTTGTGAAAGTTAGAAAAATTTTATGGAAAATATTAAGACAGATTTTATGGATTATCTGTTGGTTAACCGCCCCCCCCCAAAAAAAGAAAAAAAAATTCTAACAGCATAGCCATGTCACATATGAGACATCGTGCTGTGGCACTTGTCTCATTGATGATTTATGGCTACTTCTGAGCCGGGGAGCCCGTTCCTGGCTTTGGTACATGAGTGTCAAGTATGAAATTCTAGCAAGTCATCCACAACTCCTCGCTGTGTCTCATGTGTGACTGTGTATGGTTACAGGATGAATCTTTCTCCAGAAGAGAAAGGACAGCGTGACTTCTTTTCTCAAGGATCGCTTTGCCCTTCACAGTTCTTTGCCTCCTATTCTTCCTGCTTTTCAGTGGGATTTGGACGTTGAGTGTTTATATTCAGTATTTTCTTGGGAGTGAAGCTAAAGTTTTTAGCAAGATGCTAAACAATGGCATTTGTCCTTGACTTCTCTGTGAACTTGAGAGCTAGCTTCTGGTTCAGTAACTTTCTTACTCTTTATCCCTGGGAGAGACTGAAACAATCTCCCAGCGTGTATTTGCCTCCTATCCTGCAATTCCGGAGACTGGAACACTCATTAATAGTGAAGTATTGAGTCCTTCAAGTTCCCAAGAATGACATCACACAGAAGATACAGGTCAGCTGAAATCAAAATATGTTATTTAGTAGACATTTGTGTGTCCACTGTATGCTAGGCATGTTGTCACAGTGGGGTGCACAGAGAGCTGAGTTCTTACTCTACTTCTGGATTCCTAATATTGCCTAACGAAGCAAAGCTGCTTTGGAAACAAGTGGCCTTCTTGCAGGTCACGATCTGTATTTATCCCAAGGTAAAATGGGTAAAAGTACTTTGAAGTGCAAGGAAATGTTCCACCCTGATCTGTATTCCCCAAAGCAGTTTGAATTCTTGGAAACACTAAGCGACCATGAGGTGACATTGGTTGGAGATACATGTTTTACTTAATGCTTTGGGATGATTTTACCTTTGTTTCCATTATTGGACTTTGGTGACCAATCAGAAGCAAGGTAACTGTGGATATGTGCATCTTACTTCTCTCAAAGTCTTTCTGAACTCACCTCATTGCTTATGGAGCAGTACTGACACAGCCCAGCATGGAAACAGTATCATTCCTTTCACTCCTCTATTCCTTTTCTTCTTTCCAAATATCTGTTCTATGCCAAGCACTCAATGAGTTATCTTCCTTCATTGTCAAGCCCTCTGGGGAAAGTGGCTCTGCTCTTGTTTACAGAGAAGGATCCCAAAGTTGAGTACAGTCAGGTATCTTTCCACACAACTAACTAGTGTTCAATCTTAAGTTCTTTTAGTTCCAAAGCCCATGAATTTCCTTGAGTGTTTCTCCCTTTGTCATTTGGGAAACATTTGCTGAATTGATGCGCACTTTGGTTGCTTAAAAGGCCTTTGCATTCCTCTGAAGATCATAAGATAGAATGGCTGTGAGTCTCTAATCAAAAGCATTAATTGAGTGAAACTCTTGCCCAAGCTAACGTGTGATGACCCAGCAGTAGGGAGAAGCCCAGTGTCGTTCCCTGTTCCTGCTCAGAAACCTCCTGCTTTTGTGTGGCTGCACAAAGTACTCTCAGTGCCAAGGTGCAAACTGTTCACATTCTCTGTAGGAAAGACAATACTTGTTGCTGGTCCAGTGGTCAGTGAGGCTAGTTGGTTTGGGAACATATTTAGAATACAATGTTAATAATGGTTAGTTCTCTTCACGTGGGAAGGTCTGATGGCTTTGATACAACTAGTAAGAAACAAGAAGCAGGGGATAGATTTAGAGGGGCTATGTAGAGAGAGACAGGGAGAAAAGGTAGGGAATGCCCTTAGGAACCTGAGTTCTGGGGCTGGAGAGGTGGCTCAGGGGTTAAGCCTCTGCCTTGCAGGCGGAAGGTCCTGAGTTCGGATCCTAGACCCCACATATAGATGCCGGGCGGAAGCAGGGGGCGGCCTGCGTTTCTGGTCCTGGTAGGGCGGAGCCTGTGAATCCCGGGGCAGAGTAAACAAGGAGGAGGTGAAGGCGGTCCATGATGGTTCCCGAATTCGCCCATGGTTCTACACACACACACACACACACACACACTTGAATAAATATGTTAAAAAATTTAAAAAAAAAGGAACCTGAGTTCTAATTACACATAACAGAGAGAAGAGACACTCAAAGGGGCAAAAATACATGATTATCCAACTGTGTCCATAAATCCTTTGTACCATTAAAAATAGTGCTGCAGAAGAATAATGTTAAAGCAGTGTGGTACACTGGTGAAGGCTGCAGAGTGGTAGGGAGTGGTGTGGTTCCTTTTTTATAGAAATGGACATGAACATCAGGTTCTTATCAGTGTTTCTTTGTGGGTGATGGAGTTCTTGGTGATCTTAAATACGTGTATGTGTGTGTGTGTGTGTGTGTGTGTGTGTGTGTGTGTGTGTGTGTGTTTGTGGTGTATCAGAGGGCACTATATATGCCTATAGAGGCCCAAGAGTGACTTTAGAAGTAATTTTGGATTGTTTCTGCCTCCTTATTGCTTTGTTTTGGAATTTCTCAGACTCTGCCTTCCAGAGCCAGAAATGCAAGTCACCGCCATTTCTGCCTGATATTTTTATGTGGGATCCGAGCCTCAAACTCAGATCCTTTTGCTTGCAGTGCAAAAGCTTAGCCCTTAGCCACCTCTCAGATCCCTAGCTCATCTTGAATTCATGGCAATTCTCCTGTCTTAGCAGCTTCAGTTTGGAAGTTATAGGAAATGTCATGATGCTCAGGAGGACCAAGGATTCCAGAGGATGAATAATATGTTTTGTTTTGAAATATCATTTAAAAATTAGCATACCTGGGAATTGTGGGGAGTTTATGGTTTACAAATGATCTAGGAAGAATGTTAGTATTCTAGATAAATCTTCAAGGATCAAGCTTATGCTGGCGTTGATGGGACTGAGTTATCAGTGCTTGTCTGAGTGCGCAGAGCTTTAGACACATTATCGCCTCACTGGATTGAAAAGAACTGTAGCATGAAGTGTATTGTTATTGTGATGTTTATTTTACAGATGTTTATTTTACAGTAACTCAGACATTGACTTGTCAGGAGCTCATAATGTAGGAAGTGAAAGAATCAAAATTTGAACCCATGTGGATCTTACTTTAGGACTTGGACCTTATGGGAATGGGGATGAGTGGTGGTCTTCCAGGTGAGTTTTTTTGGGGGAGAAATTGGGGAATTGTTTTCCTTTGTGGAAGATTTCAATACCCAAGGTGTGTGTAATGTATAAAGATCAAGTTTCTGTTGTCATAGGCCAAGAATGGGGCATTTTACATGCAGTTCTCCAGCACTGTGGAGGGGCTGTTCCTTTCCCCTTCACATACCGTGAGAAGGACGAACTCTAAGACGGTGGTCCCCTTACTACCAACTATAAACTGTTAAGGATTCAGGTGCTTGGGCTTGACCCTCCTTTGTCCCCAGAAATGCTGTGGTGGGGGTCTTGAAAGTGTGCGTTAGTGAAGAAGGCTTCTGTGGAATTCTGGTACATGTTAACATTTAAAACAACTGAACCAGGAGCTAGTCCATCTGTACCTTTGGAGAGTTGTACACATCACAGCAAGGTGGATAAAAGCCAAGACAATCTTGTGGCTTTGGTGTACTTGCAATGTTTTTTAGGTGTGCACCATGTACTTGCCTGGTTTAACTCAGGAATAGGCTCTTTTGTCTCTGAACCAACCTAATTCATGTTCTTGGCTTGCTGTCAGGGACCTTTGGATATTGTAACTTCCTTTAACTGTCATAGTGGCTTTGCTTTTTAATAAGAGACCATTTCCTGGCTAATTCTAATCTGATTGCAGGTTTGAGTTTACTTTTCACCTGGGTAAGAAAAGAACTTGAAGATTTTTTTTTTCCCTCAGAATTTCCCAGAGCAAGAAGTGATGCCCATGAAAGATAAAACTTTGTGTCAAGAGCCTAGAAATGGGTTTCACAGAATGGAATTTGGGCTGGTTTTGGATATATAGAGACAGCCGCACTTTGGGATAAGGTTGCCATGACGAAGGCTCCGCGGAGAAACTGGGTCTCTAATGAATGTTACATATTGTGCCTTACAGTTCTCCTGGTCTAGAATTTGACAGCTGTGAAAGAGAGCTTTTATATAACCAGTTATTGGGTGGAAAGAAAATTGATATTTGCAAGGCTGGTGTATGGTTTCCCACAATAGTAACAGCAACAGGCTTTGTGACATATTTTTTTTTTCTGGTTGCCAATTGCTGCTTCTGGTGTTAGGGAACAAAAATGCTTGTTTACTGACATTCTGAGCACAGGCAGTCTGACTACACAGCTTCCACACCTGGCTGCCAGGCCCTTCTGCACCTCCTCCACCTGTGTCACGGTGACCGAGGAAGTATGACCACGAGGTTGCCTTTTCTTTGAAACAGGGCTTCCTACCGTTGCCCTGGCCGGCCTAGAACTCCCTATGTAGCCCAATCCAGCCTTGTTCTTGTGGTGGTCTTCCTGCCCCTAGTGCTGAGATTACAGGCCACCAGCACAGCTGGAGGACCACTTTTTGAAAAGATGGAGATACCCATCATCACATCAGATTTCCCAGACTACTAAAGAAACCCAACTAGTCCTTGTCTATGGTAAGAACAAAACATGTAAGAGCCCAAATAGAATAGCTAGTCTTCAAATTCAGGGTTTGTGACAGCATTGTAGCTGAAGGGCAGTGAGAATGGACCAGGGCAGGGCCAGACTTCAGCATCTTTAAACTCTAATGTCTATGCATGCGTATGTGTGTGTGTATGTGTGTGTGTGTGTGTGTGTGTGTGTGTGTGTGTGTGTGCATGCTTGTGCATGTGTGTGTTGTGCACACACGTGCATGCATGTGTATGTGTATTCTGTGTTATATGTGTGAAAGTCAGATAAAAACTTGCTCTTTCTTTCCACTGTATGTTCTTCAGATTTGGGTCAAACTCCTTTACCTGTTAAGCCTCTCACCAATCCTAAGGTTTCTTAAAGCATAACGGAGTGCCTGCTCCCCCATGAATGCTGATGTTTGCCTGTAATCCCAGCCTTCTGAGAGCAAAGATAGGAGGACGATTGCAAGTTTGGAGCCAGCGTGGCCTATGTAGAAAGTTCCAGGCCAGTCAGAGTTATGTAGTGAGAGCCTGTCTCAAAAGACAAAACAATACGTGCTTATGAATGTGTAAGTTAGAAGCTGTAAGATTTTGGAAGAGTATAGATCTTTAGAAATTTAGAATAGGTAACCCACTTGTATTGTTTAGCTTGAAGTTATTTGATAATTCATCTTTGAATTTTCTAGGTCTCAGGCTTATTTTTTGTTTTGCTTCCATTTGTCATTGATTTTTTTCACTCAGTTACACTTCAGTAAAAAGATGGATGTAAATAGGAAGTGTCCACACTCAATTGTGGGTCATGCTTGGTCAGTGGGTCTTTATAGATACTTGTTTACAGCTTAAAGCAGCAGATCCCTTTGTGGTCCTGCTTCCAAACATAGAAGTATTTTCTAATTTACTATGTAATAGTTCAGATAATTTCTACAGAAACCTCTTTCTCAGGAATCTGTCATTTAAATAGAAGTTTATGTAGCCTAGCATGGTGATATAGATCTCTGATAACTAGCAAGCACTCAGGAGGCGGAGACAAGACTATCTCTGGGTCAAGACCAGCCTGCACTGCATAGCAAGACTCTCTAAAGAGAAATAGACCCGGATATGATGGCACATACTGAACTCTCAGAGTTTGGGAGGTGGAAGCAGAATCGAGAGTTCAAGGTCACCCAAGGCTGCCTAGTGTACTTGAAACCCTTTTTCAATAAGAACATTAAAAGCTTTAGTGAAGTCTGAATGTGACAAATCAGCACCTTGTTTTTGGGTTGACTGCTGTCTTTATTCCTCTGTCTACTCCACCTCTACATGTGGCTGACTTAACCTAACTACACCTGCCGTGTGGTAGTTTCTCTTGCCTCAGCTTCCTGAGCACAGGAATCACAAGCCTGTACTTACCACGGTCGGCAGAGCTGACTTTTGCTTCGGGAGGGAAAAACGTTCGGTTTGAACCAGTGTCCCTGTGCTGGAAGGGCTAGTTCTGAGTCAGTCCTCATCTTGCCTCCCCAGCGTTGCTGAGAAAAATAGGCACCAGGTATGTAGAGATGGCTTAGTGTTTAAAGCCTTTGCTTTAACCCAGATCCCATGTAAAAAAAAAAAAAATGCCAGGTGGAATGCCAGGTGGAAATGGTAACAGTCTGTAATTCTAGTCCTGGAAGGCAGAGCCTGAGAATCCCCAGAGCAAAGCAATAAGAAGACAGAGCAATCCAGAATGGCTCCCCATGTTACCCTTGGGCCTCCACAGGCACATACTCAAGTGCCCAATCGTACACATGCCTGCTCACACACGGGCACCCACCCAGCATGCAACACACACACACACACACACACACACACACACACACACACACACACACGGACAATAAGCATCAGTAAATACTTTCCTGTGTTTCTACAGAGAAGACATGGGATGATTCTGCTGTAGGTGCACCCACTCTTGAGAACACTGAGGTTTGGCATCTCCAGCAGTCAGGCAACACGCCCATTTGTCACTCTGTAAGATGCTCCCGCATCTGTGTGGGATTCCCCCCAAAAGAAGACATTCCGGGGAATGTAGACTATATTTTAAGTTATATATTGACAGTGGATTTATTTTGTAAAATTGGGAAATGGGTTGGAGGTGAATTTTCCTGTTTGTGTTAGGGATTTAGAGTCCCCGTTAAACAGCAGTTAAAACATTTTGTGTGCATGTATGTATGTGTATGTGTATATATGTTCCAGTGGGTTTTCAGATTTTTTTTTTTTCACATTCCTGTATTCAGTAGGGTAGATTCTCCTGGGTCCAGACTGGCGTGGCTGTGGTTCTCTATGAGGGAAAGTTATTTTCCCACACCTAACTTCTTAACTATTAGTATATTTTGAAAATGGAGATGAACATGGTGGCTGCATCTAAAAGGCAGCTTTCAGATTACCCGAGAAGCCGAGGGAGGGGAGACTTTGCTTCCTTTCCCTGGTACCTGCCCCACCCATGACAACCCACGGGGCTTTTGACCACACCACCACATTCACAAGGTAAACTGTTACTTCAGCCTGCCCCTGGGGAGCAGCTCTGGACTGAACTATCTGGAGCTGTTTGTGGCCAGTGTTTGTGAGCGTGTCTTGTCTCTCTCTGGTTTCTGGTTTTGGTGGATGGGGTGGGAGCTTCGGGGGCGGAAGGGAGAGGACAGTCAGAGAAGCTGGACTCATCTCTGAGCCATTCCGGGCATCCCTGCCAGCCCTTGTCTGAGTAGCGTTTCCCATGCTTGCCCTGACCAGCTTGCCCAAACGCTTCTGGGGCAGGAAGGAAAACCACACCTTCTGTGTCCTCCAGCCCACTGGCAGAGTTTTGTTCAGGAAATTTTTAGAAAGCCTGCCTCCTGACCTTCGCTAACCTTGAACCTTCGAGGTTGTTCTTCTGGGTAACTTTCTGGACCCTGGCAATACACCTGAGTTGGTGGTCCTCATCTGTAGGCCTAACTTGTTAGAAGCTTGTCCTTCCCGACCTGAACCTTGAGCTTTGCCATCCGTCCCAGTGTGGTGCTGAAGGCTGGAGGATTCCTGTCAGGACTGCAGTCACATGGGAGGGTCAAAGTAGCCGGGCTGTGATGGAGGCAGGAGGAATGTGAATTGCCAGCACAGGGCAAGAGAGTCTCTCAGCTCTTCTGTTTTATGGCTCCTTTTATCTGGTCGGCCACTGGGAGGTTCCAGCCAGATTTAGGATTGTTGCTAATATTTTAACCTAGATAGTCTCTTCAGGTGGTCTGATATCTGAAAATTAATTTGTTAGTTAACCCCAAGTGTAGGTAGTCATTCAGACTGACAAACAAGAGTAACTGTCACGCCTATGGTGTCCCTTTTTAGGGTGAGAGTTCATAGGAAGGATGGGGGTAGCCCTCCACAAGCTTCTCCTTTGGTCTGTTGAGGTAAACCCTGTGATCAGAGTGGAGACGGCAGTGGGCCACGGGTGTCCACAGCCCACAGTGCAGAGATAGAGAAATACATTTAATCAACAACCAAATAAAACAACCAAATCCCAGGAAAGGGAAATTGATTAAATTAGAATTTTTTTAAGAGATGAAAATGTGTGTTTTTTTAAACACTGGATGGAAACAGCTAAAAATGCAAATGTCAGAATAGCGTATTTTCAGAATCACCACATTGATGCAGTTCTTAACTTGAAGTGCACACATTGTTCTCACCAAACTGCAAAAAGGTGGGTGCACCGTGATGCGGATACTGATGGTCATCCTCAAGTCACCTAGGAGAAGACTGGGCCGTCCAGGAGGGGTTAGCTAGAGTAGGTTGGTTGGAGTCAACAGACCCACCCTAAATGTGGGGAGAGGGGGCATTCTTAGTTGGGTCCTGGGCTGAGTAAGAAGGAGAAAGTAGCTGAGCACTGTCATCCCTGTCTGCTCCCCGTGGGTAGGACATGATCAACTGTCTCATACTCCTGCTGTCATGGTTTCCCTAACACGGTAGAGCGCGCCCCCCAATGTAGCCAGTTGCTTCCTTCCCTCAGGTTGCTTTCGTCAGTATTTTATCTTAGCGCATGGAAAGCAACTACTGATACACGCATCAAATGGACAGCTGGCGTTAACGTCGTTCCTGCTTAAGTCACACATCATTTTCTGTGTAAGGGAATGATGGCAATGTGAAGAAGTAACACGCGTGAAAATGGGTGTTACAGAATGCTGCATTCGTTCACGTTTCTTGGCGTGTCATTTTCTGTGTTCCAAGCACGTTCTGCTTCCAGTAGAAAACGTGACTGTACTTCTTAGTCTTGGCTCGTGCTTACCTTGAACTTGCCGTGCTCTCGCTGAACCCAAGCAGCAAGTGCACTGCCATCCTGAGCTGGAGGGCGTCTCTAGGGCTGCGTGCGGCCAGCGGGTCTCGCACCCTGCACGTGTCTCCTGCTCATACACATGCCCATTGTTCCACTCGAAATCAGCCGTTATGAATTTCTGAGCAGAAGGGGTAGCACAAACCTGAAATCCCAGCGCGTGGAGACTGATGCAGGAGGATCACTGTGAGTTTGAGGATAGCTTGAGTTACACACAAAGACTCCCCCCACACACACACATTTTCCCTCTCTTTTGTGACAGTAATGCAGATAGATACTGAGGAGCCATGAACTGCTACTTCTGAAAAGAAATAAGACAGGGATTGGTGAGGCGACAGCAGGTGCCTGCCTGCTGTAAACCTGCACTCTGAGTTCAATCCCCAAAGCCCACGTAATGCAGGGAAAGAGCTGACATCTAAAAATTGTGGTCTGACCTCACCCATGTGCCATGGAAAGCATGCAGCTCCCCCCTCGCATCTCTCATAAATTAATTAAGTAATTAAAAAAATAAAAACAAATAAATAAGAAAAACAGATTCCTTTATAATTTGACCAAATCAGTGATGGAAAGATTTGTAGTTCTGCTCCTTCTTTTTATTGTACTGTTAAAATTTTACAGAAAAATGAAAGGAAGGCAAAGAAATTAGTACATGTGAAGTTATCAGAGCTCTGAGATATCTCTTCTAGGAGCCAGGTCCCTTCCTGGAGTGTAGGATTCCTGCAGAAATTTTAATTCTTTGGAGTCCAGTGTTCCTGCACTGAAGATAGAGGCACAAGCAGCTGTCTGGATTCTCCGCTTCCCTGCCAGGATGATTATAACCACATTTAATGGCTATTGTGATTCAGTGTTTTTGCTTTCATATTTTGGTTTTTTAAATTTACGCAAGAAATACACAAGCACATTGCCATGTATAATGCTTTGCAACCTGCAGAGAGATTTTATATTTTATTGCCTTTTGATCAGTAATTACTTCCATTTTGTAGAAAAGATGTCTGAAGTTGGTTAGATTTGAGCCAGCCTCTGATTCCTGGTTGAGTTTCTTTTTACAATAGGATTTTGGGCAAACCCCTGGAAACAGAACTTCAAATGTTCATTAAGGGCGGGTGAGCATTAGATACAGGAAGATGTTGGCAGATAGGAAGGAATTTAAGGAGGAGCCAACGCTGCTGGAAGGAAGGAAAGAGGAGATGAAAGGAGCTAAATATGTATAGCTTGGCCAGAGGATGGTGAGAAGGGAGATGACAGCAGCCACTAAAAATGTGAAGGATGCAAACATCATGGGAAGACAAAGTGTGCATAGAACCAGTCACAGTGATGTGTGATGAGAAATATTAATGCTATGTATGAAAATATCGCAAAATCCATTGCTTTATGATAACCTAAAACATTAATTTAGAAAAACTAAAGAAAAAATAAACATCAAGAAAAGCTGTTTTTGCGGTAAGACTTGTTATTCTGTAAATTGAAATCACAAGGGAAGTATCACAGGCACTAATACAGGAACATTTAGGATTGAGCTACCCGGGGCTTTTCCAGTTCTAATTTTGAAGGCTGAGATCATGCCCCTTCCTAGCGTGGATTGGTCACCTACTTCCAGTTGCACAGTTTTGCATATCAGGGTCAAACGGAGGAGTCTTGTTACAGCCTGGAGGAAACCAGACTCACTCAGGCACATCCCCAGTACATGCAGCCTTATGTTTCTGCAACTGTGAGTGCATTGAAACTGAGCATTTGGCTTATTAAGTCAGACATTAGATGCCTCTCTCCTTGGCGCCCTCTGCTGGGCATCGTAGGTTGTACACAAGATGAAAGAGTGCACCGATCAAGGTCGGACTCTGCAAGTGGACAGGTTCCTAAAAGAAAGTATGCATTGCCCATGAATTGCCTTGCGTGAGGGGCGGTGGTCTTGTACACACTGTATAAAGCCATGTCCCAAGAGGGGCGTCAGAGTCCTTGAGGACATTGAAACAAAACTTAGGAGAAAGCTGTGAAAAAGCATTTACCTTTCCTTGAGAAGTTGTTACTGAGGTGGTTGGGGCCAGAGTGGGCTCTGGCAACCTGGCTGTCGTGCTTTCGTGCTGGGCCCATCCTCAGCAGGCCACACCGGGAAAAAGACCAAAGGGGTCCAGGGGCCTCCCTCACCCCAAGTGATGACCTGAGGTTTATGTCGACGTAGAGGACCAGATGCGTGATTGCCTTCAGTCTCCCCTGCAGGGTTTCTGAGAATCGTGTCACATGTGTTCCTGGAAGACGAGCGCCTCCTCCAGATTCCTGGGGATATTCCAGTTTCTTGGGGTCCACTGATTCAATAGTGCGATAACCACAGGGGAGGACACAAATGTCTCTTTAGCATAACTGCACCCCTGCCAGGGCAATTACAAGGTAGGATAGGAAGCATCTGCGCCTTGTGGAAATCAGGCAAGAGAAATGACCATCAAATTCAGCAGGAACTTAAAGGGGGAGACTAAAAGAAGAAATACGGGGGCTAGGTAAGTGGCTCAGTGGTTAAAGTGGTTGCCACATTAGCAAAAGGATAGAATGTTGGTTGCGGTGTCCCTGGAAGGCAAAAGCCAAGCCCAGTGGGTAGTCAGACTAATCTTGTTGGTGAACTTTGGGTTTAATTAGAAACCCAGGCTCAAAGCAACTAAGATAGAACAATCTAGGATGATTTGTAATATCAATTTCAGTCCTGAATATGTGCGCACACGCACACACACAACGTGCAAAAACATTCATCCTTCTCCACATGAAAATAGAAAAAAAGAGGAATGTAGTATTTAGTGGAAAGGAATCAGAGGTCTACTGGCTCTTAGAAGTCTAAAAAAGTACGCCAACCCTGCTGAAACGGATCCCTATCTTGTCCATAGGAGCTGTCCCATGCGGCTGGATTCAATGTTCTCACAAACCCAGAGGTACCAAGTATGGGAGAATCCAACCTTATGTGTTTAATTTGTCCTATAAATTAAATAGAATAGAAAAGGTGACTTAGGATTTCGAGGGAGCCTGATAGGACCACTGAGCAAACACCCTGGAAGCAGAAGTGGAGCCAGGGAGCAAGCGCATTAGTTTTCACAGTAACTTCTGGAGTTGTCTAGTAGTCTACAAAGTCAGGGATAAGCTATGAGTTAATTGCACAGTGTATATGGCTTTAAGTTAACTTTCCCCTGTGTTCGTTATCATCTTCAACGCCACTGGCTCTGCCCCCTTTACTCAGTAAACTTAGAGCCTGTATTATGTGACTAGTTGGGAGTCTATGACAGTAAGGATGTGAATTAAGACTATGGTGGTGAGTCTGGAGGCAGATGGATATTCTGAGACTTAAGAACTGTGGAAGGGAGTCTGGGAAGTGTATAATGATTGTGACAACATCCAGGGTCGTCATGTGCTTGGCCAGGAGCCTGTCACCTGCTGTGTAATGCTCATTCCCCCCCTCCCCCAGAGGCAGTATGTAGCAAAGATCAAAGACTTGGCATCAGATTGAACTTAGACATGATAACAATGTCATACAAGCAAAGATAAGAGAACTGTGCCCTAGTGATCTATACTTAGATTCTAATCCTGTAAGATCGTTTCCTATGCACATGAAAGCTTTAAATAAGTTTTCAAGTGTACTGTTGCCATAAAGGACAGTTCTGACACAACGACATATAGTTAATACATTTTCTTTAATGATCACTATGTCAGATGGTCTGAGCTGTCAACTTGACACTTGGGAGGTGGACCGGTGAGCGCACTTATGAGGAATTACCTAAGTAAGGCAGATCTCTAGCAGCCTGTGGGGCATTGGGAAGACCTAACCCATAGTCTGAGGGACTGTCCAGGTATATAAGATGGGGAGAGTACTGATTGGTATGTTTTTTCTTTTTTGCAATCTGGCAAAAACGAAGCTAAAGTGAAGCTCTACTGTGATTATGATGTGGCCAACTCCTTTGGCTGGTGTGACTTCTGCCCTGATGAACTGTAACCTGAAATCAGAAGCTGGAATAAGAATCTCTTGTTGCCTGGTTGTTTGGGTCAGTGTTACTCTTGCTCTGAGGCAGTACTCGTGCACAACATAGGGGAGGAAGGAAATTTGTTTGGCTTATGGTTCCAGAAGGGATAGAGTTCATTGTGGCAGGAATCACATAGTAGAAGACGTGACTGGAGGCAGAAGATGATCAATTCAGGTCACACAGACATCATGAGGCAGAGAATAAGAGAGCCATGGTTCAGGAAGCAAGACCAAGCTACCAAACTCCAAGGCCCACGCCCTGTAATGTGCCTCCCTTCAGCAGGGCTGTGCCTCTTAAAGGTGTCACGACCATCTCAAATATCAACAGCAGCTAAGGATTCAAGCACATGAGCCTGGGGGATGTGCAACTCACATTCAAATTAGGACATTCTGGAGCTGGAGAGGTGGCTCAGGGTTAAGCCTGTGCCTTGCAGGCGGAAGGTCCTGAGTTCGGATCCTAGACCCCACATATAGACACCGGGCAGAAGCGGGGGTGGCCTCTGTTTCTGGTCCTGGTAGGGCGGAGCCTGTGAATCCCGGGGCAGAGTAAACAAGGAGGAGGTGGAGGCGTCCATGGTGGTTCTACACACACACACACACACACACACACACACACACACACACTCACACATGCACAATTGAATGAATGAAAAAAAAAATTCTGTCCTTTGGTTCTCATAGGCTCGTGGCTACCTCATGATAACATTCAGTTTATGACTGACATACCAACATATCCCCATAGATTATCAAGGAACTCAAGAGAAATAAGAACATACAATGGAAATCTTAGGGACGAAAACTGGATGAGTGAAGGGAAATGCCCCTATCAGTGGGGTGGCCCTAAGAGAGGCAAGTTGATATACCACAAGAGGCCCAAACCCCCATAAGAGTAGACAAGCCAGAGGGAACCCTGGGGTCCATAGAAATGGACAGACAGGAAAGTGGGAAGGAGTGGGATGGATTGATGAAGACAAGGGGAGGAAATGGGAGGGAGGGGAGATAGAAGGGAATACAGATAAGTGCTCAGTATGCTTGTGAAATTAGAAAAATAAAATTTTTAAAAAGTTATAAACATAGCAATCCCATCAGTATAAAAGTTCAAAGCCTTTTGAGACTCATCAGTTCTTAATTGTGACCCCCTGTAAAGTAGAAAAATAAATCACATAGTTCCAACATACAACAACACACAGTAAACATTCCTATTCCAAAAGGGAGGAATGGGGTCATATCCAAGAAAGATCAGATGGTGTCAAAAGACTGGAAACAAGCACAGAAAACTCCAAACCCTGTTATCTCTGCATCCAGCATGAGTTGCCTGTTGACACTAATTCAGTTCCAGAGACTTCATTTCCACTTTTCTAGCATAGTCGCCTGCAGAATACATCTCTCTCTCGGGCTGGCTCCTCCTTGGCAGATGTCCCATGATAGCTCTGGAAGCTTAAGCATCTTCACATTTCAATGGCTTCGACTCCACACTGTGCAGTGGCCGTGCAGGGCCTTCTCTCAGGGACTCCGCCTAGTCTTAGCAGCTCTCAGAAACCATGGAGGAAGACTCCAGGCCTTCGTCAACTTGCGTCTTCAATGCATCCAAAATTAGTGTTATGTGGACAATGTTGTCAAGTTCTACTGTAACCTCTAGGTTGAGAAAGACCCCCTTGAATCTTAGTTGCCTTGCTTTCGTGCTAAATTTGAGGAGCGACTTTATTCTTATGGGTGGGAGCCTTCTCTGAAGGTCTTGCCTCCGGGTGCAGCCTTTCCTGATGTCCCAGGGAAGAGAGGCTTTGGTTCTAAACTCTTTAATAGCTGCCATTTTGCTGACCACATTCTCCTCTTCCATACTTTGTTTGCCCACACATTTTTCCTCATCAAATTTCACAGTTTTAATTTTCATTCTACCCAATTTGTTGCTCCTTTTCCTCATAGATGAAAAAGAGCACTAAAAGTAGCTGCGCCTCAGATTCAAGGCTGTGTTGTCCTAACACTTCCACCAAATACATCTTTAATTCAGCTTTAGACAAGCTTTCTAGACATGGGCAATTGTGTCTCAACTCTTAGCCAGATATAACTCCTATCGCCCCTAATCCAGTTCCCAAAGCAATCTTTGTTTCCCTTAGGGCCATCATTAACTTCTTCCAAACTCTCACTAGAATGGCCCACTAAACTCTGTCTCCAAGACACGCTGGCTTTCCTAAACCAAAGATCTAAAGTTCTCCACATTTCTCCTATAAAACAGTTCCAAAAGCACAATAGTCACATCACAGCCGTGACCACATTTCTTGGCATCAAATTCTCTGTTTTACAATAAGCTCCATTTTGGGGGTACCAAATTCTCTTAATTTCACATCAATCTCACACTTCTCACTATCAATTTTTATTGCAGTTACTTTTGTGCTGTAAGATAATAACTCATACATAAAGAGCTTAGGGGAGAAAGGAATATTTACACAGTATAGTATAGTCTGTGTGTCAGGAATTGCACAGCGGAAGGCATAGCAGGAGGCAGAAGCAGGATCACCACAGCCGTCCTGAGCCAAGGCAAGCTAAGAGGAAGCAATGCAGCCTCAAGGCCCTCCCCCTGAGATCTGCCTTCCTCCAGCAAGACTCCACCTCCTAAAGCTGCCACAGCCTTCCCAAACATTAACACCAGCTGAGGATTCAACCACATCAGGCTGTGGGAGGCAACTTATATTCAAACCATGACAGTCCGGTTTTGTTCACAGTGGGGAAATATGAAACTAAGACAATCACTGAAATTGATCATTTCGCTTGTCATTTTAGGCTGAGGACTACTTACGAAGCTTGATTGTGTACCATGTGCGCTCTCAAAACTGCAATGTGACATGACATGTGGTCTGGTTGAAATCAAGGTGATGTGACAAGTGACAGCTGGATTTGAACTCAGATGATCTGGTTGCTCATCTAAATCATGATCACTGTGCACAAAGAGAAGTCTTGGAATTAGGCTTTTAGCTTGAATCTCAAGGAATATATCCAAAGAAATCTGCAACTAACTTAGGTGCTATAAACAACACTTAGCACTCTAGTCTGTGTTCCTACTGCACTTACATTCTGTAGACAGGTATCAACACACTTCTCATTTCTTTGGAAGCTCAGGCATTTAATGTGCACTTAAAGAAGAAACAGCTCACATCTAAGAAATAAGCACTCAGGGATTGATCTGTCCAAAATGTATTTTCTCTGGAAAAGCAGAATGAATGGGTGGCTAGCAGTGCTGCATAGTTGTGGTGTGAAGGAATTTGGGGCTCTGACATGATCAATCTGGCTTGAGCAAGTCCGTCTCTTGAGTGATTATTTCATTCTAATGGAGTTGATGCTCTTGATTTTTTTTTTTTTTTTTTTTTTTTTTTTTGAGACAGAATGTCCCTGTGTGTCCCTGGCTAGGAGTTGGTGCTCCCTGACCCACACTCTTCACAGAGCTATTGTTAAGCCTAATGACCACCATTATTGCAGATGATCCTTGCTGTCCTGAGTTGGTTTCTAAAGTGGAGCGCAGGTAGAAGGCTTTCCTGTAGTCTCTGTACTCACAAGAAGCGTGCACCCTCTTGTGATGAAGTAAAGTGGTTCTGGGTGCCTTCAAAATCCTCAAGCCTTATTGGAGTATGAATAAATTAATTTTTTTATTATTATTATTTATTCAACTGTGCACATGTGCGTGCGCGTGTGTGTCTGTGTGTGTGTGTCTGTGTAGAACCACGGACGAACTCGCGAACCACCATGGATGTCTCCACCTCCTTCTACCCCGGGATTCACAGGCTCCGCCCTACCAGGACCAGAAGCGCAGGCCGCCCCCGCTTCTGCCTGGTATCTATATGTGAGATCTGGGATCCGAACTCAAGACCTTCCACCTGCAAGGCAGAGGCTTAACCCCTGAGCCACTTCTCCAGCCTGAGTATGAATAAATTAGAGCATGAATAAATAATTTACTTATTATCCAGTTTTCTTTTTTTCTTGTTCTATTCATAAAGAATATTGCTAGGACTTTTAATTTTCTTATGTTTATTTTGGGAGTGTATTTTTTATTAACTTATCTTATTCTGATTTAATATCTGTTAAAAATTTAACCCAGGCCCTAGTTGTTTGTGTCTTAAAACACTAACAGATATTAGATCAAAACATGGCCTTCCCACTCCGGCCCTTGGATCTGCAGCAGATGCTCCGTAGATGGGGTCGAGTGCGTATTGACAGTCCTCTTTAACCATTTCTCACTTCCTTTCCCGTTTGACCTTGGGCGCCAGCTTCCCAAAATTTATAGAAATTAAGAGACGTGTGGTGTTTCAGTCACTTAATACTTTCTGTCGCCTCCTTAGTATAAAAAGGGGCAGGTATAGGCGGTTTCCAAGGCTCCCACTCTGTGGGGATCAACCGACAAGATCTAAGTTTGGGGTACAGACTAAGGAGGTCTTGAGATGGCTGTCAGCTTTATCGCAGTGTCCTCAAGCACAGAGCAAGGGTCAGTGGAGGGAAAGAAAAGCAGCGCGTGCGAGGGCATTGGGAGGGCCTGGGCTGGCATTGGCAGCATTCTGGAGAGAAGCTGTGTATTTCTCACAGTACCGACACTGCACTGTGTGCGCGGGGACCATCTGACTCAGCGCCCTTGATTCTCGCACACAGCTTACATTAAATCTGGCAAGAAAATACATTTCTCTCATTGAATTATGAATTCCCCAATGGAGTCCAAGCTGCAGTAATCATTTTATTTATAGCTGGCTTCGTTATGCTGTTCGTTTAACTGCCAAGGAAAGCAGGTGTGCTCATTGGCACGGCCTTCGTGGTGTGGTGGGTGGGCTGGGCAGCGGGGTTTGGCTGGGCGTGGTTATGGTTCTTAGCTTCACAGTTTCAGGATTCACATTCTCACACGACTTAATAATAAATCACAATGTGTACTGAATTGCATACTAAGATGACTGAAAAGCCTGCCTGTCTCTCTTAGCTGGAAGTCAAGTTGCTAGGGGGGAGGTTGCTTCATGAATGTGGGGAGTTACTGGTTTATTAATCCACATCTTCTCAGAGTTACACCCTGTGTGTCAAGTTTTTAACAGGGCGCTAGAATAGAGACACAATAACAGTTCTCAAGGCCTTACACTTGCAACTGAGAGAGGTGCTTAGTGGACCATGCTGGTGGACAGGAATGGGAGAGGGGGTCTCAAAGCACAGAGTAGTGGTGGCTGAGCCTGCTCTGCCAATGGTCAGGAGGAGAACACAAGCGTTGATGACGATTTTTCCCTAAGCCATGAAGCTTGACAAAAATTGGACCCTTAAGCTTTCTGAGAATGCTGTAAAATCTGGCTTGACTCACCTGGACCGCACTGCAGTCTGCTCTCTGCACTCCAGCCATGCAGAAGAGAATATCACACCTTTGTTTCTGGACTCCTTTATCTGCACAGAAGTTGTGGAGACTTTATCAGTAAGAAGCATTGATCTTTACCATGTCTGGAACTTGGTCTAAGACGCTTTTAAGTCTGCATCAATCCCCTGAAATGTAACAACAATAAAATCACAAATTGATATAAGTAACGTTTTGTTAAAATAGCTGTCCTCCCCCCCCTCTTTCTCTCTCCCTCCTTTCCCCCTCTCTTCCTCCCTCCCTCCCTCCCCTCTCTCTTCCTCCTTCCCTCCTTCCCATCTTTCCTTCTTTCTTTCTCATTGTTTTTTCTTCCTTCTCTCTCTCTTCCTTTCTCTGTCTCATTCTTTCGTTTTTTAGATAGGGTCTCATGTAACCTCCCCCAAAAAAAACTTTCCTAAAACTCAACAAACATTTAAAGAGAAGAGTGGTATTGCTTTACCTTGCTGGTGGTGGTGTGGTGTGGCTTGTATGTTTGGGTGGAGGTACTAGCGTTGTGTGTGAGCACGTGTGTGTATGTATGGAAGCACATGTGTGTATGTATGGAAGCCAGTATCTGCAGTTGCCAGTCATTACCACAGGTTTCCGTGAAGAAAGCAGCTCTGCCCACTCAGTCCCCGTCATCTAGTCATTAAAATCCTCCCTTGAGGGCTGGAGAGATGGCTCAGGGGTTAAGACTCTGCCTCCCAAGCAGAAGACTTGCGTTCAGATCCTAGTCCCACGTAAAAATGCCAGGTAGAAACAGTGGTGGACTGCACTGGTGGGCAGAGCTGGAAATCCCAGAGCCCTCTCTCTCTCTCTCTCACACACACACACACACACACACACACACACACACACACAGTAAATAAATAAAATATATATTTTAAAAAAAATCCTCCCTCGAGACACCTTCTATTAGCATGTAGAGGAAGCATTTGATGCATATTTTCCATTTCATCACATGGTATTTAAAAAGTTTAGACTCCAGGGTCAAGATAATCTAAAAAGTAATCATTTTTCCTTCAGCAAGGACATTTTAAGTGAAACTGGCCTTTCCCTGCCCTTACTAGAAGGACATTAACAGAGACTACAGGACTCTCAGCCCAGCTCAGACTTGGCCTCAGTTCAGACTCAGAGGCTGGATCTGTTCACCATCTCTGCAGACTTCAACTGGCTAGGCTTGGCTTCGCATAATTAGGAGATAGTATTGTCCTTGTGAACCCCCAGAAGGGTCTGCAGATGGTACTCTGAGAACAGCAAGGTTAATGGTTAGAGCTTGACTGTGGATCTCCAGAGCGTGACTTTGAATCCTGTTTTGTTGCTTGCTATCTGTGTGACTCAGGGAGGTTGCTGAGGCCTCACTATGTATGACTGGGTAGAATAGGCACTTCACTAAATGACTCGTTCTGCCCACTAGTTGACCCATAAATGGGTATTGGTAGGGTTCAGTGCTTGGCTTATTAATTACTTGGCTGTTTGGTTAATTGACTGGAGATGTGTCGAGTCTTCTAGAATGCCTAAGACATCCACTGCTGTGGTTAGTCTTTTTACCCATATGGTGATGAGGTGCCTATTAACTGCATTAGAACTGTGCCATTAAAGGGATAATAATATAGCCGCTAAAAACTCAGCAGGAATTGTCCTGCTCAATAAACCTGACGATTCTTACTACTCAAGTCCAGGCTCCAGAGGAAAGAGAGAAGAGAGCGTTTTGTTAATTGAGGGTCTGGAATTAGTCCTGTCAAGGTTCAAAGCCTGGCTGTGATGTAGCCCAAGCTATATGGCCTTGTGCAAAGAATTAATTCCTTTTAAGCCTGTGTTTAGTCTCTGTAAATTAGGACTGCCAGTATTTCATGAGGATTGTAAGTAGTTGTGTCTCTGGGGCCCAGAGCCATGCAGCCCAGCTACTTGGTGCTGTTCCCCACAGTGACCCAGCGGCAGCTCGAGGCCTCATACCCTCTGCTCCTATCACCACCCCTTGTAGTTCTTGGAATCTCTGTTGTCTCTGAAGTTTCTTGTTTCCCCAGTGAGCTTGGCTGTGCTTTCTTTTCTCTCTTCATATCTGAACTTTTCAGTGAGCTTCAGGGAACCATATGGTTATTGGCGAATCTTATTTCCACAGCCTCCCCAAAGACGGCTCTTACGTGTAACAGATCAAAGAATTTACCACTAACACGAAAGTCTGGCCAATGGGACTTCCTCATGGGAAGGCAGATCCACAGCCTTCACTTGCTGTCTACCTACCTCCCAGGTCTTTAGTGGAGTTCAGCAGATGTGAGAGGCCCAAAGACGGGTCAGAGAGCAGGAGGGTCTGTCCAGGAGCCTCGACTGTACTTGAGATTGTCAGGACGGGTGCTCCTGCGTCTCCTTGTTTCTCTTTCAGTCTGTGAGTGTCATTCCACTTTTGGTCAGTGGCAGAGAGATTTTCCTCTAATCTTAGATCTCTTCCTCAGTCCTTTTTCTTTTATTAGGGTTCCAACACCTATGCAAAGGTGTGTCTTCGACCCTCTTGTGGTGTTCAGCACTGACAGACTTCATCCTTCCAAAAGTTGTCTGACAATTTAGAGTTCTGCTGGAGCAAGCTGAACCTCCTCCCCTGCGATTCCCTAAACGTAGGTGCTTTGTGGCTGAAGCCCTTCTCAGTTCCGTTTCTTCCAACACTCTCCCATGTGCACAGTTTCTGCCAAAATCCTATTCACCTTCCAGACCTGAATCCTAGTTCCTCATTGAGCGCTCCTTAGATCATCCAGACATCTCACCGTCTCAGTATGTATAGAATGGAGGTCACTGATCTCTCCCCTCTCTGGGGTAGGGTTGGGGGGAGACCCTCTGATGTGAATATGATTGTGTATCAGAGGCCCCACCGTTAGTTTAGATCTTGGAGTTGCTTTTCCTCAGCCCACACTTGTAGTCTGTGCCCTGTAAACTCTCCCCATCCCAGCACCAAGTGTTTATACCACAGGGTGCTGCTGTTCCCAATGTGTGGACGTGTGTGTTGAAGGGAGAGGGGGAAGGGTGACTTTAATAAAAGAGGAAGTGGAGGGCTGGGCTTGCTATGAGGATTGGTTTGTTTCCCATAAGAGCCTAGGTTCTAGTCAGGTGAACACAGGATGTCTCTTCTGTAGAATGTCAGAGTTTTTTAATCAGTTACTTTATTTATTAGAAGAGAGCACACAGGTGTGAAGGTCAGAGGACAACTTTTCAAAAGTCAGTTCTCTCCTGCCACCATGTGGGCTTCTAGGGATTGAACTCAGGTTATCAGGTTTGGGAGCAGACGCCTTACTCGCTGAGCCAGGTTATCCTCCCAGAATATTAGAGTTTTAAGGAGAACTTCCCAGAGGAAGGAGGAACAGAAAACATAACCGTATGTTAGCTTGATCTCCACTGAAGTGCCCGGCACAACCAAGCATTTCGTTTTCCACGTTAACTGCAGCGACATTATCTTTCTCTCTTGCAAGCAGATATAAATTTTGTCATGTTGATGAAATGTCAGATTCACAAATATGTGGTAGTAATTGATGCGATTTTTATGTCTTGTACCTGAGGCCCTTACATGTTGGCCGATGAATGAAGGTTAAGCATCTTTTGTTTCGTAGTGGTTTACAGTGTGATGCCCACACATGGGCATATACTGTGCTCACCACTGAAGCAGAATGTACAGTCAGAGTAGACGGTGTCCCAGCAGCTAAGGACTCCAGGCCTGCACCCCCTGTCTATCCCTGATAAAGTGGAGGCTGCCTTCTTACACTTTACCACACTCACCATAGTTCACTATATTTTTAAGTCTTCCTCTATTTTTTTATTTTTAGCCCGTTTTTCTCTGCTCTTGATGAAATAATTGTGGGTGGGTGATCAGCCTTGGCACCTTTTGAAGTCTGTGGAGCTTATGAAAGATGTGGAGCTAGAGAAGGCTCAGTCAGTGAAGTGCACACATGTAAAGAACACACATAAAAAGGCCGAGCGTGCTGACTGCCCCATGTGATCCTGGCACTGGGGAGGGGGAGCTGACTTGTTACCCTAGTTTACTTAGTGAGCTCCAGCCCTTCCTCATAAGGAAGGGTAGGTGACTCCTGCGTTTGTCTCTGGCCTCTGCATTGCACTCATATGCATGTGCACTCCCACCCACCCGCACACTCTCCACATGCACCTTTATACACACACACACTCTCCACCTGCACCCTTATACACATACACACACACTCCCTACATACACCCTTATATACATACTACACACATACACACTCCCCACGTGCACTTTTATACACACACACTCTCCACATGCATCCATATACACACACACACTCACTCCCCACATACACCCTTATACACACACACACTCTCCACATGCACCTTTATACACACACACTCTTCAGATGCACCCTTATACACACACACACACACGTACACACATGGCACCTGTCATACTTGAAGGACAGGTATGCCCGTTTGGAGTACTGTTTGTGTTTAAAGGGAGCAAGATGGGGAGGACAGCTACTGGGCTAAGAAAGGGAACTTGGGGCTCAATTTGGTGGCTTATGCCTGTGATCCCAGTACTCATGAGGCTGAGGCAAGAGGAGTGTTCCATGTTCAAAGCCAGTCCGGGTACCCAGTGAGACTATCTCAAAAAACACAAAACAGGGAGGTATGTAAGTGTGGCAACAGGAGTCATTCACAGAAAGAAGGAGTAACCAGGTGTGTGCTCCAGAAATAGAAGCCCGTGAGGGACAGATGCAGGGTTTTGGGGGAGAGGTGAGAAGGGAGGCACAAGGCAGAAACCATAGCTAGGAGTCCTTTGTCTAGCTCTGTGGCAACCAGGATGAGAAGTGCCTTTCTTTTTGAGACCATGAAATTGTCCTCTTGCTTCTGAAGGGACACAGTATTATTTTCCTACTGGACTTGGAGGTGCACACCTGTAATCCTACCCCTTAGAAAGCTGAGACAGGAGGACACGAGATCAAGGCCAGCTCGGGCTGCATAATGTCAGAACCTGTCTCAAAAAAACTATTTCTAGGGCTGGAGAGATGGCTTAGAGGTTAAGACTCAGTCTTGCGAGCAGAAGGTCCTCCATTTGAATCCCAGATCCCATGTAAAAATGCCAGACGGAAACTGTGGTGGCCTGCACTTCCATCTCTGGTCGGCTGAGCCTGGGAAATCCCAGAGCAAAACAAGGAGGTAGAAGCAATCCAGGATGATTCCTGAAGTCACCCTTGGTCCTCCACAGGGACACACACCACACACACTCACACACACACGAGATAAAAATAAGTAAAATATAAAAAACTATTTTCTAATAAACAGTCACTTTCCTAAACATAAGTTTAGCTTTTTTTAAAGAAAATTTTATTTATTTTTGAGAGAAAATGAGAGAAAGAACGTGCACACATGCCATGACATGCATGTGGAGGTCAGAGGACAACTTTGGATGTCAGTTCTCTCCCTCCATCAAATGGATCGAACCCAGGCTGTCAGCTGTCAGATCTCACCAGCCTGCTTCTCTCTCTCTCTCTCTCTCTCAATCATTGTTAAACTTTTTGATGAGAGAGAGAGAGAATCTGAGGGTACTGTGTGTCCCTGTAGAGGATCAAGGGTGATTTTGGGAATCACTTCGGGATTGCTTCTACTTCCTTTTTGTTTAGCTCTGGGATTTCTCAGCTCTGCCCACCAGGGCCAGAAGTGAAGGCCACTACTGTTTCTTCTGGTGTTTGTATTTGAGATCTAGGATCTGAATTCAGGACCTTCTGCATTTGAGACAGTCTTAACCTCTGAGCCATGTCTCCAGCTTTCTAAATCTCATTTTTAAAGTGGGGATTTCATGGAATTCAAAGAGACAAAGATCCACACTCCATTCTGAAACGGAATCAAACTTGTCTGCATTACTTGTATGCAGAAAAAAAGGAAAAGCCCTCCGGTTTTTCTTACCACCCAGCAAAGGTGTTGTAGTTTGCCTGCATGGTTGCTGATAAATGACCATCAAGCAGCTTAAGGAAACAGGGAATTTATTTTCTTACGATAGTCTGTAGTCCAGTTTGATGGGAGAGTATATACCAAACCAGGGCCAAAGGAACTGGCCACACCATCACCACATAATGGCTGAGAGAAGGACGATTCTTACTTGCCAGACTAGCATGTCTGGCCAAGTATACACAAGGATGCTGACTCTCTCAATCAGCTGTCTGTATTTATTTCAGGGCCTAATCCCACCTACCATGGGCTGGGCCTTCCCCATCAGCCAGACAATCTCCTGCAGGTTTGCTCTGGGCTTAGCTCAACCATTAATTCTCTACAAATGTGCCCAGAGCTCAAACCCTCAACTGTCAAGTTGACACCTGTGGCTAACTATGACAAAAAGTGGAGTGGATACCTACCACACCTTCCCACCCCTCTGGGGCAGAAGGGCTCTCGTGGAGAACAGATGCAGCCAGCTCAGAGGGCTTTCTCAGCCCAGCGTTCCATGTTCTCTAAGACCCATGTTAGACAGCGCACTAGCACACACCTGTCTTGTAGTCCCTACAGAGGAATTGTTAGTAAAAATTACAGTTACAGTGGAGAATGAGCTGGGAGAAACCAGAGGTTGACAACTTCCTGGGACAGCTCTGCAGCCAGGGGCAAGCCAGGCTTGAGGCATACTCAGAGGTCTCTCGAACCCAGCAAAGAACGGGTCAGCTTTCAAATACCTTAGTCCAAAGGCATGGTGGCCAGATAATCAATGCTGTGGGAGTCAGCGGATCTCAGACATCTCCTCCCTCTCATCCTGTCTGAGTAGCTCCCAGAGGGTCCCAGGATGACTAGCTGAGCCCTGGCTGTCAGTCCCTTCCCAGGTTCCTTTTCTCCTTGGTATCCAGAGCTATTTCGGCTGCTGCCCAAGCATCCGCTGCTGGAACTTAGCACAGTCTTTGAGTTTGGCATCCTGGGACACTGTTCTCTTCCCGTTCAGTTAGGATGCGGGTGAGCTGCCCTGATAGGGTCCTGGGGTGCCAAGCTCCCCTTTGGACAGAGACTTTGCCAAACGTAAGTTAATACTCCATTTTATAAGATTGCAAGAATGCGTGGTTATGTAAACAGGGACGGGGTGTTTGCCAAAGCAGCCCTTCTCCCCTTTTCTTCATCTTCCTCTTCTTCCTGCCCTTCTTTTCATTTAGCAAAATAATGTCTTGAAACTATAGAAGGTTTCTGACTTTTCAGAAGGGGCAAGGAAGTGATGGTTGAGACAAGTTCTTGCTATGTAGCTGTGGATGGTATATTTTCACTATATAGCCCCAGCTGGTTTTGAGCTATTGGTGATCTTCCCTCCTTAGTCTCCTAGTTATTCTAGAAGCTTTAATTGTTGAGTTTTATAAAAGTAAGTGGATATGAATGTATTCTTTTTTTTTAAATAAGATAGGGAGAGGGTGATGGCTCAGAGATTAAAGTCTTGCCTCATAAGCAAAAAGACCTGAGTTCGGATTCCAAGCTCCCACATCAAAATGCCAGGCAGATACGGTAGCGGCCTACAATTTCTGTCCTGGAAGGTAGAGCCTGGGCCCACAGCAAAACAATAAAGAGGTAGAGCTATCCAAGATGATTCCCGAAACTACCCTTGGGCCTCCACAGGCAAACACACACTTAAGTGCCTTCTGGCGCGCGCGCACACACACACACACACACACACACACACACAAGAAAAGAAAAAAATAACTAAAATTAAAAGTACCCAGAGATGGCTGGTGAGATAGTTTAGCTGGTAAAGTGCCTGTGTGTCAACCTGAGTTCAGTCCTTGGAGTCTATATGGTGGAATCCACTCCCGCAAAGTTGTCCTCGGACCTCTGAGTGTGTGCGATGGCAGATATGACCCACCCCCTTCCTGGGTAAAATAAATAAAATACAAAAAAAAATCAAAAGTATCCTTTTACCAATGAGATCTGCTTAGGGCTACCCTTTTCTGGGTATTTACATGCACAGACTTCATAGTATGGTTTTGGTTTGTGCTTAAAGAAAGACCAACTTAATTTGTAGTTGACTTTAAGAACAAGCAGTGTGCTAGGAGAGGTTCCTACAGCAGTGTATGTGTATATGCTGTGTGTTAGAGTTGTGTGGGATTAAGGCCGTGATAGGATTTAGTTGGCATCTGCTGGTAGATATTTAGATGTCCAGTCCTTACCAGTCACAGATAACACTGGAGCTGCGGTCTTTGCTCACACTTTTGACCTCATCAATCTCTTACTATGGGGCATAGTCTAGGCTAGTAGTCTTACATAGTATTCATGCTTTGAAATAATATTCATGCTTTGAAATAATCAAACATCTTTTCTTTAGAAATATTCCATTCTCTTGACATTCTGATGCCTTTTCTGGAAATAGTCAGGTTGGAGACATTTTCCATTGAGAATTTCGCATAGTCATCTTAGGGATTCTGTTGTGTTAGGTGCAGGGATTCTGTAGTATTAGGCACTTCTGCCAAAAACCATGTCAAAACCAGCTTTTGTAGCTTGCAGATAGGAATTAGTGCATTCTTTTTCTTCCCTTTCCATCCCTATACAAGATTAGAGGTTCTACATTTTAGCCTATATAGTCATTAAAACACCAGTCAAGGCTACATACTAACATTTAAACACTCACCCAGTAGTGGAGTGTGGGAGGCAGAAGAATAGACTGTAAACTCTCAGGTCACTTCTCCTGGAATACGCTGTGAGTGACAAACAAGAGAAACCCTGATCAAAACCAAGGGGAGAGCAGATGCGTCCAAGTTATCCTCTGACCTGCACGTGTGCACCGTGGCACACATGCTCCCACGCTCACACACAAAATTAGCAAAAAATTATTTACAAAAAACTTAACTAATGCACCATTATGCTTATCCTTTACAATGGAGAATGTTAGAAAGAAAATGAGTTAAATATATCTCTCTGTGTGTAAAAAACTGAAGGAGAAGTGAGACTCGGGATGGAGACGTAATGAAGGTCATGCCCCGCCCACAAAGCGTGAGCACATGTGGTCATAATTCCAGTTACAGTGGCCTAGTGGCCACTGAAGGTTCTCCCACAAAGGGTACTTCTGGGCAGGAGAGGTGACTCATGGATGAGCACCTGCTCACAATCCTGGGATTCTGAGTGTGATCCCCAAAGTTCAGTTCAGTCCCCAGAGCCCATGTAGAAACCAGGGGTAGTGCACAGAGCATACTTGTATTCCCAGCACTGGGCAGGCAGAGACAGGTGGATTTTTGAGGCTCACTGGCCAGCTAGCTTAGCCCAGCCTTGATAAATTGGGGTCAGCAAGAAGTACCTCTCAAGGTGACCAGTGCTAAGGAATGACACTGAGGTTGTCTCCTGGCTTCAGCACACACATACACGTGTGCACACCTGCACGTAGACACACAAAGGCAATGAGAATAGTCGGAGCCTTTCAGGTCCATTTATCTCCCTGTGTTTCTATCCCTCTCTCTCTCTCTGTCTCTGCTCAGTTCAACTCAGGTTGTCAGGCTTGGGCAGCACGCGTCGTTAGCTGCCACGCCATCTCGTCAGTCCTGGCGTTAATTTCTGTAGTGACAAGATTATCTTGTAGAAACAAAAGTAATTTTTAAAAAGTTTGACACTGTCAAATCCAGGTTGAGCAAATCTATTGTGCTTCAGTCTTTGATATCTGCGGCTTCACTTGTACTACACTTAAGGCTCAGCGGCATGGAGACGTATTTGGAAAGAGACAGTTCATGTGTCTTTTTAACTGTTAACTGTTGGTAGGCAACAGACAATCCAAATGTGTATTTAAGTGCTTGTATTTTTAGCTTGTTAGGATTTCTGTATTTTTTTTTCCATAGTAATTGATATAAAAAAAAAATCTCCCTTGGAACCAGTTAGGAGTCTTCTAGGCTGCTTTGGTAAAATTGATAGCGTGAACTTGTTCTGGCTGTGAGACATTGTTATTTGCCCTGCAGAAACTGTTCTAGACTGTGCCTTTATCGTTACAGGAGCAGGAAAATTCAGATCCGAAACATCCCACCTCACCTGCAATGGGAGGTAAGCCGGTGCCAGTCAGACATCCCTCTACTTAGCTTCCCTTCCTTTCTCCTTTAGGAATTTGAGGCCTGCATACTCCTCCTTCCCCTGCCCCCCCGCCCCCAAGCTCCAGGCCCTGTTGCTTCCCGTCCAGGGCTCTGGGTATCCCAACATGCTGAACTGAGGTCCAGTTCTCCTTCTCACTGAAGGAGATTCTTCACCACCTGTTTCTTCCAACAAGCAGGCCGGGAAACAAGATGTGTGTCTGCCTTGTGGTTTTCGTCACAGGGTTTGGTAAAAGAGTTTTATCTTTGCGATTGGCCGGGGGCACCAGAAACCAACAGAAATAGAAACTTGTTAGTTTTAGCAATTTTTTTTGTTGTTTTGAGTTGGTTGCTATAGGTTACAGTTAAGTTATATTTTTAGTGTTCTAAAGCTCATGATTGCTCTTTTAATTATGAAGTGGGTAGACTGCAAGAGGTGCCTTATTGCTTTATTTAATAACAAATAACCCAGAAGGAAATCAAAGCATACTTAAACGAAAACAATGTTTATCTTGATTTAAAAAAAAAAAAAGGAAAAGAACAAGCTTCTTATTGTGGAAAGTTTTAAGCATACACATCCTGGTTTGTAAGGAGATCCCTGGAGGAAAGCTAATAGAGACGCTAACTATCCAAGAAGGAGAAGCCAGCCGTCCTTCTTTGTGCTTTTGATTAAGAGCTGTTCTGGCCTCGTGAATGTGACTGTTCATAGACATGAAGATTGAATTCTATGATGTCACCGTAGAACAGACTACAGGGAATCAAGAAGCAGTCAAAGTCCTGCTCATTTGTATTTGATGTTCTGTTTTCATTTCATAGTAGCTTAGTTACCTGGTTCTTACTTGTCCTTGTTTACTGTGGCTCGTCACCATCAGCTTTCCCTGCTCTTTTCTTCCCATTCTGACACGGGAGTTTCTTTTCTCAGGTGTTGGATGGACTTCTGGCTCAGTATGGGACAGTGGAGAATGTGGAACAAGGTAATGAGTGCAGAAATTAATCTACTGGATTATAGGCTGGGTCTCTCCAGGGAAAAACAGTGAGTTCGGATGCTTTTGGAATATACTTCCTGGAGTGTGAGCCCGCACCTGAGAGACATCTACATCTTTCAGTCTGTACTTACCTTCATAGTTTAGTTCTTCAAGAAATGTGGTTTTTCTGGATGTTTTCCTTTATATGTAGGATGTGTTCAGGTGCTGGGCAGACTCTGGCAGGCTTGGGGCAGGCTTAATTCACCTGAGAACAATTGAGTTTACCTTGCTGGTACTGTCCTCTTCCTGGGTAAGTAAAATGGATCCTAATGTCTGTTTACCATGGAGTTTTCTTGCACTTCCGTTGCTGTGATAAAAATGCTCTGACTCAAACATTGAAGGGAGAAAGTGTTCATTATTTTGGCTTATAGTCCCAAAGGAGATGGTCTATCATGGCAGAGAACACGTACAACGTGGCAGGCAGAAGTAGGGGACTGGCTGTACATTACTAATATACTTAGGAATCAGAAAGAGCAGGGAGTGGGGCCAGTCCCCCCTACCCCCAACTGTATTTCATCCTGCAGAGTGCTTGCTACCTCCTACAGACTTCAAACCTTCCCAGGCAGCACCACCACCTGGAAGCCAAGTGTTCCAACACATGACATTTCACATTCTAACCACCAGACACCAAGAATCTCTTTGTATGGTTTATGAAATACAGATTGCTATGGGACTTACCATACACCTACTGAGACTTCTGGTGGGGACAACTCAGGAACCAAGAGCCCCAAGTGATTTTTGTGAGCACTCAGGTCTGAGAGTCACCGTCCTAAGCTGCTTGTACCCAGAAAATATTTCTTTTCCCCCTTGAGCCCCTCATTTTTTAACTGCTGAAGCTTGAAGCACTTTGACTTTTTTTAAGGAAGAAAAGAGACATCTGAAACTGACATCTTCTTCAGCTAAGAGTCTCATGAAAGTAGACTGCAAGATTCGGATAGTGAAGATAGCAGCATACGATAGAGATTTTTCTTGCCTTGGCCGCTTGCTTACTGCCTGTGAGCTTTTAAGAACATCAATCACTCAGCTTCATGACTCAGTGTCTGGTTGTACAAAGTGCAGAGAAAGGGTTCTACCTTCCTGTGTCATTGAATGGTTGTGGCCTCCGGAGAAATCTGTGTAGGGTATTTGTAGGCAACCATAAGAGACTCCAGAGCTGCTCGGGAGAAACTCGGAGACCCCTTCTTATGCACAGTCTGGTCCCATTTGGTCTTGAAGCAGCTGATGCTTGGATCTTCTCCATCCCATAGATGTTAAAAATATTCACATTCCCAGCTAGAGAGATAGCTCAGGGGTTAAGACTCTTGTCTTGCAACCAAAAGGTCTTGAGTTCAGAACCCAGGTCCAATGTAAAAACCCCAGGCAGAAACAGCAGCGGCCAGTACTTCTGGCCCTGGTGGGCATGGCGGGGCCTGGGAAATCCCAGAGAGAAGCAAGAAGAAGGTAGAAGCAATCCAGGATGATTCCAGAAGTCACCCTTGGTCCTCCACAGGGACACATAGTGTCCTCTCTCTCTCTCTCTCTCTCTCTCTCTCTCTCTCTCTCTCTCTCACACACACACACACACACACACACACACACACACACACACACACATGTGTGTGCACACATGCATACATACATACATACATACATAAGTCTTTTAAAAAATTCTTATTACATTTCATGCCCACTACTTGCCTATGCCCAAGGCAAAGGGAAAGAGCTCAGAAAGAAAGCGTGTTTTATAAAGGATTCTGTTTCTCAGTTCTCATTTTCTTCAACTGAGAAAGAAGACATCATCGTTTTGGAGGTGGTGAGCAAGAAAGTCTGACAGATGGAGCCAGTAAAGGTTGCTAGCTGATCTTGCAGGGTAGGTAGTGCCTGTTCCTAGGAGGTGAGGAAGTAGGATCATGAGTTCAAGGTCAACCCAGACCAACTAGACTGGCCTCAAGGAGGGAAGAATAAAAACAAAAGTAACCAACACCATTTGCTAAATTCAGGACAGTGCTGCGTGAGGAAGATATATGCCAACCCCCTGGCACTTGTGCCCTGAAAGACAGCCACCTCCCAGCAGCCTCACGGGTACAGCTGAAGAGCGCCGTCCTGTTTCATGGGTGATTCCCGACCCGAGAGGAAAGCCTTGTCAGAGGAGTTTTAGGAAGCTCAGCTTTCACCCAAGGAAATACATTATTTGATTCCAGGATCAAAGGACTGCCTGATTTCCTGAAGACTGTCGTCTTTGAAGAACAGACTATCAGATAACAGTGTGAGGATCAGAGTCTGGAGGCTTAGAGTTCCCGCCCCTTGAGGCGACATGTCTGCGCTTAGATGCCTAGGGAACATTCTTCTCCGCACTGAGGATTCTCCAACCGGAGAACAGCCCAAGCCGTCCTGGGCAAAGGCCGGAGCTGACAGTGTGATGACTTGGGGTGACTGGAACGCCTGCTGAGTGTTGTGCCCCCAGCTGAAGCTGATGGAAAGTTAGTGGGCAAGCAATGTTTTTATTCTAGGGGGTCTTCAAGGTTCAGGGATCTCGAGTTCCTTTGCAACCTTATGGAAATTATTATAAGTAGAAAGATTCCCATTTCTGTACATTTGACTCGGTCTGTGGGTGGGCATCGTGGAATCCCCACTTTACAGGACGTCATTACTCAACTGTTGGTTTATTGTGATTAAATCTCTTCAACAATGTTAACTTTAAATCTCAACATTTTGTGTTGAAGAGAGATTGATTCAGCCATGCCTGCTTTGGGGGAAAACATTTTTAGTTTAATTTTTCTGGGCTGAATTGGGCAAATGTCATCTGGCCTTTTGAAATTAGTTGATGGATGGATGGGTGGATGGATGGGTGGGTGGGTGGGTGAGTAGATAGATAGATAGATAGATAGATAGATAGATAGATAGATAGAGTCTTACTGTGCATCCGGCCTGTTGAAATAGATTATTTATTTATTTATCACGTCCTCTGTCCCACTATTCTCTTACCTCAGTGTGCTGGGACTCACAAGTCTGACCCTTGTCACATCCTCAGCTTTGGTCAAATATGTTGCAATTGTCAGTTTTCCTTATTGTGCAGTTACTAGGTTTAGCTCAAATAGTTCAAAGGGAAACAAAGATGACCTGGCCTTGCTAATGAATGAAGGTTAAAGCATTCTCCTGAATTAATGGTGACCAGATGGTGGGCTGGGAGACGCTGGCCAGAATCAGCTCTTCAGTCCAACAGAGCACTTCGTAGAGACTGCAGCTAATTATATATGTTGAAACTGCTGAGAATAGATTTTAAGTAGATAGTGTGAGAAGTAGATAGTGTGAGAAGTCATATATAAGTAGCTTGACTTAGCCTTTCCCCTGTAGATACACATATCAAAACAG
The DNA here is from genome assembly GCA_023101885.1 of Typhlomys cinereus. Taxonomy (NCBI): domain Eukaryota; kingdom Metazoa; phylum Chordata; class Mammalia; order Rodentia; family Platacanthomyidae; genus Typhlomys; species Typhlomys cinereus. Next base: position 1,784,068 of record JALPQD010000354.1, on the reverse strand, counting down.
CAAATTGTAGGGCACATTTACTATGTATGTTTAAAATTTTTCTTAATAACTTTCCCCAGTTATTTAAAAATGCATGCAAATCACAGTGAAAATTCTTTTTTTTTTCCACAGTGAAAATCCTTAGTAAATTGGTTCAGGAGAGCAATTTGAAAATCTTCAGCTCCAACAATCGCAATTTGTTTTCTTTACTTATTTTCTTTGCATCATCTTCTTTCAGCCAATTTTTCTTCTTCTGTGATGTAGCCTAAAGAGGTAATTCAGAAGAACACAAAATCCAAGGTGTTTGCGACAGAGGTGACTTGGAGCAACACTTTTTAGAATAGCAAATGCTGGGGTTACACATTTGTAGCCCAGGTGATAACGAGGCAGATTGTGGCTGGTTGGTTCACAGCAATTCTAAAAATGAAAATATGCAAATACACAGAAAACATAGACATGTATGTACTTACTCAGAAGTGTTTATGGTAAAGGGAAACATGGCTGTCTGTTGCATACACATTCAAGTATAATGTGTTATATGCATTATACATATGTTTATAATATGCATTATACATATGTTTATAAAGTATTAATAAACACAGAGGCAAATTCCTCAGAACAGTGTGGTGGGTTGTGCATTTTTTCTCATTAGTTTATCTACCTCGAGACAGTGTGCTCCAGCTATTTTTAAATAACATCATTTTTACTTCTTCCCTAGTCAACACAGACACAGAAACTGCTGTTGTCAATGTCACCTATGCAACAAGAGAAGAGGCAAAACTGTAAGTGAATTTGATCTTGTTTCCTTATTTTACTTGGTTTGTCTTTGGATTCCTTGGGTCCTGAGAAGACAGGTAGCCAGCAAACGTCCTCGTGCCCCTCAGCTCCAGGCCAATCACACCAGCCTCAGTCCCAAGCAGTGCTGAACCTTGGCCTGGACAGAAAGCAGGAGCCATGTGGGGAAGAGAGGGCCACAGTCTCATGACCCTGTGTGGGCCTCTGTTTTGACAAGCCAAGTGGGCACCGTTCACTCAGAGCTTATTTCATACACTTCTCTATCCCCAACCATCGAATGAATATGGGAAAAATATATATATAATCTGTAGCACTTTTTTGGCGTGTGCCTGTGTATGTGTGCTTACAAGAGAGCACTTGAATGTATGCAGCAGTAGAGGCATAAGGCTGACATGGGAATCACTCTGGATTACTCTATCTCCATATCGCTTTGCTCTGGGATTTCCCAGGCTCTGCCTTCCAGGACTGGGATTGCAGACCTCTGCCATATCCACCTGGCATTTTTCCATGGAATCTGGGAATTCAAACTCAATTCCTTTTGCTCGTGAGGCAAAGGCTTTAACCCTGAGCCATCTCCCTTGCCCTAAAAATTGTAGTGTTGAAAAAAGGATTCCTGTTGACCCAAGTGCCAGCGTTGGGAGTGTGGCCACCCACAGCACCTGCCTGGGTTCTTACTGTCCTCTTCCACTACTTCAGGGTGCTGTCCGCAGATACGGGATCAAGTTTTTGAACAACAGCAACAAACAAGTTCCTTTTTTGTTTTGGGATTACAGGTACACACAACCTGTCAAGCACCTCTTAGGAAGCACACACACACACACACACACACACACACACATTCACACACCAATGGAGATCAGAGGACAATTTTCAGAAGTCATTTCTTTCTTTTGGGGATCACACTCAGAATCCCCGGATTATGATCAGGCACCTTACCCATGAGTCATCTCTCCAGCCCAGAAGGACCCTTTGTGGGAGAACCTTCAGTGGCCACCAGGCCACTGTAACTGGAATTATGACCACGTGTGCTCACGCTTTGTGGGCGGGGCATGGCCTTCATTACGTCTCCATCCCGAGTCTCACTTCTCCTTCAGTTTTTTACACACAGAGAGATAAATTTAATTCGTTTTCTTTCTAATGTTCTCCATTGTAAAGGATAAGCATAATGGTGCATTAGTTAAGTTTTTTGTAAATAATTTTTTGCTAATTTTGTGTGTGAGCGTGACAGCATGTGTGCCAACAGTGCACACGTGCAGGTCAGAGGATAACTTGGATGCATCTGCTCTCCCCTTGGTTTTTAAAAATTTTTTTCATTCATTCATTCACTCATTCATTCATTTCTTTGTGTGTGTGTTTATGTGTGTATTAGAGGGTACTGTGTGTCTTGGGGAGGACCAAGGGTGACTTTGGAAATCTCCTTGATTGCTTCTACCTCCTTGCTTTGCTCTGGGATTTCCCAGGCTCTGCCCATCAGGAGCCAAAGTGCAGGCTGCCACTGTTTCCGCCTGGCATTTTTTACTTGGCATCTGGAATCTGAACTCAAGTCCATTTGCTTTCAAGGCAAAGTCTTTTTTAAAATTTTTTATTATTTATTATTTATTCAATTGTGCATGTATGCATGTGTGTGCGTGTGTGCATGTATGTGTGTATGTATGTGTGTATGTGTAGAACCGCTTCCGTCAAGGCAAAGTCTTAACCCTGAATCATCTCTGAAGCCCATAACTAATATTCTTTAAAAAGAACCAGTAGCAAAAATTATAGTGAACCAGTAGAATTCTAACCTCATTTTAAAATTATATTGGAGTAAGGACAAGAAATTGTATCAAAATATTACATGGAAGCGTGTCAAGGATTAGAAAATAACTTGTACAATTTTAATCTATTTTTTGTAAATAATTTATGTAAAGATAGAAGAAAAACCTGGATATTACCTTGTGCTGATGTTTCTGAATTTTCTCATATCTATTTAAATAAATTTTGCATTTTGATTAAAAATAATCACCAAGTATTTGTTGTGATTAAAAAGAAAAAAAGTGATAATTTTCGATCTATACTGACAAAGTTTTTGAAAAGGGGAGGAAAGGGCTGGAGAGCAATCCAGGCTGATTCCTGATGCCACTCTTGGGTCTCCACAGGCACACACATTCAAGTGCCCTCTGTTACACACACGCGCGCGCACACACACATACACACACACACACACACATACACACACACACACACACACGGAGAATTTAGCCTCGAATGGCAGGGGTAAAGCAGAATGTAGGTCTGAAGTCTGACCAGAAGTAGATCCTGTGACTGCTTGTTTAGCTGTGTTCAGGGCAGGTTTGGGAGTCGAGAGGATGTTTGTCTTGTTCCTCCTATATCCCCAGTGCTTGGCACGAGCCAGACGAGCCTCCGGTCTTTCCTGGTCTCTCTGTGTAACTGAGCTTTCTCCCTCTGCTGTGTTTCAGAGCTATTGAGAAGCTAAGTGGGCATCAGTTTGAGAATTACTCCTTCAAGATTTCCTACATCCCGGATGAAGAGGTGAGCTCCCCTCCGCCCCCTCAGCGAGCCCAGCGTGGGGACCACTCTTCCCGGGAGCAAGGCCACGCCCCTGGGGGCTCTTCTCAGGCCAGACAGATTGATTTCCCGCTGCGGATCCTGGTCCCCACCCAGTTTGTTGGTGCCATCATCGGAAAGGAGGGCTTGACCATAAAGAACATCACTAAGCAGACCCAGTCCCGGTATGTGCCTCCAGGGCTTCCTTTGCTTCCTTCCTAGGGTTTCCCTGCATCCTGGGCGCCCCACTGGCCTCAGGTCGCTATTGCTTAAGACTGTAATGGGAGGCTGTGCTGTATGGGACAGTGGCTTCTTTCAGCCAGATTCTAACACACTCACTTCTCACTGGAGGCTGTGATGAGCTTTCATGCTAAAGACAACATAACCACCCCCATCCCCCCAAGACTGACTGATGACCCTCAGCTGAGGATCGCCCCATAAACTAACTCATTCTGTGGGTGCATCTAGTTTTAGACAGACAAGATGCGGGCTCTGTGCTCATCTCTGCTCATCCATGATCTTAACTTCTGCCCAGAGTCAGAGTCTTCGGGTAGCCATTCTTTGAGATCACCTATGTTGTCCTGAGCAGAAGAGGCTGGTCACTGCTACATCCTGCAAGAATGGAAGTTCACTGGCTCTGTGCTGAATTTTCTCAGTTTAAAGGCTGAAGTAGAAGTAGCAGTCAATGGATAAAATGACTTACAGAATTGGATATATATATGCCTGTGAGACCACACCTCAATGTAATGGAGAAAATAAAGGACTTAAAAACTGTGGCTCATATTTAAGTATTAAAGATGCCTAACGGCTCTGTGATGTTGGGAGGAAAAGGAAGTACCTAACCTCTCTGAGTACTGGTTACTTCCTCTGTGTTTTGTCATGGTCATTATGAGAATTCCAGCAATGGGACAGATTTTAAGTCATGTAATTATTTCAAAAGAACTCACCTGCTGGCAAGAATATCATCTGCAGGTGCATCCCCTTTGGGTGTCTGAACGCATACTGCAGCCTGAGAGAGAAAAGGCTGTTTTTTTCCCCATGGCGTTCAAGTAACTTCCTGAATACACATTAATGTGGGTGACACCCAGCATGCAGACCCATGGGACAGAGACACTGAGATAGAGAAAAGGTAGCTGTCGGCTGGTGTACCTTTAAAACGCAGCCCTTTCTTTCCCACCAAGTCAACTTCGCTGTGAAAGTAGTTTTTATTGTCTTTCTTTTTTATTCCAAAATTATTTAAGATAGTTCTAAAAGAGGCAGCAAACTTAAAGTGAGATTAGCTTTCAAAAATATGTGCCCACGTTTAAGAAGTACGCTAGAAGACTTGGTTCTGAGCTTTCTAACAGCCAAGGCAAAAAGGGCTGCAATCAATTATGTGATTTTGAAAGTTAACAAAAACAAGTAAGGCCACAGCTACTCAAAAGAAGTCTGATAAAATCATCACGCTTTTAAGCCATTGGTCTTAAGAGAAAGGGGCAGGTTGCCTCTCTGTTTTCTATCTACACTCAATATAGCTTGCTTGAATTTGATGTTCGAATTTGGATTAACATACGGCTTTTAAAAGCTGCAACCAGCTCAGAGCCTGGCATTGTGCCAATTGGAGCCTTCCCCTCTTGCCTCGCTACTTTTGCAGTCATTACCCAGCTGGCTGGGTGTCTTGTCTTTGTCCATGGCGCTCCTGTACAAATGGCCCCTCTTAGCAGAGTAAACAGGATTTAGGTCTGGCCCATGCCCACCTGCTCCCCTCCTCGGAGAATGGCATAGGTTGCAAACATGCTAATGACCTTCCCTCCTATCCTGGCTGCGGTGCTTTCTGGGGACTCCGACCCTATCCCAGATGCCGTGGCGCTATGGCTCTGGTTCTTTCCTCACAGGGTGGACATCCACAGAAAGGAGAACTCTGGGGCTGCAGAGAAGTCGGTCACCATCCATGCGACCCCAGTAGGGACATCTGAAGCGTGCCGCATGATTCTTGAAATAATGCAAAAAGAAGCTGATGAGACCAAGATGTAAGTCTGTGTCCAGTGTCCAGAATACTCAACCACATAAGATTAAGAAATTGGGCTGAGGAGATGGCTCACCGGCTTAAGCCTTTGCTCACAAGCCAGAGAACTTGAGTGTGGATCCCAGATCCCACAGAAAAGCACTTGGGGGAAGGAGGAGAGAGCGAGGCCTGCACTTCGGCCCTGGAATGTGGGAGCAAAAAGAGGTAGGGCAATCCAGGATGGTTCCTGTGTTCACCCTTAGACTTCCACAGGCACACACACTCAAGTGCCCTCTTACACACACACACAAACTATGTTAAAAAGCTCTAAATCTGTTACTCAGTAAAAAGGAAGGGCAGGGAGTGAACCTATTGCATTAGCAGTCTGGCTTTCTTTATGAGTTCTGGTACCCTTTGGTGGCAACACTCATGCAGTCCTGTAGCAGGTGGGCTGCAGGGAAACATCTCTGTCTGCTCTGTTCAGTGAGTAGATACAAGTCCCCCGATGCTGTTTGAGTCCCTGGGGAATACCCAGTGCAATGGGAAAGGAGCTTATTCAAACCTAAATAGCGTGTGTCTGCCTGGGCCAATGCATTGAACATGCAGGTACAGATAGATGTACATGGTTATCGCAGCCTATGACTGTTCTAGGAAGGGCTTGTTCACTGTGTTCTAAACCATCTGGACTCTTCAAGTTGGGTTACATTTGCATAAATAGAAACCACTTTCAAAATGGTTAGTTTTTTTTTTTTTCCCCTTGGTTTGCTTCTATCTATCTTCTTTTAAAAAGTTAATATTTTTTTCTTTTCCTGTTTTCGTGTATATATATGAGAGGGTGCGTGTGTGTATACATGCTCATATTGGTAGTTGAGGCAAGCCTAAGCAAGCTTGCAGGAAAGTGTGTAATTAATATGGAAAGACCCAGCCCATAGTGAGTAGGACTATTTCTAAGGCACTGGGATAAGATGGAGGAAGACATTCTTTGGCATACTTCAGCATGTTAGGACAATAATTAGCTGTCAATTAGGTGTCAATTTGACAATTGCAGACTGTGCTCTGGGCACGTTTGTAAAGAGTTACTAGTTGAGTTAAACCCTCAGCAAGCCTGCAAGAGGTTGTCTAATTGACGAGGGAAGACCCAATACGTGGTGGCGAGACTGTTCCTAAGCAAGTGGATGAGATGGAGGGGCTGGTTCAGGGAGGGAATGATGCATTCCTTGTCACACTTGCACAGACTTGCTGTCCGGCAAGTGAGGTTTGCCCTCCCTCATCAGTCCTGTGCGGTATGGCTAGTTCCCCAGCCCCTGCTGTTGGTAGGAGGTCTTCTGCCAAGCTAGAGTAAGAACTGGGACCAAAAATTGTAAGAAAGAATAAAACCCATGTGTCCCCTAAGCTGTTTGGTGGTGGATTTCTCAGCACTGTGTGGACCAACGGCAGCGGCGGCGGTCGAACCTGACAGTCGGAAGTACTTGCTAGGGAGTGTCTTCAAGAGTCCTGCTTGCCTGAGGCAGGAGTTATACCTCTCCAGGATGCTTTTGTTCTGAAACAGTAGAAAATACAAGTGGCTTAAGTAATAGCAAGAAGTACTAAGTTAGAATAACTCCGAGGTCAGTTGAACTATGGAGGTTCAAGATCGAGGGGCATTTTTCTGCCTTACTTTCCATAGTATCTCATACTTCCTGGGGAAATGCAGTGATATTGTTATACTTGAAAGGGAAGGCATCACTTCTTGTATACTTTAAAATGTTCTTTTCTTCTTCTGTGTGTGTGTGTGTGTGTGTGTGTGTGTGTGTGTGTGTGTCTGTCTGTCTGAGTGTATCAGAGGGCACTGTATGTGCCTGTGGAGGCCCAAGGGTAACACAGGAGTCATCCTGGATTGCGCTCCCTCCTGGGATTTCTCAGTCTTAGCCTTCCAGAGTAAGAAGTGCAAGCTGCCACTATTACCCCTGATGTTTTTATGTGGGATCTAAGATCCAAACTCAGGTCTTTTGCTTTTGAGGCAGCATCTTAACCCTTGAGCCATTTCTCCAGTCCAACTTCAAAGCATTTTAAGAATTGTAATAAAATACACATAGCATAAAATTTACCGTCATAACCATTGCAAGGGCAAGAGGTGGGGGAGGAACAGGTTTTTTTTCTAAAGCCCTGGTCACTTGGCTTACACTCATAAAAAGTGAGGTGATGATTCTTGGAAGACATTTGCCTAATTTTCAGTGTTAATTGTTCTAATTGCTCCTTTGTTTCTTTTAGAACTGAAGAGATTCCTCTGAAAATCTTGGCTCACAATGGCTTGGTGGGAAGACTGATTGGTAAAGAAGGCAGAAATTTGAAGAAAATTGAGCAGGAGACAGGGACCAAGATAACAATCTCATCGTATGTTCATTCATCTTAACTGTGTCCAGTGACGACCGATATGAGCATCTCTGGTCTGCTTTTCCCTGAAAGAGACCATCTTCATTCGTGATGTAGTTAGAACCACCAGCAGCAGAAGCAGTACCTAGGGCTAGAGGCGTGGCTCCATGGTAGAGCTGTATCCAGCACTAGAGGAGCTCTGGGTTTAATCCCGGAGACACAATCATTCAATCAGTTAATCATTCAGTCAATCAAGATGGAGCTGGGCTTTGTAATTCTAGCTCCTGAGACTGAGGCAGGACAGTGGAAAAGTTTAGGGCCTGCCTTGGCTACAGAGTGAGTTCGAGGACAGCAAGGGAAACTCAGTGAGACCCTTTCTCAAAAAAAAAAAAAAAAAAAGTAAAGACAAGGATTGGAAATGTACCTCACTGGGAGGATGCTCATCCGGTATGTGTGAAGTCCTAGGTTCAATCTAGGTCATTGGTAAGGTTTGAGATGGCAGCAGCAGTTGTACCTGCAGTGTGCTCTGTGGAGATCCTATCTTCTCCAAGACTTGTTAGCGGTCTGGGATTTTTTTTTCTTTTTTGTCAAAAAGGAGATTTTTTTTCTTTTTCTCATCGGCCAGCTTGCAGGATCTGAGCATTTACAACCCCGAGAGAACTATCACTGTGAAAGGCACAATCGACGCTTGTGCCAGTGCTGAGATGGAGATCATGAGGAAGCTCCGGGAGGCCTTTGAGAACGACATGCTGGCTGTTAATGTGAGTCCAGGGCAATTTTATGTGGGATCTGAGGACCCAAACTCAGGTCCTTTTGTTTCTGAGAGAAAGACTTGAACCTCTGAGCTGTCTCCCCTCCCCAGCCCCTGAAACTATATTTATTAGGAATGGTGTGAATGCATTACCACCCCACCACCACCACCCCCAGGCACGGTGGCAGGCACCCACAGTCATGGCTTCTTGGGAGACAGAGACCGGGACTTGCTTGAGATTCAACCTGGGTGATGGACAAGATCCTGGGTCTTACAGGCAAGCTGACTTCTGAGCTTTGTGCCACGCTTGCTGTGTCACGTTCAGGTTGCCAGTAAGTGGCACCTGCTCAAGTGCTCTCTGCTGCTTGCAGGAGACAGGCTGTGAGGCGCTCTTCCTGTACCCACTCCTGCCTGACTCCTGATTTTCAAGTACCCTAAAAATACTTGTCCGTGAAGAAAACACTGGCTCAGGGTAGAAAGGTTGCTCTGAGAAACCCCTGTAGGTCCACATTCAGCTTCTGTAGTTACCATTTCACAGGGGCTGCTTATCCCCTGTGAGTCCTTATCCACTTCCCATCCCTGTTGGGTAATTTGGAAGCATGATCAGACCTAACATTACATGGAAAAACATTGACAGAGAGCTTTGTGGGTGAAGCCCCAGCTCCCTATGCTTCCTATAGAGACCTTTTCTCAGGTCAACACCCCATCATCAACTCAGCACCCTCCCATCAGCTCCACCACACAGTATTATCAAGTAGTGAGGCTAAGGATGGAGACTGTATAGCACGACCTATTTGTAGAAGGATCATCTGACCGCCCCATTTTTCCTTGGTATCTTATGCAAAATATCTCTTACCATGAACACTTTGTACACACTCAAAAGAGTCTGGGTGCTATAGACACATCCTTCCAACAGAGACAGATGAGGAAGAACACAGGGTATTTAAGGCAGGGTGGATGGGGGCACCAAGATTTATTTTTAGCAGGAGAAAAGCCGATGAGGTCATCTGGGTCCCCAGAAGACCCACTGGCCACAGAAAGATAACGTAGACATCTCCGAGATGGCAGAGAAACTTGGAAGGGGATGCCGGTGCCATGGTCAGGTGGAGGTTTGGTGTCCATGTGTCAGAGCAGAACTGATTGGGAGATGCTCGTGCCATCCAGACAAGAGACGGGTTGACGAGGCTAGCGGGGTCTCCTGGAGACCCTCATCTTTTTTTCTGTTTCTGTTCCCAGCATCACGCCAATCTGATCCCAGGGTTGAACCTCAGTGCACTTGGCATCTTTTCAACGGGCCTCTCGGTGCTGCCTCCGCCAGCAGGTCCTCGTGGAATTCCGCCCTCCACCCCCTATCACGCCTTCGCTGTAAGTAGCTGACCACCACCAGTGTTGTAATTACTTTTCCTCCTGCTTCTCTGAGACCATATTCATATACAACAGCATGGAGGTGGGGGAGTTGATTTGGCTTATGGCTCCAAGAGGGGATGTCATCCTTTGAAAAAGGCATGGTGGGTGGCAGAAGCTGAAGGTGGCTCAGGTCACAGAAGACATTATGGAGGCAGAGGAAGCAAGAACAAAACTGAGAAGCAGGACCAGGCTACCAAACCCTCAGTCCTTGCCCTCTGCAGTGTGCCCCTCTCCAACAAGTCTTCGCCTCCTAAAGGTGCCACAATCTTCCCAAACATTAGCATCAGCTAAGGATGCAAACATATGAGTCTCTATAGGACAACTCACACTCCAACCATGACTCCCAGGGTGGTCCTGCTCTAACCTCCCCTCCCACCAGGCAGCAGCCCTGTTCTGCTTGCTGAGTGAGGACTAGAGCTGTATTCAGGCTGACCTAGGAGTGCTTCTCCCAGTGGGAAAATTGACACTAAGTCAAGCTAAACACGTGCTCTTACATGTCTACAAAAATGCACATCCCTGCACCTCCATTGTAAGATGTAAGATGACCAGCTCCGCACAGTCAAAAGGCACCAAAGCACATTCCATTTCTTGGGACACAGGCTATACAGGAGGCTTCTCAGAAGGGAACCTCAGAAGCCAGGCCATCCTCAGGTAATATAAGCGAGAAAGGTGCTGCTGGGTGCAGAAGTGGGTTTGGTCCCCAACATCTTAATTAGTTAATTATTATTAAATAGGACTCAGCATTCTATAGCCTGAGGACCAAATCCAAGTCCAACTTTTTTATTTTTGTAAATAAAGTTTTATTGGAAAGCCAGGGTCTGCCAACTGAGCTACACCTCTGGCCTCCTACTAGAGACTTCTATTTTCTAAATTTATAAACAGGTAAGGGTTTCTATTGTTGTCTTGCTATTATTATTTCCTATGCTCTTTTTAAGTTTTGTAATTATCATTAACTGGCCTTGCTCAGCCTATTTCTTTCTCTTTCATACTGTGATTCCTTATTCCTATATATAATGAATTTTAAATAATTTTAACTCATTTATTTACATTTGAAGACATGCTAATGAATCTGTAGAGCAGCTCTTTGATAGCACTTTTCCCAGAATCCACCTGACCCAAAGTTGAGAATATGCCAGTGTATTCGAGGTACGTGTTAAGCTCTTGGGCTGCAGAGTCAGGCGTTGATGCAAGTTCACTTCTTGCTTCTCCCTCCACAGTGCCACACAGGGCTGAGGCTGACGCCCTGTCCTTGGGGCCTTGGACCTGGAGTCAGTGGCTGCAGCCTGCTTTCCTCTCATCATTGACAAGTTGCATGTTTTGACAGCCCTTTCCATCTGCGGCTGTTGACTGCCTCAGCCTGGGGAGATGGGGAATGGAAGCACACTTCACTACAGTGCTCACCTACGCTCACTAATGCAGCCCATACAATCTGACCTCAGAAAAACCACTCAAGAGCCTTAGGGAGCCAGTTCAGCCAAGTCCCGCCTGTCTCCCTCTCACATCCTGACAAACTCACTGATTTTCCCCATACTGGACTCCTTGCTGACTGGTTTTCAAGCAGGCTGACCCACCCTGATTCTGGACATCCTGACTCTGGACATGTCAATCTGCCTAGGGCTGTGCGTGATCTTAGTCTCCATGTTTCTCAACGCCATGAGCATCCCAGGCCACGGCACCCTCAGTTCCTCCCCCAGCATCTTCCTCACTGTCACAGCTCCTGAAGTTATCATCTACCTTCACAATATATAAGTCCCTGTTGGCCAGAACTTTTTCTGTCCTATCACCTAGAACTTCCTTCCCCACCACACGTATTACAGAGTTTATAAATGAGCTTTCACAATAAGTGGTCCCAGATTGCACAGCTAGCTATTCAGACATGGGGCTTCTGATTCCAAAAGCCAACTGTGCAGGATTAGATCCGAGCCCTACCCAGAAGCGAGCTCCTGGACTCAGAGTTCAGAGTTCTTTCCTCCTGACAGTCTCACAGTTGTGACTTGTGGACAGAAGAGAATTTGTCCTTAGTGTTCTTTACAGCTAACTTAAAATCTCTCTTTAACCTCAGTGGTGCGTCTCATTTTGACAGGGTTTATATCAGGGCTAAGAACTGAGAATAGGAGCCGTGCTGTGGTCTATCTATTCTTGGCCTCTTGTGAGTTTGGTAGGAAACAGCAAGTCAGAATTCACATTAATAATTCTTGTTATGAGAGCTGAAGAAACAGAGCTTTGGGAAAGAGGAGAGAAACTCTACATACAGCTTTGAATGAAAAACCTACAAGAATCCACTCCACACTCTATAGTCTTCTGAAAGACACAGAGCCAAAACATAAACCTGACTTGGTAGCACCCTCTTGTGGACATGAGGGTCTAAGCAAGGCAGGAGCAAGTCACGAAGCATGGACATAAATGGCTGGTACCTGTAACCACAGCATCTCAAGGTGTTTTGTTCTTTTTCCTCTCTCTGCCTCTGAGCTCAAAAAGAGGAGCAGTTCATTTGTCTCTAAGCAGTCAGAAGGAGCAGTTTCAACCTGGAGCTGTGTTCATCCCGAAATGACAGAGGGCCTGCACATAGTCACATTGTCCAAGGCTTCAGATGAAAGCGAGGGGCTCAAACTCCAAGCCTCGTCCATGTCTAAGTCTGTTGGAAGCCTCCTCCTGGAGACGTCATGCAGGACGTATGAGCTGCGGTGCCAGCGCCTGTCACTTCTTCTGAGTTGTGACGTCAGTGTTTCCCTGATGAGGCTCGGCTCACTCTGCGGTAGTCAGTGTGCTGCTGTCCATAAAAATACTGGAAATTAGACGTCTTTCTGTCTTGCAGGACTGACAGAAGGATCAATCATAATAGATGCAGGATATCTAGTCATAATACTTGCTGTGTTTCGAACTGATTTTCCTCCTTTGTTTTTTCAGTCCCCATCTGCCCTCTTGTCCAACTCTCCCTCTCCCAGTACGCGCAAACGCTGTATGAGTCATTTCCTTTCTTTTTCCTCAGTGTGCTGCTCCACTCTGACTATCTGCGTTCTTCAGCTGACTGGTCTGTCTTTCTGGGATCACATTTGCTGGTTCTGAATAAGCCTGGGTGCTGGGCCAGCGTTCTCTGTTCCCTTGGTTCCTTATAATCCACAGCTTGTAATTTCCCAGCAAACAGGAGCCGCTAGCTCTATCGCTTCCCAAAGGCAGGTCAAAGCAGTGACTGCGAGGGGGGGGGTGTGACCACGCCCATGTTCGACTCCTAGGGAGTTTAAAGCAAGACTCGTCCTTGAGCCCAGAGGGCCGCGGTGGCCGGGAGACACCGTCCCGGCACGCTGGTCTAGGCTGAGAGACGAGTGCAGGTAAAAGACACAAAGATAAAAGTCCTTGCTGCCTGAATGACGATGGTGGCTCCCAGGGCACCTGCTCACGCATATCTCCTTAATGCCGCAGACTCACTCCGGATACTTCTCCAGTCTTTACCCGCACCACCAGTTCAGCCCGTTCCCGCATCATCACCCCGTAAGTGCACCTCAGCTCTGCCCCAGCCGTCATTCTTTCTACAACCATGCCAGCCCCACTTTGCCCCTGATGGACTAGCCACCATGAGGATGCTGTCTGCCGTAGCATAAACACAAACTTGTCCTGCTCCACACTTGGTGTGTGGGAGCCTCCCACTCCTGCCAGTTATGTCATCTCAGCACTTGTGAGTCTCAGGCAGATCTGAAGAGTGAGTCCGGCTTGTGAGTTCTTCCGGTTGCCTGAGCTACAAGTAAGGACCTGTCTGAAATAGAGAGAGAAAAAGAAGAAAAAAGAGGAGGAGGAGGAGGAGGAGGAGGAGAAAGAAGCAGCAGAGGTCAATTAGGAGGTGTAGACTAAAGAAAAATTCTTAATGGAAACTGGGGCGATGAGTGAGAATCTGAGCAAAGGACTTGCCGCCTAGGCATGTTCAGATTCCTGTCATCCACGTGAAAAGCTGGGTGTCAGGGTACATGCCTGTAATCCTAATCCTGGGGAGGCAGAGAGAGGAAGCTCCTTGGAGCTCACTGACCGGCCAGCCCCATCAGCCTCTGACAGGTATGCACACACCTGCACGGCGCCCATGCACACGTAACACTTATGAATTGGTGCACATCCCATTTTTCCAATGTTCTTTGATCACTCTTGGGTCTCATCATTCCCACAGACCCTGGAAGAGAGGAACTACGCTCTCCCCCTTAGCCCTGCTGGGCCCTTCCTCATTCCTCAGCCCTCAGGCCTGCAGAGAAAGTCCCAGGCCCACAGAAGCACCCTATAGGCCATTTTGGCATTTCCTTGGGTACTCAGGCCTTTCCTGCCTTGGGACTCCTGGTAGGCGCTCATGACTGTTAGTTCTCTGGCGGTGCCCAGCCAAAACGATGGCTTCCTCTGTCTTCCAGTATCCAGAGCAGGAGATTGTGAATCTCTTCATCCCAACCCAGGCTGTGGGTGCCATCATTGGGAAGAAAGGGGCACACATCAAACAGCTGGCCCGATTTGCGGGAGCCTCCATCAAGGTACGGTCACTTCCATCCGCTGCCCCGCCCGCATCCCACTATCCCTGCCGGAGCAACTCTCAACACTATCCAGAGACAGAAGCCCGCAGGTTCTGCAGAACTCATTCCCACCTCTATCCTCAGGCTTCACCGTATTCTTTTTCTGTTCAGTCAACAACTGAATTAGAAGAGAGATACTAGTAACAGCCCAGCCTGTCTCGCTAGTATGAATTAGAAGAGAGATACTGGTAACAGCCCAGCCTGTCTCGCTAGGATCATCACTGTCTTCTCTCAGCAAGAAGATAAGGAAGGCTGAAGGCTTTCCCTAGAATAAGGGCATAGTCTCAAGGGGAATGAGCAGAGGGGCTGCAGAGGGGAAGCCCCCCCATCATGCTCCAAGCCCAGCTATCAGCTGATTCTAGACAGACAGAATGCTGAGACATCCTAAGCTTCGCATAAATAACACTTTTGGAAATAGAGTTTCCGTTGTTACGGAAAATAATTTGCTGCCATGGGACAGCCCAGGACTCTGAACAAGAAGTCGCATGACTTGGAGAGAAAGAATGCTCACACTTCCTTCCAGGAGCTGGAATTCTTCCACAAGTGTGCTGGAGGAAAAACAGCCCTTTGAGTAGTGTGGAACAAGGGTTTTGGTGTGCTGGTGGTTTCCTTTCTACCCATTTTCATGTGGGGGCGTGTGGAGGAGTTTTTGTGCATGTGGAGGCCCAAGGTTGATCATTCTTCCACCTTCTTTGGAGACAGAGTCTCTAACCAACCCCAGAGCTCACTCTTAGGGCTAGTCTGGCTTGCTCTGGGGATCCCCAGTCTCTGACTCACAGGCAGAACACAACACCAGCAATTAACATGAAACATGAGGATCTGAATTTTGGCCCTTTTGCCTTGAGGCAAGAATCTTAACTGCTGAGCCGCTGCCCCGGTTGAAGATTGAAAGAATTTTATACTGCTGGACATTTCTTCGTGGGACTTACTTCTGCCGTTGAAGACCCAGGCTCAGACTGGATATAGCGCTGGGGTCTGGGGGACTGTGGTGGTGCGCATGGGGGGTCTCTCTGGCCAGCAACTTTCATAGGTGATGCCCTGGTCCAGGTGGTAGAGGAAATGGGGAAGACCACAGGCTGGCAGCACCCAGAGGACCTTTGCTGGCACTTGGTGCTGTGATCTAAGGTGCCACCCAAGAGTCAAAATGAGTCAACTTGATATAAAGGGACTGAGAGGATCAAGCCCCTTGACTCAGCTGGGAAAAGCAAGACACTGAGGGGATGGGGACTTAAAGAAAGCACCTATACGGCAGGACTAGTGCTTAGATGGAAATTCCAGGTCTGGAGTAATGGCTCAGGGATTAAGACTCTGCCTCACAAGCAGGAGGTCCTGAGTTCGGATCCCAGGTCCCCTGTAAAAATGCCAGTCGGAAAAGTTGCTGGATTGTACTTCTGGACCTGGTGGGCGGAGCCTGGGAAATCCTAAAGGGACGCAAGAAGGAGGTAGAAGCAATCCAGGATGATTCCTGAAGTCACTCTTGGTCCTCCACAGGAATACACATTGCCCTCTGGTACATATCTCTCTCTCTCCTCTCTCTCTGTCTCTCTGTCTCTCTGTCTCTCTCTCTCTCTCTCTCTCTCTCTCTCTCTCTCTCTCTCACACACACACACACACACACACACACACACAATAATAATAAATAAATTCTGCTGGGATACTGAGCATCTCCTGGGATTGACCCCAACAGCAGCCTCCCAATCGTTGCTGCCCACGGGAGGCGGGGCCTGAGAGTTGGATGCATCCAAAGCCACAGAACAGAAGATGTGATCAACAGCTGTTTCTGTGCCAATGTTCCCCCACAGTGCCCTGCTGCCCCCAGCATCATCCAGCAGAGACCGTAGGAAAACAAAGAAGGTGAAAGGAGGGAGGGCACACATGTGCAGGTTCAGCCCGTCCCTCCACTGAAGTCTCAGTCCTGCCATCCAGCAAGGCTGGAAGGGACATGTCACTCTGCTGTGGCCTCTATGGTAGACAAGGACAGCAGGGCTGCATCAGGAGGGTAGGACAGGTCTGAGGTTAGACCAATAGCTTCCTCCTACCCCAGGCCTTGCCTCTCCCATAACACTGAAAAGGAGGGGAAAAAGCAGGAATGCCAAATGATTATTCAGAAATGCCCTACTTTCTTTTTTATTTTAAATACATTTATTTATTTTATGTATATGTGTGTGTATCAGAGGGCACTGTGCGTCCCTGTGGAGGACCAAGGGTGACTTCAAGAATCATCCTGGATTGCTTCTACCTCCTTGTTTGCTGAGGAATTTCCCAGTCTCTGCCCACCAGGGCCAGAAGTACAGGCTGCTGCCATTTCCGCCTGGCATTTTTACGTGGGACCTGGGATCCGAACTCAGGACTTTCTGTTTGCGAGACAGACTCTTAACCCCTGAACCATCTTTCCAGCCCCAGAAATGGCCTACTTTTAAATGTCCATCTTGGTTTAACTAGATTCCCTCTATCCTGACAGGGCTCCAAAAGCATTCATCCCCAGAGCAAGCTGCCCCGAGCTCCAGGGCCTCCTAGCTTCTGCCTTGGACACTTGTCAGAGCAGGGAGAGCTCCGCGCCCATCTGTGGAAGCCGAGAGTGGGGAGGGTTTGGGCTGAGCAAAACGCAGCCGAGAAAACTTGGGTCAGCAGGCTTCTGAATGCCACACAGAACGTGGTCAGGTATGAGCCAGGGATACCTGGTTCTTGGACCTTCCCAAGCCTTGCTCTTAACCTATGACCTTGATGGTCACTGTGCCTGTGTGACTGACTCATGTCAGGCCCGAGATGAGGCCCTTGTTCCTGTGGAAAGCTGTTCTAGAACTACAGGAGAGCATGCTCGCTTCTAGGTAGATGCTGGCTTCAGTGGGGACTGCTTCACACTAGCCAGCGACAGGCTCTCCCACTCACTGGGACGTAGACTGCGATGGTAGAACGGACGGGCCAACGTGGAATCAGACTTAGCCCCCACCCTTTCTGTTGAGCTCTTGAAGTC
This sequence comes from Typhlomys cinereus, assembly GCA_023101885.1. NCBI lineage: Eukaryota > Metazoa > Chordata > Mammalia > Rodentia > Platacanthomyidae > Typhlomys > Typhlomys cinereus. Next base: position 1,766,741 of record JALPQD010000354.1, on the reverse strand, counting down.
GAGGCAGAGCTTCCCATCGTCAGTCTCTGGGCCAACTGTGCGCGTCCACCCTTGAGTCCCCTGGGTGTGCTAAGTAAGGCTGCTGCCAAGAGATGGCTGTCCACACGCAGGGCAGTCTCCGAAAAGCCTGGTGGTTGGTTGGCCCTGTGTTTCCCATTTGTTCTAGGCTACAAAGGGCCCTTCTTCCAAACAGGGAAGGAGATAGGTCATACTATGGGTGGATATTCACAAGCAAGCTCGGACACTGCACAGGACCCTCAAGTCCATGGGTGGAGAAGAACAGGGACACCCATGGAGAGGGGGGTTTGCTGGAGCAGCCTGAGCTCTGGGATGGAGACGGTACACACGGTACACAGTCTCTGCTTTTGTGCTGCAGGTACAGTGCGACCCTGCCCTGCCAAGCTTCCCCATTGGGTTTGTGTGTGTGTGTGTGTGTTTGTTTGTTTGTTTGTTTTCTGAGATGGCCCCACCCCTGCGAGGTAGTGTTTCCTGGCTTCACCTCCCAAGTGCTTCTGGCAGCTGTGAGGAGTGATGATGCACTGGGCTGTCTGTTTGCACTCAGGCTGAGGTGAAGGTGGTGACCCGCCCGCCACGATGCATCCGATGTGGGAGATACAGCTGTGCACTGGCCTCACACCTGCTTCGCCTTGACCCACTGTACTTTAAATTCATTCTACTTTTAACCAAGTTTAATTTTACTGCAATTGGATGGTTTTCTTCTTACTTGTTTGTTTTGAGACGGGAGTTGCTGCGTTGCCAGGGCTGACCTTGAATCCTTGGTCTCAAAGGATGCTCTTGGCTCAGCCTCCTCAGCAGCTGGGCTACTGACACTCCTCTCTGAGGCAGCTTTGTGAGTGCCCATGGAGGCCCAAGGTGACAGCTGGAATCACACTTGGCTCGGGGGTTTTCTAGGTTCCACCTTTCAAGGCTGAAAGTGCAGGCCACTGCTCTAACCGTCTGGTTTTTTTTTTTTTAAATTTAGGATCTGGGTTGGAGAGATGATTCAGAGGTTAAGACTCTGTCCCACAAGCAGAAGATCATGAGTTCAGATCTAGGTTCCATGCAAAAAATGTCAGGTGGAACCTAAGGTGGCCAGAACTTCCCACCCTTGTGGGTGGAGCTTGGGAAATCCCAGAGCAAAGCAAGAAGGAGGTAAAAGCAATCCAGGATGATTCCCGAAATTATCCTTGGTCCTCCACAGGGACACACAGTGCCCTCTGATACACACACACACACACACACACACACACACACACACACACAATATTTAAAATGATAAAATAATGTGGGATCTGGGGATCCAATCTCAGGTCCTTTTGTTTTCGAGTCAAAGGCTTTAACCACTGAGCCATTGCACCAGTCCAATTTTCGTTTTTAAAGGTGGGCTGTCTTTAATTTTTTTAAAAAATAAGGCAGACTAGGAAAAAGTACATGTAAGAACCTCTAACACAAACTGCAGGCTGGTCCTCGTTTGTTACTGAAGAGCTCAGGCCCAGGGAAGCAAGGCAGGAAGCGTGCTGGTCCCATCCTCCATCTTTCATGGGGGAGGAGCTGCGGAGGGATCAGCATCCTTGTCACTTCTTGGTGCTATAACGTTTAGGATTCCTCTAGTAAGAGGAAATAGTCCTAGCTACTCCTGCTCTGCCTCAGCTATTGGTGTACATAAATGGGCTAACTCTTCTTGCAGCTAGATGCCAAGTTCACACACACCATCTGGATGAGTCCCTGGGGGTCAGCAAAGCCATTGCTTCCTGGTAATTTCATGGGACTTGGCTGGGGTAGGAAGGGCAGTTGCTGTGGGTATGTGTATGCAGGAACAGGCAGTAACCACCGACTGGTTCTGACTACCCTGAGATCCCACATTTGATTCTGAGAAGTAAGTTGTTGCCTTCCCAAGATCCCTGGTGGAGACAGCAGTGTCAGAGTGCCTGTGCGTGCGTGCAAAGGCAGCAGCCCCGTGACGCAGAGTGGGGCTGTGTGGCTTGGCTATGCACTAGCAGCAGGTGGGCTCAGCGTCAGCATTTCCCTCTTCTCTATGAACCACAGATAGCCCCGGCAGAAGGCCCAGATGTCAGCGAAAGGATGGTCATCATCACTGGGCCGCCGGAAGCCCAGTTCAAGGTCAGTGCCAAGAGCGGCTCAGCTCTGCAGGTTCTCGGAGCCAGGCTGCCCACTTGCCTGGGCTGTTTCTGGAGGCCCGCCTTCCATTTCCTCTGCTGCTGCTTAAGGGTCTCAGACTCACCCTGCCTTCCTTACCTCCCCTCTGTGCATGTCCCTCTGCCAGGAAGACAAGGACCTGAAAGGCGGACTGTCTGTTATTGTTGCAGTCCGCCTGCATGGTTGCTGATAGATGACCATCAAACAGCTTAAGGGAACAAGGGGTTTATTTCTTTACGACAGTCTGGTTACAGTTCTCAGTCCAGCTTGGTGGGAGAGCATGAACCAACACCAGGGCCGAGGGAACTGGCCACACCATCACCACATAACAGCTGACAGATGGACAATCCTTACTTGCCAGACCAGCATGTCTGGCCAAGTGTACAGAAAGATGCCAACTCTCTCTCTCTCAACCAGCTGTCTATATTTTATTCCAGGGCCTAATCCCACCCACCATGGGCTGGGCCTTCCCCATCAGTTAGACAATCTCCTGCAGGTCTACTCTGGGCCTAACTCAGCCACTAATTCTCTGCAAAATGTGCCCACCGCTCAAACCTTCAGCTGTCAAGTTGACACCTGTGCCTGACTATGACAGTTACCCTGTCTACATGGCAGCTCCTCAGACATGTCCCCAGTGGGTGATTGTCTTAGACCCTAAAGCTGTGTCACAAGGTGCGAGGGAAAGCGGGTGTGCTGGAACTTCCTGGAGGGTTTGTTGTTTGGTCTTGCCTGTTTTCTTCCTCTGAGGAAATTATAATTTGAGTTTCTAAAAGTCAGAAATGTATATTTATGAAAGTGCCGCTCATACAAAAATCAGACAACTCAACAGCACATGGAACCATTCAAAACCAATAGGCCCACCACACTTTGAGAACAAACCAACGAAATGTGTATGGGCATGGCAGAAAACTATTCAGCCACAAAAGGAGGAGGCACCATGCATGCTTTGGCAGGAAGCCTATTGTGTAGGAGAGAGTTTAAAATGCCCTGAGCAAATTCAGTCAACCACACACAGGTACCAGGGATGTGGTTCTGGCAGCTTGAGGTACCCCAACCTGGGCACACGGCATCTGCTTTCAGGAGGCTTTACGATCAAACCCACAGCACCAGCGCCGTATGCATGCTGCAAAGGGTGGTTCTGCAGCAGGCGCCCATAGGTGTTCAGAGCTGAGGCAAGTGCGCATCATGTGCCCCAGAGGGTAAAGAGGGCACTTCCCATCACCGAGGTGCTGAGTTCCCAGCAGCACTGACAGCGGTGTGGGCAGCAGCCAGCTTTCTCGTGTCTTGTTCTCAGGCCCAGGGACGGATCTTCGGGAAACTGAAGGAAGAAAACTTCTTTAACCCCAAAGAAGAGGTGAAGCTGGAAGCCCACATCCGAGTGCCTTCTTCCACAGCTGGCCGGGTGATCGGCAAAGGCGGCAAAACCGTAAGTTGGTACCAGACGGTACTAGTCAGTGTTCTCTAGGGCCACAGAACCAACAGAATGAATATATAAAAAGGGAATTTACTGGATTGCTTACTATTGGCCGGCCAGAGAGTCTAACAGTAGTCACCAGGGTCATTCATTCCAGATGTCCAGTCAGTGGCATCTAAAGGCTAATGGATTCCTGGAGAGTCTTCAGTTACATCGAAGGGTCTCAGGGTTGGAAGGCTGGAGGGTCAAAGAAGCCAGGCAGCAGGGAGCAGAGGAGTTGCCAACACAGGGCAAAAGAGTCTCTCTTTTCTGTTTCATGGTTCCTTTTGTCCGGTCTGCCACTGGGAGGTTCCATCCAGGTTTAGGGTTGGTCTTTGTGTTGCAAATACATTGGTCCAGATAATCTCTTCTGGTGGTCTGGCAGTTGATCTCTTAGTTAATCCCCGGTGTGGTCAAGTTGACAACTAGGATTAACTATCACGAGTCCATCCCTTGTCAACTTGACACTAGATCATATATCCTTATGCCATTCTTAATCTCCACATAAAACAGTAAGATTCATAATTCTGCATGATATAATTATCCATGTACAACCACACAGGCATTATTTTTCCCCAAGATAGGTGACAGGGTCCCTTGAGAAATGCTTAGTGTCCCATAACACAGTATCACAATGTAGATTAAAACATTTGCCACATAACTACAGGTTGATATTACATTATATGACATAAATATCTTCTTAGTGTATATGGACATGCACAAGAAAATTCTTAGCAGACTAGACCAGGAGTACTCATGGTAATACAATCCTCGTTTCTGTAACTGGTCACCTGGCCTTAGCTGGTATTTATAACTACTTTCCTCTACTACCCATTTTGTATTTCCTCCACCCTCAGCAAGCACTTACCTTCCTGAAGGATCTGGGCCATTTACTGTTCTTCCTGTATTGGGTGGTTGCAATCTCCCATTGACCTTAATTGCAGATATGGTAACACCAAGAGACGCCTTAGTGGATTTCCTGCACTCCAGACAGACTCTTCCTTTCTACCATTGCAGAGAGCCAATCCAGTTTCCCCTTGGTGGTCTGGGTCAATCACCTTCCTAACACTGTTATTCCTTTTTTAGCCTGATGATTCAAGGGCATCAGAAGTCCAAATAGCCTTAGATTCCAGTTCACAGGAATATTGTACCTCCTGGCAGAAGCAGCCCCTGCTCTGGAACCAAAACTTCTAGGCCAGTTGAACACAGGTTCACCAGAACGCAGCCTCACTTCATCACCTGCGTGAACTCCCTGCACCAGTGTCTCTCAGACACTCACTCTCTTTGAACATATGGTCAGAGCCTTAGACCTGCAGACTAAGGCTGTCCTGGCGTGGGTGCCTGGAAGGCCAGGAGGGCCAAGGACAGAAAGGCCGTCAGTAATGCTACAGCCAGAGGACCAATTCCTTGATGCTCAGTTGGCACCAGAAGCACCAGGTTTGTGTGTCCAGTGACACACAGTACCACTTCACGTCTCCAAGACAGGAAGGCCTCCCTGGAGTTCCTGTATCCTTTCCTGGGCCTGGGCATGTGCTCTCGGGGAGCTAGCTTAGCACTGGGGTAGAGGATGAGAAAGAAATGTCTTTTTTTAAAAAAGTATTTTATATTTACAGTCAGAAGGTGGGAAGAACACAGTGTAATTTGAATCTTAGAGCTCGGGTTACAGTTCAATGACAAAGCAGATACTTATCCTCAACACCGCCTAAAAGAAAAGTGCCAGTGCATAGTGGGGAATAAAATGGGTCACAGATGAAGAGATCACTACTCGAACCGAGGCGTGTCACCAAGGTGCCTTTACCCCCGTGCAGGAGGGTGCCCTGCAGCCACAGGCTGAGATGCAAAGCACTCAGTGCCAGAGCAATCTTACCCCCAACGCAGGGAAAACGTGCTGCTTCCATTGGCTGGAGTCCAACCATTCATTCAAACCATGTTTGGACAGCACAAAGAGTGAACAAAGACAGGATGTAGGGAAGGAAGGTGGATATCATAAAGCTTTCAGGAATTGATGGTAGTGTGCACGTACATGATTTATTACATGACTGAAGGTGTGGACTAGGATTTGGTAAGGGCCGAGGTTGGTGGGCTACAAAGCAAGGATATGTTTGGTTAAGGGCAGTGTGGCTAGGAAAAACCAGTTTGGAAACAGATTACATCCAGATAACTTGAGTCTTAATAATAAAAGCATAGAAGAAATACTGTTTTGGTAGGAGAGACTGCTTTTACATCATTGACTCTGATGCCATAGGAAAGAGCACCTTTGATAGAAGCGTGCTCTGCAGCATGGCTTTTTCCCCTGGTGAAATGACTATGGGAACTGCCAGTCCTGCCTAGTGCATGGTGGTGAAGTGGTGTTGCGAGTTTTAGATGCAAGGATCACCCTATGTAAAAGAGTGCAGCCAGGGGCTGGAGAGGTGGCTCAGGGGTTAAGCCTCTGCCTTGCAGGCAGAAGGTCCTGAGTTCGGATCCTAGACCCCACGTATAGACGCCAGGCAGAAGTGGGGGTGGCCTGTGTTTCTGGTCCTGGTAGGGCGGAGCCTGTGAATCCTGGGGCAGAATAAACAAGGAGGAGGTGGAGGTGGTCCATGGTGGTTTCCGAATTCGTCCGTGGTTCTATACACACACACACACACACACACACACACACACACACACACACACACGCATAATTGAATAAATAATAATAATAATAATGGATGCTTTTAAAAAAAAAAGTGCAGCGAGTGGCCAGGGGTGCAGATAATGTTCTAGGTCTATTTATTCAACTGTGTGCATATGTGTGTGTATGTGCGCGCGCGCGCGCATGTCTGTGTGTGTATGTCTGTGTATGTGTAGAACCACGGACGAATTCGTGAACCACCATGGGCGCCTCCACCTCCTTCTGCCCCGGGATTCACAGGCTCCGCCCTACCAGGACCAGAAGCGCAGGCCACCCCCACTTCCGCCTGGCGTCTATACGTGGGATCTGGGATCTGAACTCAGGACCTTCCGCCTGCAAGGCAGAGGTTTAACCCCTGAGCCACCTCTCCAGCCCCACCCTTTCTTCTTTTTAAACAAATCGTATTTTAAAAAAAGGAAAGAAAGGCAGGAAGGGGAGTGTCAGATAAGAGGAGGCCATTATTCATGGCTGGCAGCCAGGAGAGCGGGTCCTTCTCACTTAGACCTCCTTACTGGCGGCCGCTGGGATTGTCTACAGATCTAAGAGCTTTCAACCTCAGAAGGAGTTACATGGAGTCAGGAGCCTTGTCAAGCAGCCTTTTGGAGCCCAGACCTCCATGGGCTTACCCGCTAGGGCGGAGGAGCCTCGAGTAGCCTCGACTGAAGAGAAGGAAAGGGGCCCCGTGTCTCTGTCTCCCTGAGCCCTCGTACCCCAGCCCCTCCTCCAGAGCCCAGGTAGCTTTGGTGGGAGAGGGGGATCTGGCCTGCTCACAGCCTGTCCGCCTTTCAGGTCAATGAACTGCAGAACTTAACCAGCGCAGAAGTCATTGTGCCTCGTGACCAAACACCAGATGAGAACGAAGAAGTGATCGTCAGAATCATTGGGCATTTTTTCGCTAGCCAGGTATTGTACTTTGAGGACCCTGTTTGCTGCCAGTCTCCTTCCACTCCTTTAAGCTCCTCGAGACATGCTTGAGCTTCAGCCTCCCCCACCTGGCTCCTCGGCAACTGTAAAGCCCCCTGACCTGCTCCAGGTGCCTCTGTGCACCCTCAGCAGCTCTGTCTGCACCCTGCATGCAACATAGTAGGCCAGCAGCCTGCTGTGGAAGGTGAAACAGTCCTAGAAGGGACTCTGCCTACCTCACCAGGCACCTCCGCCACTGCTTCCTTCTGTCCAGAGCAGCCCGCGCCAGACTTTCCGTGGCCTCGTTTTCTTACTTGCTCTGCTGGTGGGGGTTTGGAAGACCTGCCTGCCATGTCCTCCTGCTAAGCTGGTCGGGAGGGTAGTCTGTGTCGTAAGCCCGTTCATCCAGCGCACCATGGCTGCCCAGTGTGCTCTGAGGCGTCCGCCTGGACCTCTGTGGTCAGTCCGTCTGCACCGTTGTGATGGCACTAGGGTGCCATCATTCTGCAGCTCTAGGCACCGGGCGCCAGCTATGCGGGCTTTGTCCTGGCTCTGGTTCCTCCCTCCCTCCCTCCCTCCCCACCTTCTGCTTGTCCCTTTTTTCCACAGACACATTGACACTGTGTGTGTGTGTGTGTATAGAAGAGGGCACTTAAGTGTGTGCCTGTAGAAATTAAAGGGTAACATCTGGAATCATCCCGCATTGCTCTACTTCCTTACTGCTTTGCTCTGGGATTTCCCAGGTTCTGTCTTCCAGGGCCGGAATTACAGGTTGCTACTGCATCCATCCACCATTTTTGTTGGGATCTGGGGGTCCAAACTCAGGTCCTTTTGCTTGTGAGGCAGAAGCTTTAACCCTGAGCCATCTCTCCTGCCCACTGATCTGTCTAATGTTTCAGAGAGGTGGGGGGGGGGGGCTGCCGGTGCTCAGACATGTCCAGTGGGCCACGGGCCATCCACAGCTGAGGTCTATCCCCTTATCTCACACCCAGCAGCCCTGAGGTGACTGGGAAGGACTTCTGCTACTTCCTAGAAATGACCTAGCAGTAAGTACTGTAGAAATTAGGTGGTGACACTTGCCTGAGCAGCCCACTCTTTCCCAAGTTCCACGCCCTCCCTTTCCTACATCCTCAGAACAGCATTCCTTTCTTCCCCTGTCTCCCTTTGCCCCCTCACCCCCTTGCTGCAGACTGCACAACGCAAGATCAGGGAAATCGTGTACCAGGTGAAGCAGCAGGAGCAGAAATACCTTCAGGGAGTCGCTTCACAGCGCAGCAAGTGAGGCTCCCCCAGCACCAGCAAACAACGGATGAATGTAGCCTCCCAACACCGGACAGACGAGACCAAACCCAGCCACAGAGTGGGAGCAGACCAAAGATGTCCTGAGGAACGGGAAGGCCTCGGGTGCTGGGGCCAAGGAGGGCCCTCGAGCCGCCACCGCCCCACCCGGCTTCCCCTGGCTTCTGCAGACTTCCAGCCGCCCACTGCCCATCCACTTGGATCTCTCCCTGAGCCCCACAACGCTATCCCTTTTAGTTGAACTAACATAGGTGAACATGTTCAAAGAGAAACAAAATTCATATCCCTTTCTTTGTGGAAAATTGTCTCTGTACATGTGTGTACATATTAGAAAGGGAAAAATGTTAAGAGATGCGGCCTGTGGGTGACACGGGGTGCCTGCGGCATTAATATATTTTAGAAATAATATATCAAATAACTCAACTAACTCCAGTTTGACTCAATTTTGTTGTCCTTTTGAAAAGAAAGCAGGCTCTTTTAGACTTTGAAGAATGAAGTCTTTGGAGGAGGTCTGTTGGTGTAGAAAGAACTACAACACCTCCCCACACAAAATTCACCTGGAGGGAACTCCTCTAAGGACACTTGTAGCACTTCCGGGTCACCTGTGTTGGTCAACAGAAGGGATACCGTCTCTGGAAGAGGGGACTCTGTCCCTCTTTGTCCCCGTTTAGCTCACACCCCCACTTCTCTGCTTCACAGGTTTGAAACTGGGTTTTTACATACTGCTATATAATTCTGTCTTTCTCTCTCTCTGTTTATCTCCCTCGTTCTCCCCCCTCCCTCCATCCTCATCTCTGTCCCACATCTATGCACCCTTCCCAGGCAAAGCAGTGCTCTGAGTATCACATCACACAAAAGGAACATATGTAACACACAAACCAGCCTCAACTTACACTTGGCTACGTAAAAGAACAAGAGTCAATGGTACTTGTCCTAGCATTTTGGAAGAGGAACGTGAGAACCCAGCAAACCCACTAGCCAACCCCACAAAGAAAAATTCCTAAAGAAAGAATGTATTTTGTCTTTTTACATTTTGGTATATAAGCCATCAACGTTCAGTGAATGATTTCTTTATTTAAAAAAAAAAAAGTGGAAGAAAACCACAATTTGCATAAGGTGGTTGGCCAGGGGTGTTTAAATTAACAGATTTTTTTAAAGCGAGAAAAACACACAAAGAAAAGCTACCTCAGGTGTTTTTTACCTCAGCACCTTGCTCTTGTGTTACCCTTAGAGATTTTGTAAAACTGATAGTTGGAGCTTTTTTATTTTTTTAATAAAAATGAGTTGAAAAATACAAAGATGTCATCTGCCAGCCTGGAAAAGGTGGCGTCCTAGTGTGTGACAGCTGTTCTGAACCGTCTTCCCTAGCCAAGAGCCCACACGGCCTTCTGGACAAACCTTGAAAATGCTTGTTTTTTTAAAAAAATGACAAAAACAGAGAGAGAATATTGGCAACATCCTGAGTGTCGATAGGCTGCGCGCCACTAGGGCTTTTTGCGCTAAAGGATGGCCTGTCCTGGTTCATGTGAAGAAGCCATTGTACCACCAGACTGCAATGCCAGTTTCCTCTACTGCAAACAGTGTTCTGTGACAAAACAAAGTAAATATATCCAGCTAACCACAGCCTGGCGTCTTCCTTACCATACCGCCCCCTCCCAGTGTTGGCCTCCTTAGACCCCGGGCACCCCTGAAGCTGCCTCTGTCCCCAGACTTCTTTGGGAAAAGCTGAACTCGATGGGTGGATCTGAAAGCACGCTCCCCGGGGGATTTGTGAGAACTAGATTGTCCAAATCCACCTGAGTCACAGCTTGTTGGAAACTGCAGGTCTCTTTATCTACGGGTGATTCCCGAGCGTGCCGATTTTGAGCAGACGGTTCACATCATGCTGGCTGCAACCCGGCCTGGCCAGGGAGGGCAACGTGTCAGGTTGTTCCCCTGGGCAGCAAAGGCAGGGCCAGCCACAGACTGGAGGGTGGGTGCTGTGCTTGGTACCCCACAAAGACACTGAAAAGGCACCCCCAGAACAGTTCCTTTTGTTTTCAAGACAAGGTCTCATGATGTAGACGAGGCCCTCCTCAAATTCTGTGGGTCTGATCTCTTCAACCTCAGCTCCCAAGTGCTGGGATTGTAGGTATGCGCTTTTTTTCTCTTTTTCTTCTCTCTTCTCTTCTCTTCGCTTCGCTTCTCTTCCTCTCTCTCTCTCTCTCTTTCTCTTTCTCTCTCTCTCTCTTGAGACCAGATACTTTCTATATAGTTCAGGCTAGCCTTACATTTGAAGTTGTCCTCCTGCCTCAGCCTCCTGTGTGCTGGGTTTGCATGCGTGCACCATGATGCCCTGCTTTCTCTGCTCCCTTTCCAAGCTCATGCTCATAGACCTAATCTACCTAAGATGGCTACACTAGAACTTCATGCAGCCCTGGGGGGCGGGGGGAGAGCTAATACTTTGCTCAGTACAAGGCCATACTCTAGCTACTCCTTAGGCTGCTCAGCCATGCAGCAAGACCCCATTAAGAAGCAAAAGCGGGGGCTGGGAGTGATGGCTCAGGGGTTAAGACTCTGTCTTGCAAGCAGAAGGTTTTGAGTTCAGATCCCAGGTCCCATGTAAAAATGCGAGGTGGAAACAGAGGAAGCCTGCACTTCTGGCCCTGGTGAGTGGAGCCTGGGAAATCCCAGAGCGAAGCAAGAAGGAGGTAGAAGCAATCCAGGATGATTCCCAAAGTCACCTTTGATCCTCCACAGGGATACATAGTGCCCTCTGATACACACACACACACACACACACACACACACACACACATAAAATATTAAAAAAAAAAAAAAAAGCAAAAGCACCTGAGGTTCATACTTGACTGCCAATTGGACTTTCGGGACAACTCGCAGCAGAACAGGGACAATGGAATGGGTGGTGGGACTGAGTGACCACATTCTTCTAAGTCGCTTAAAGTGTGTTCTCCCTGATAACCACCCTGCTGTCTGATCTTCTCATTTCCAACCCCGATGATGCTGATCTTTCAAGGTTTCCTGGTCGGTGGAGGCTCCTTATCCTCTGATCATAAGTAGAGGAAGGCCGTGCCATTGGCCGGTAGAAACCCCGTGTCTATGATTGCTTTTCTCGCTCTCCCGCTTAGACTCAGGCTGCCTGCCGTCTCAGAGATAGATGACAATGGGTACCACTGAGAGCTGTTCCCCAGGTTGAGTGGCCCATGTCAGACGAAGATTAAGAAAGATGGGATTTGAGTACAGTGGAGAGGACTTGGTCGTGCCTCACAAGGAGATGGGAATGCCCAAAAATGGACCCTCTTAGCTCTGTCCCTGAGAATTCATTCTTTGGCTTTTATTCCAAGTAGCAGAATTTCACTCCTGAAGTGTCCATTTTCGAAATGTTGGTCTACGAACACATAAGAAAGGGCGTAGTATGCCAGGATCTCACCCGTGCAGCCCTGCACAAAGCACTCGGACAGTTTCGAGGTTTGTACAAAATGGAGGAGGGCAGAAGATTGGAACACAATCAATGGCTTTGTTCTTGGCAGAGATTTCCAAGAGCCTGTTTTCTGGATGATTCTGCTCTGAGCTGGGGATGCTCAGGCATTCCTGAGACAGCACTAGCCAAGCCTGCCTGCTGCGTTCTGTCCTATCTCCTGTATTAGGACTGATCACATTTCATCTGTAAACACAGGCTCTTCCTGTCACAAGACTGACTCCAGAAGCCCCAAGTCAAAACAGAGACAAAAGTTTTATTAGCAGTCTTACAGCGATCTTTTTACTCACATTTCACTAGGTTTGGCCATTATGCCTGAACATCCCTCACCCCCTATTTCCCCACCTCTGTCCCGCTCCTTCCCTAAGGAGCACGTGCTGGTTACAGGTCAGACGGGGACTTGAGTCAGCGAGAGGGAAAGCTTGAAAGTCATGATGAGAATGTGCTAGAAGGGTACCAAGTTAAGTTGGAGGGTTCTAGACGGGAGGAGGGTCTTCCCCAGGGACAAGAGTTAGGGGTGGGGGAAACACTGGATTTCTAGCGACTAGCAGGTAAAATCAGTGACCTGGCATCGGATGACAGATGATTCAGTGCAGAGCTTGAAGAGGTAAGGACTTGAAGGGATGGGCGTTTCTGACCGTGACTTATTTCCTACATGTCGGTTAAAGTTGAGGACATTAACTCTCCTGTGCCCCCCGTGGTGGAGCCCTCCGCTGTGGTAAAGGCCACATTGTGTCCTGCCACCTACTGAGCGCTGGCCTCCGACTGCTGCAGTCTGACAGCTGCCTCACATCTCTGCACAGTGGCTGTGCCTGTTGCCTGCTGCCCTGCGCGCTCATCTTCCTTGTGGAACAAACACCGAGAAACTAATGGGTGTCCCACGGGTGGCCTTCCACCCTCGCGCGCATCGGCCTCTTGGTGACTTGGCTTTCTAGAAGCCAAGATGGAGCGTACTCACAGCTCTTGCTTTCTCAAAAACAACTTGCACGTGGGGAAACCCTCACAGGCAAAGTCCCAATCTAACTTGACCTCCCACTCGTGAATCCCACCTTCAACTTGTCTACCATTCGAACAGTTTCCAGTATGAGAGAGGTTTTGAGTCCCTAATTCCCTTAGTCCTAAGACTGTATCGGTGGCTCTCAGCTGAGCTCAGTCCAGTCCTTGTGTTTCTCGAGCTGCAGTCCAGCAGAGGGTCTTCTTAGCTGTGTCCACTTCTCCAGTTCGTCACCCCAGCAGGACAGGATAGGCAGCTCTTGGGTCCAGCAAGTCTGCCCTGGTTCAACCCAGCCTATGCGTTCCACCATTAATCAGAAGCCTGCTGTCCCTGTAGCCCAGGGCCTGCTGTTCAGCTCAGAGACAGTGCTTCCACTTGAAGACAGCCCTGTTCTCTCTTCCCGGGACTTGCTTGGGCCGCAGTGGGAAGAATGTGGCCTTCCTCCCTTGCATGGCATGCCTTCAAAAGCCACGTGTGAAAGGCTGCGTTCTAGAAACAGCAAGGACTTCCCTCAGGCGGACACAGCAGGGCTTCCCTCAGGCAGGCCGCAGGCTGGCCTGGGCCTTTTGCAGAGCCTTTCTCTGTCTTACAGTTTTTCTTATTAGGAGAGCACCATGACGTCATCCTGGAAGACGTTTTCCTCTCCACCTGTGCGCTTACTGTATCATCTTGTACACGTCACAGCCTCTTGGAGACCATTTTTGTCTGTAAGAAGTTAGGACGCCATGGTCTTTGACTATACTTTAAGGGAGAGAAAACCATCAAGTAAACCTGGCTTCTAGTTGGCAGCACTCCTTCTCAACCTCTCGTTAAATATGAGCATCCAACCCAGGCTTCACCAAGAGAGTCAAGTTGTAAACAGTAAAACTGAAGTAAGAACCCCTCGGCAGAGCGGCGGAATGCTAGCCACGCAGACTCGAGAACAGTGTGGAGGGAGAGTTTCGTGTAGTCGTCTCTTTGGTAAAGTCACTGGGGAAAATGTTAGAAGTTCATGGCTGCCATCTCCAGGAAGCACCTCCAAGGGAGGGCAGGCACTTGTCACTTCCCCCTTGCTGGAAGGACTGAGCCACCAAACACAAAGCAGAAACCAGGTGGGGTTTTGTTTGCTCGCTTTTTTTTTTTTTTTTAATGTGTGTGTGTGCTTGCCACCATATCTGTTTGCCGCTGCACAAGCCAGGCTAGTGGCACATAAATTAACTCTTCTGTTCCCACCTCCTATTTCTGTAGGGTGCACGGGGGTTACAGTGGTGCTTGGCTTCCATGCTGTTCCTGGGGATCCAAACTCAGGCCATCTTCCTAGTCTCCATGTTTGCCAGGATTTTGCTGTATCATCTTATAATAGCTCGCTCTCTCCGTTCTTTATTAAAAATTAATTTGTTTCTATTTTTATTACTCTTTTACAATCTCATACATGTGGACAATGCATTTTGATCACAGCTACGCCTATCTCCCTCCCACTTCCCCTGGACATTTCCCTAGCATGTCCACCTCCTGCCTTTATGTCCTAACTTTTTTAATTGGACAATATAAAATAATATTTAAGTAATAAAAGAAAATACATTAAGGATGTAGTTATGATTGAGCTCCACATGGTTAAGAACACATGATAAAGCTGAAGAATAGCAGTTTTGTCCATCTTCTATGAGACTAAGTTCACGGTGTGAGCACACACAGCCCTGGCCCGCCGGAGGCCGTCCCTGTTGTGGGCACACAGAGGCTGAGCCCCTCCCACTTGTGGGCACACAGGAGGCCCTCCACCTTGTTAGCACATGGAACCCCAACCCAAGGACATCCACATTGTGTGCACATGGAGCCCACCACGAGAGACTTTCATATTGTGAGTACACTGATACGGAATTCAGGTCAGACTGTCCACAGATCAGAACACCGAATGTAGAAATAGTCTCATCGCCTCTCTGCTACCCTCTGACGTACATGGGACACAGCAGCCTCTCCCTCTCTCTCTCTCAAAATACCCTGCATTTTGCTATCGGGTCATTTAGAGCGGTGTTTTGTTAAACTGGGTATCTAAGCCTGGGGAGCACAGTTCCATGATAGCCTAGCATGCTCAAACCCTCAGCTGCAACCCCAGCATTACAAAAAGGAAACAGAACAAAACAAAAGACAGAGAAATCGATTTGGTGGCCACACAACAGAAATGCAAGTAAAACTAAGGCTCCACAGTAAATCATCTAAGCAGCACAGCCTGCTAGATCTCACGAGTCCAAAGGCTTGTTTGCTAGCTGACGGGTGGATGTTCGCAATTAGCTCAGCAACCACTGCCAGGGTGCACGCTACCTGCAGCACTGCAGGAATCTCAGATGCAGCTGCCTTGCAGTAGATTAGTTCACTTCATCTCTGGAGCAACCTTTCTCCCCACACCCATACTGTGATCCCAGCACCATGCACACCTAGTGTTGATAAACACCCAGCATCCCCTTGGTGAGCCCTGAGCTGAGATCAAGATAGCCTCGAGGCTGGGACAGCATTAGGTAATTAAGGGAGAATGCGGAACTCCAAGGATACTTCATAGACACCTCAAGTCTACCTCTCGCTTACCCTAATCCCAGTTTTGACACAAGGTCAAGCCGGAGAAAGATGCACCAACAGGACCTGCTTTTTTAAGTCACTTTTATAATTTTTAAAGAGGTTACCTATCATTAATAAAAAAACAATACTTTTTTACAACTTTTTTCAGATCTCCAAACCTGCAATTAGAAAACTGTACTGTGGGCTGGAGAAATGGCTCAGGGGTTAAGCCTCTGTCTCACAAGCAGAAAAGGAGGAAATAGTGGGAAACTCCAAAGCAAAGCAAAAACGGGGCAATGCAATACAGGGTGATTCCCGAACTCATCTTTGGGCCTCCATAGGCACACACTGGCTTTGATTTTGCTAATTTGCTTGTTAAATCATCAGTAATTCTATCACTTGATCGTCTCTCAAACTTTATATATAATAATTCTATTACTAACACATCTTTCTACCAAGGAGTCGTGTCAGTGCCTAGCAAAACTATGGCTTGTGGTACCTTACCTTTGACTCTGGAACCTGGGTAAAGACTAATGCTAAAGCCACTAACTTAACATGCACACATTGATTGCATCATGGTCTGAAGATGGTCAAGGGCTGCCCTGCAGAGACCCAGGAGACAGCCTTCAAATACTATGCTGACCACATCATTCATTCAGGCAGAAAGTAGGTCACCATTCCAAAGAGAAATCTTATCTAAAGTCCTAAATTTTCGGTGAAAAACTAGCATCCATGTTTTTGGTACAATGAGCACCCAGTCTACTTGTGGGCTTTTTCTGGCTCCATCAGCTGCCTGGCCAGTGCTCACTGGTACAGTTCCAGGGCTCCAGGAAGAAGATGGACAGTTCAGTCCTGTCAGGATCTGGCTTCTAGTCTGTCACCAGGAGGCCCAGCTGCATCAGCTCACACACCGAGGCCTTTCCAAGTCTCAGAGAAAACGGGCTTGGCAGCTACAAGCATCTGCTTCCGGGACTAGCCAGGGCATCCAGGAAGTAGCTGGGTTTCATATGCAAAATAGATTACTGTGAAACCGGCAACCTCAAAGCCAAATACTAATCCTCCTCTATGGACTTCAGTGGGGATCGAGTGGGGGCATGTTCGTGAGTTAAAAAAAATTTTTTTTTTAATTTCAGCCTAATATATATATTAAAAAAAAAACCTCTGAGGAAAAATAACTTTAAATTGAGAAGCATCTTTTGCAATAAACAGTCTGCTAACATGGGTGCATTTTTGCAGCGAGCTCTTACTCTGATAGAGCAGAACACATCTGGAGGGTGAAGAGGGGAAAGGATGAACAATCACTCCAGCACACTTTGCAGGTTCTGCCACAATCTTTTATTAACATCATAAAAGCATCACTAGGCACTAGCTCTTGCAAAATATGTTCTGACCAACTTTCTCAAATTAAAACTGCATAACCACATCTGTAAAATTTTTAAAGAACAAAAAAGTTAAATACAAACTTTCATATGCAAAATAGATTACTGTGAAACCGGCAACCTCAAAGCCAAATACTAATAATCCTCCTCTATGGATTTCAGTGGGGATGGAGTGGGGGCATGTTTGTGAGTTAAAAAAAAATTTTAATTTCAGCCTAATATATATATATATATATATATTAAAAAAACCTCTGAGGAAAAATAACTTTAAATTGAGAAGCATCTTTTGAAATAAACAGTTCAGGCCAGCCCTCATAATTCTGAGGTTTATATTCAACCAGACCTGGGATCAAACAGGGTTACAGTTACTTTGTATCCAGTTTCAAGAGTCAATCCAAGTGACCTCAGTTCCAGAAAGGAAAGTCTTCAAGAGTGGAGACTCTCCTGGAAGTGCATGCACAGCACATGTTCTTCCACCACGTGGCTGTTTTCCCATGACACTGTGGCAGAGCTTCGAAACCAGGCGTCCTCTGGAAGCGACCAGACACCAGGACAGCGCGCTCCTCCCTCCTGGCATTTTCAAGCCTCAAGAGAGACCCTAACTTCCTGGGGGCCATTTCCTGCTCCAGCCTGAGAGAAGCTAATGGACAGGCTCTCTGCCCTGCTGCCGTCCCTGTGACTTTCAGCACTGAGTGGCAGTTTAACATTTCTTTCAGAAATAAATAGTTCAAACAAGTAATCTATGGTTAATTATAAAAGGGCAGTGGAAAAAGACTACTGCCCAATGTTTGCAAATGAATGAGCAAATGAATACACGTGAACAAACACACAGAAAAAAATAATTCATAGAATAAATCTTGCATTTCCCACATTCATATGGAAATAACTCTTTAAAACAAAAAATATTAATTAGCGTTTTGTTCTGGTATGTGTCGGAACAGTCCAGGGCTCTGAGCAGGCACAGCCTTACAAACAGGGTTGCAGCAGCCCCTCCACACCTCGGGCTACAGTGCAGAGAGGCCTTCATGCACTTTGACAGCTCAGTACCTGTGAAAGAACAGAAACGATGTGGGAATTTTTAGCCCACAGTGCATGAGGTATATGGAAACATCCACTGAAGAATCACCAGCAGCTAGAAGGACTAGGTGGGGTGCTGTCACAGCAGCTGCTGATGAAGGATTTCCCACACCATCTTCTTCCGGAAGAGAGGCATCTGGTGCTGCAAAAAATCCCAAGGACAGTGTTACTGATGTGCAGTGCTACCTTCAGCTGTTGTTACAAAATAAAAGAGAATGCCCATGTCCTCTATATCAGTTCTCACCATTTCACACTGTAAAATGTAACACAGTTAGCCAAGGATGACCTTGACCTCCTGACCCCTCCTACACACACCTCCTGAGGGACAGGATCACAGCCCAGTTACTTGGCATGCTTGTTTTTGAGACAGAGCGTGGGGACCAGTCCTTACTCACCTGAGTAAATGTGATAGGTTTGTCCCTAGAAATATAATCTGCATATTTACAAGTAAACATTCCACAATCACTCCCATTTAATTGTTGAGGAATCTCCTAAAATTAAAAAGACACAAGGGAAGGGTAAAATGTTATTAAATAAAAATATTTTACAGCAGAAAAAAGGTCGTGTTTTATTTAAACAGTCCTAAAAAATAAACAAGAGCTAGGAGTATGGCTCAGTGGTAGAGTTTAACATGTATGCTGGGGGAAGAAATGGAAAAGAAAAAGGGAAAAGAATGACTATCAACAGGAGCAGCTAGTCAGTCACAATTCCTTTAGAAGCATCATAACCCTTGGCAGGTTAAGTGCAAGTCACAAATATGCTTAAAATACAAGCAGGCCATTTCCACAGTGTGCAGTTTACCTCCTCTCACCAGTCAGAACAACAGCCTCCCCAAGCAGGACCTCCTAAGTTCCAAGTGGGACAGAGAAAACTGCCTCCAAGAGGGTTTAGCCCACTGGGATCATGCCTCGAGGGGTCAGTTCTGTCTCTGAGGCAGCAACAGAACTGAGTGCAAGCAGCTCAGAGAGCTTCAGAAGACAAGGCAGCAGGTTCCAAAGCCATCAGTAAACCGAATGCCCTGGCCCACGCTGTCCTGGTCTTAGCCAGCCCTCTGCACATCTGGCTGTCAGGCAGGAGTGCAGGACAGCAAGGGGATAGAAGAAGCTGAACCAGACACGATGGGTGACAAGAACCTCCCACTCCTTAAGATGATTTGTTCTGTGTGTACAGGGGGAAAGCACATATGTGTCATGGTACATACACATGGAGGTGAGAGGACAACTCCTGGGAATTATTTCCATCTACCTGTCTTTGAGATGGGAATCTCTTGTCATACTGTGGTGTGCTACTGACCCCACTTCTCTGGTCCCTGCCTCTTCTCATTTGAGATCATACACATGAGCCATATGTGGGTCCCAAGGATTGAACTCAGATTATCAAATTTGTAAGCAAGCTTTTACCCAGTCATCTTGTTGGCTCCAACAGCTCTTTTTATTTACAGAAGTGTAGTTATTATTGAAAAAAAGGGAATATGTACATCAAGATAGGTGTCTTGCATGGTTCCCCCCAAGGCTAGCATTCTAGAGTAGACAAAGCTACAAATTCCAATGCACACACAGAGTATTTATCACATTTTCACACCAGAACACAGCATTACTCCAGGAACACTGCTTAGCCCTGTTTTCTCAATGTGACTGCCATCCTGCTCTCGCCTCAAAATTTCAAGGCTTCATTTTTAAATGACATAATTTAGCAATGAAAATGTTTATGGATGAAGATGCTGAACTGTCATATTAAGGTTAGTGATAAAACTTGTTCACATGGTTCACATTACAGGAAAGTCATTAGTATTTAGAGATGGATGTATTTTCAAACACCAAATTAATTGAGATTCAAATTTGGTGAAAGACAAAGCCTATTCCTGATTAGCATGCTTGGCTCCTGATAATCTATAGTCCAAGACCTAAATAAACAAACTCCAGATAAATTTTGGACCAGAACTTTAGGCTGTCATTAATGCCAATCTGGAGCTGTAGTTTCACGGGCTGATGAGATGGCCCAGTGGGTAAAGATGCCTGCACCCAAACTTGGCAACCTGAATTCTGTCCCTGGAGCACACATGAAGGAAAGAACCTACTTCAGAGAGCTGTCCACTGACTTTCACACGCACATTCATGACACACACATACCTGCACTCATATTCACTCTTAAATAAAAAAAAGTATTTAATATAAAAATTAAAATCTTTTTTTTTCTTTCTCCAATTCTGAGATGTGATAGTACCTATGTAAAGATTCAGCTTGACATTAAATGTCATCTTGAATAATAATTGTAACTGACCTGAGTTAACCCTGGCCAATTTTTTTCCATACCACATAGTTTGTCAGCATACTACACATAAACATAACCACTGAAGTGGTATGTGGAGCTTATTAATCAATTTGACAGAGGGAATGTAGGAATGTGCCCCAAGTCTTTGACATTAGCCTGGGATAACCCAGTACTTATGGACTGGATGACGTCATTACTGTGATCACTGTGCAAGCACCTCCTGACTTAGGTCACTAGGATCAACTTGCCATGCTGCTGTCTAGTACCACACTTCTGTCCATAAAGACCGTGTGACCACGGTGCTGGCTGCCTTTCTTTGGATATGCAGCACCTTGGGGCATGTTCTCTCATTGACACTGAATTTTTCCACAACAACACAGTCAATACTTAAATATTTGAAATAAAGATAAGAAACAACTTTCTTGGTTGTGATGGCTATAGATTCAGAAGTAGGCTATTCTATATATTTTAGGACTAGGGTTGTAATATATACAAAGTCCTAAGTAAGAGAGACAGACAGACAGACAAAGAGAGATGTCCATGTATAACAGAATATTCAATGACTATCACTTACATGTGGCTTCATGCTGTAGTGGGTCCACTCTAAGAGATTGAGATCGATATTTCTTTTGGTCTTACTTTCATCCTGTAAATACTGACTGAAGAAAACAACAACAAAGAATGAATGTATCGATGAAGTCCTATCGAGATTAGAAAGAAACTTACGATGTTTAGTAAGGCTACCATTCTCAAATCCACATCCAATGTAACTACTTTCTGACTGAATTTAAGTTGATTTTTCTTTCCTACTAATAAAAACTGTAAAAGTTAAAAGATACTGTGGGAGGCCAGCAAGATGGCTCGGTGAGTAAGGTTCCTGTTCAAAAACTTGATAACCTGATTTTAATCCCCAGAAGCACACGGTGGTGGAACTGACTTCCACAGTTGTCTTTTGACCTTCATCTGCACACCATGGTATACATGTGTGTACCTTCTCTCACTACCATCATCCCTCCCCCATGAATAAATAAGATACTTGTTCATGCCTATTAAAAAAATAAAACCTATAAAATACAAAGCAGAACATACAACCAATTTGATGTATATTTTTCTAGCTCTCTATACCACTTCCATACAATTATAAGAATATACAGTTAATTCTATTGGTAAGTAGATCGACAGCTCACAATAGTAGTTAAAGTCTTTAATCCCAACACTCAAGAGGCTGAGGTAGAAGATCATCAAGCTTGAGGGCAGTTAGGGTATATAAGGGAGACTGTCTCAAAACAAAGCAAGCCACTTCACTTTAAAGTTTACTTTCTTTGCCCTCTCCTCTTTTCTTTGGTGTGTATACATATGTGTGTACATGCATATGCAAGTGTATACACATGGAAAAGCTAAAAAAAAAATATGGTATCTGAACCTAATTGCTTTTCACCTTACTCCCTTAGGTAGGGTCTCTCCCTGAACCTGAAGCTCTCTGGCTGATCACCCAGCTTGCAGTACCTGCCTGTCTCTTTCCCCCAAGTTGGAGTTACAGGCACATGTGGCATGCCCCGCTTTGAAGCATGTGCTGGAGTCTCATGCTCGGTTCTTCCGGCATGCACAGTGGATCTTGTCCACTAGGCCTTCTGAGCCCCAGTCACTGTCTTTCACTTCCAAGAATGAAACAGAGTGGCCTAGACTCTTAAAAATTTACTGCCCTAACAACAAAAAGATAGCAGCAGCGCTGAGACTAAACAGACTTAAGTACAGATCTAAACCCTGACTGCCCTCAGAATGGGGAAAGTATTTATTTATTTTAAAAAACAAAACGACACCTTCAAAAGATGCCGGGAAGGGGCTGGAGAGATAGATGGTTCAAGGGTCAAGATTCTGCCTCACAAATAGAAGGATCTGAGTTTGGATAATGGATCCTACATAAAAACGCCAGGTGGAAATAACAGCAACTTGTACTTCCAATACTGGAAAGCAGAGCCAGGGAAACCCCAGAGCAAAGCAATGAGAAGGTAAAGCAATCCACATGATTTCTCAAGTTATCCTTAGGTCTCTCCAGGCACACACAGTACTTTCTGTTACACACAGACACACACATATGCACACATTCACAAAAAACAAAAAATAAAAACAGCTAGGGAGACTGTTCTGCTGTGACTCCTGACTTCAATTCCTATTGCCCATATAAACACGTCAGAGGTGGTATAGGCTTGTAGGCTTGTAGTCCCAGCACCAGGAAGGCAGGGAAAGGAGGATTCCTGAACCTTGCAGGCCAACCAGTGTAGCCTAATTGGTGAGCTCCAGAACAATGAGAGCGCCTGTCTCAAAGGAGATAAATGGCAGTCCCTGAGGACTGAACCCAAGGTTGTCTCTGCCTTTCCCATACATGTATGAACACATGGGGGGGGGGAATCAGAATATGGAATATATATTACATATTAATGGTTAATATTCTATCTGAATCCACATCTCAAAGTTATCACATTTGTCTTGAGAGTAGTGAAAACTGCTTCTTAGGAGGTAAATATTTTAGGGGTTCAATACTGTGTAGCCTTCTAAAACAAACAATAAGTTTATTTTATGTTTCTTCATTACAAAGCCTCACTTTGTAGTCAGACCTGGCTCTAGTTCCTAATTCTCCTGCCTCAGCCTCCCAAGTTGAATGAGCAATGCTGGGTCTCAATTCTTACTTCCTACTATTTATTATTTCTTCTCACTACTGAGGGAATGAAACTTTTTTTTGGTGGGAAAGCAATGTAAGCAACTAAGGAATGGACTCAGCTGTGCATGGGAACTACCTTTCCAAAGGACAGTGAGTGGGTAGGTGTATGAATACCAATAAAAAGATGGAGGTTCTGGAAGCCCAGTCAACAGCACACAAAAGCACACACTGCAAAATAAAGTCTATACACATGACAATGCATGCATGTGCACATTTTATGCCTTACACAAGAAAGGATTATAAATGATTTGGTCTATTTTCTAATTATTAAATATTTCTTCACTATACTTTTTATTCAAGATAATTACAAACATAAGGTCTACTCTAGAGAATTGAAAAGAGAAATGAACTAATTGCTGTTAGCAACCTTTTACAAAGCTCATTCAATAAGTTGGTTTACTAATCTCAGTAAAGTTTAAAGTCTCTGTTTACTTCCAGTTTTGAAAGACAGGAAAAAAGGACTTATCTGACTCATGTGATTTTTTCACCATGGAACTTTCATAAGCAATCCATACACCCAAGAAAGTGGACACGTTGGTTTCTTCAATTGTTAAAGGTGTACTCTCTGTTCTAAGCTTCATACAGTAAATGAACCATTCCAGGAATAAACAACTTGTGAATTTTGAATTGAATATGTTCTAAGTGGTGTGAAGAAAGCTGGTGCTCTTCGCCTGATCCCTCTTCTAGGATGTCCCCAGTGTACATATTCCAGCTTCTTGTGTCCTGCAAACCCCCATGGAGTCATGTAACTAAATGCAGGTGTCACAAAAAGTTGGCAATAGTGAAAGGTTTCTGAATGTACGTTGACCAGAAACTAAAAACCAAACATATGGTGAGTCCCAGGTATTTCCAGCAGCCATGTCGCTTTGGTGGCAAAGGCCATTTCACCACACCCTGCACTGTACACACAGGTCACATCATGAGTTATCAATCAACAATGCCTGAAACACTTCTATGAGATGTTATGAACTGAAAGGTTTGTACTGTACAAAGTCTTATGCACTTACAGTAATAAAATGGTCTAATTACAGAAAACAGATTTTGTAAGATTTTTCTAGCATCATTCTTCAGCATAAATGGATCAGATATTACCTTTGGGTTATATTTTTACAATATTTGATTTTAAAAACTGCTATTTGAGGGCTGGAGAGATGGCTCGGGGGTTAAGACTCTGCCTCACAAACAGAAGGTCCTGAGTTTTGATCCTAGGACTCACATAAAACATTGGTTGCATGAACTTCTGGCCCTGGTAGTTAAGTCTGGGAAATTTCAGAGTGGAGCAAAAAGAAGGTAGAAGCAATCTAGGATGATTCCTGAAGTCACCTTTGGGACACACAGCACTCTCTTGATATATACACACATTTAATAAATTAATTAAATAAAATAAAAATTGCTGTTTGAGTTGCTGACTTTAATTTCATGAAAAAAAATCATTAAATGAATTTTGGCTTGAGATTAGGACAGAATTTTCAACAACTTCTGAAATAGCCTGAAATAACTTGTGCCATTTTGCCTCCCTCTTGCTGCAGACAGAGTCTTTTTGTTGCCTGCTGTGCACAAGGCGAGCAGCCATGAGCTTCTTCCCCTCCTACCCATCTCTTCCATCTTGCCACAGCAGCACTGGCATGACAGATGCTCATGCTGTGCAGTTGGCTATTACATGGCTTCTGGGGATTCAAATTCACATCACTGTACTTGCACAGGAAGCATTTTTTACCCAATGAACCATCTTCCCAGTCTAAGAATTGCTTAAAAAAAAATTCATGCATCATTATCAGTAAACGTTTGATTTATACCCTATTTTATATACCTATATACCTAGGAATATGTGGAAATTTTTTGTGTGAAATGAGATCACAAATGGAAAACATTAAGACAGACCTGTACTACCCTTAACTGTCCTGTGATGATCAGATCAGCTCTCACAGGATCGCAGTGCTCGTAACAGTGCTAAGAAGCAAAAGGATGCCAAGGATGCTCCAGGGCACAAAATGCAAAACAGATTAACGTTCTCATTATAGGAAAAGCACAACACACATAGGGTTCTGTACTGACTGTGGTTTAGGTATCTACTTAGAATACATTCCTGACAGATACTAGAGAACTACTATTATTTAGAGTAAATGCCTGGACAAACTATATACTTTCCCCCCATGTATGTGTGTGTGTGTGTACGTGTGAGGTATTCAGTGTTCCTGTGTGTACATATGTACATGTGTTTGCTTGTGGTAGTTAGTCAAGCTGACAACTGAAGGCTGAGCCTTTGGGCACATTTGTAAAGAACTACAGTTAAGCCAAGCCCTGAGCAAGTCTGTGGAAGATTAATTGACTTGAGAAGCACCCAGTCAGTAGCTAGTGGGAGTGACTACTCCCTGGGCAGGTGGATGAAATGGAGAGAATTAGCTTCAAATTCTGGCAGACTGGCAAGAGTAGGAGAATGTCCCTTCCTCGGCAATTCCTATAGAAATGTGGTCAGTCCCTCAGCACTTAATGGTATGAACTCTTAACTCAATGCTGATGAATTATAGCCAAGAATTGTATGAAGTAATAAACTCTTTGTCCCCTGCATTGTTAGGGAACTACATTTAGTCAGCAACGAAGAGAAACTGGAATGGTGTATATGTGAGAGCACACATGTGTGAAGGCTCATTGCTGATGGCAGGAATCGCCCTTGACCCCTCTCTACCTCAATCACTGAGGCAGGGTCCCTTGAATGAACCCGAGCTCACAGTCACTGTTAATCTCACTAGCTTTCCAAGTGCTAGAATTATGTACAACCTTGTCATGCCCATCAGGCATTCACATGGGTCTGTGGATCAGAATTAGGCTTCTCAGACGTATGCAGCAAGTGCTTTAACCTCTGAGCCATCTCTCTAACTCCACAAACCATGCACTTTTAACAACTGTCCTTGGATCCTATGAGAGAATCAACTATCATTGGATCCAATGAAAGGGACTCTACTATCACCACAAGGATAGAGACATAAGAAAATCTCAGAATTTCCAAGGCTAATACTCTTTAGCTAACAGTTCTTCAGAATGTACAGAACAATGCATCAATCCCAAAGAAACCTAATTCAAATCACAATGGGATTCCAATGGGATATATTTTCCTCGTAGCACTTTTCAGCTGAGATCATTATTTTTTAGCAAAATCATGGGTTCCAGAAAGCGTGAGGCACTGGGAAGGCAGCCTAAACCACCTATTAGGACTGTTGTTCTGAGTTTCCCAGTATTAGACAGAAGACAGGTCACCTGCTGATAGAGTAATGAGACAGTAGTAAGGATTCTTAGACTTCACTTACAGAAGAATTTCACAGATCCTGTGGCCTTTCTGCCCCATAGAATCCAAATATTTAAGACATTTTTTTCTTAAGTCCATCACCTACAATGAGAAAATACAAAATCTTTAAGACATCTTTTTTGCTACTTTCATTTTGTTGACACAGGGTCTTGCTATACATATACAGTTCAGTATAGCCTCTGACTCCTAGTTCTCATCCCTCAGCCTCCTGAGTGCTGGGACTACAAGTGTTTGCCTCCATATCACGCAAGAAACCCCAACTTACTCATCTTGATGCATGTATTGACCCTAAGACAAAAAAGAAAGGGAAGAAGAGAAGGGAGATGACTCAGCAATCAAAACAAACAAAAGGAATAGTTCCCCATATACCACATAAAATTCTGGGAGGTATAGTTGCCTGAGTATAATTCCAGCCTCAGAAGGCATAGAGTAAGAGACCCCAGGGCAAGCTGACAACCAGACTAGCCCAACTGACAAGCTCTGAGTTTGATTACGGACACTGTCTCAAAAAGAATACAATTAAAATGATCAAGAGCAATCAAAGATGATTGCCGATATCAAACTCCAGTTTCTCCACACATGCAAAATCCATACACATGCATACAATATCATACACGTGCACAGATTCATTATACATACAGATAAACTAATACACACTCAAACACACATACACTCATCATACATGCATACACTCTACACATGCATACACCACCATACATACGCATACACTTATGATACACACTCATCACACACATACACCCATCACACTCATACTTATCACACACACATCCACACTCATTCATCACACTCATACACACATATACACTCATCACACACATAGTCATCATGCACACACATACACCCATCACACTCATAAACTTATCACATATTCACTCATATTCATCACACACACATACACATGCATATACTCATCACACACTCATATACATGCATACACTCATCATACATACATATATTCACACACATACTCATGTATATGCACACACTCATCATATATTAAGCACACACATATACTCATATACACACAGATACAGTCACACATACTCATACACACACATGAAAAATAGAAAAAGAAAAATGAAGAGGGATAGGGAAGAAAGAAGGAAGGAAACAGGGAAGAAAAAAGAGGGGGAGAGGGAAGGAAAGTAAAAGGAGCAATACAGTGCAGAAGGGAGTTAGTCTGTGCAGATTCTACTTACCACTAGGCTCCAGTGCACCTTTCGATGAATAGGCACAAGAACAAGTTCTTGTTCAAACAGATTAACCCCTTTGGTCCATCTTTTCACTGCTTGGTAACCCCCAGACTTTAATTTAGGATAGAAGAAAGTACTGAATGCGTGAAGTGCTGGATAGCCTTGCTTTTTATTTCTTTCCACAAGAAGATTCATGTAAAAGTTAATAACCTGTAATATACCAAAAGGGTAAAGTATGAAACAGGCAAATATTCTATAAAATTATATTTCTCCCTGAATTAATATGAATTATAAAGTGAGATGCTTGCCAAAAGGAAGGTACCAAACAAGCAATAAAATGACTGTTTACCAAAGAGGTACAAAATGAGACAGATAATGAAGGAATGAAGAACTATGAATTAATACCTAGTACATGTTAGTCACTGGATTCAAGAACCAGTACCAGACACCTACCACAATAAAAGCATATAAGTAACACTTAAAAGTCATGACATTTATGTGTAATGAAAAAATGTATGCAACTGAATATGTAGAAAAACTATTAGCTGTATTATTATATAGAAAATATTCCTCAATTCTAACATATTTCCTGGAAGAAGAAATGCCAAAATATCTGTAGCTCTTTTGAATAATAATTTACTTTATGTTTTTAAAATTATCTAAATGAACATACTAGATTCATAAAAGAATGTGTTTCTAGATAACCAGGCCTATGACATAGAGAAGGCAATGGGGAAAAAAGGGCTTAGCCAAAGGGCCAAAAGAAAAAAATCAAGATGAACTAAGCTAGATGTTGCTGAATATAAAGATATAGATAACAGGGCTGGAGAGATGGCTCAGGGGTTAAGACTCTGCTTAACAAGAAGGTCCTGAGTTTGGATCCTAGCCCCACATAAAAATGCCAGGCAGGCCTGCACTTTCAGCCCTGATGGGCAGAGTCTAGGAAATACCAGAGTGAAGCAAGAAGGAAATAGAAGCAATCCAGAATGATTCCTGAAGTTACCCTTGGACCGCCACAGGGACAGTGTCCTCTGATACACATACCTACACACCCACACTAAATAAAAAAAAAAAAGACACAGATAAATAGGCCTATTGTCACTTGTTACAGCTTGAACACACATATATTCATCTAAAATTCTTATGCTGGAATCTAATATGCAATGTGTAGAATTAGGAGATGGTGCCTTTGGGGAAATGATTTAACCATGAACACACCACCTCATGGCTAGGATCAGTGTTCTTACTAAACAAGTTGAAAGGAGGGAACCTGATCCCTTCTGTCCTTCCCCTGTATAGGACTCAGCATTATTCCCAAATGTCATTTTACAAGAGCCATGGCTCTAATCCGACAACGAGGAACTCTGATTTTGGATTTTCCACCAGGTAAAACAGTGAACAATAAGATGTTTTCCTTTACAACACAGGCCACTACCATTGTTCTTGGTTGCCCACTAGAACTAGATGGTAAGATCCTATGCTGAGGACACGACATATTCTGATTGCAGGACGTAAGATAAGAAGGAATTGATCTGAAAACTTCTCTCCTATGGACTAATTTCCATAGTGCCAGGAAAAGACTCATCAACAGTCTTAGTTACTTTGTGAATACTGTGAGCTAAAATACCAATATACCCATCCAAAAATGTGTCCACTGCATCTGGTTAAGCCCACTCGCTTTCCTTCCTGGTCACTTGCAACTGAGGGGGTTTGATCTCAACAGTTAGGGAGGGTATACAGTCTGGCAGATAGATGGTAACCATCCTGCAAATGGGAGACTGACCACCCCCCCACCCCCTCACTGCAGTCTCCTATTCTTATTCCATCTATCTTTGGATCTATTCTTATAGTAAGACTCCATTTTAACAGCCTTTTATCTCTGGCTAGGAGGTGACCTCCAATACCAATCAGGATGGAGCCAAGGGTGGTGCAGGAACAGCAAAACTGAAAACAATAACAAACCATAATTCAGAACATCAGAGACCCTATATTAATCACCTGGAACCTGACCAGCCAAATCTCTCCCCATCTTAAAGCTCAGAGAAATTTGCAGAAGAGGGGGTGATAAGATTGTAAGAGCCAAAAGATGGGGAGGAGCAATGATACGCAAGATACCCCACACAAGTTAAGAGCCACAGTAACCATAATAGGACTTGGCATGACCTGCGCAATGACTGACATCAATGACTCCCCAAAGTCTAGCATGGATCACAGGCACTAGGATCCTTAGAGGCAAGAGATTAACAGTCACAATAGTGTTCCCATACTAAAGGGGAGCACAAGAAAGGGCTCTAGGCAATGCTACTGAGTCCTTACACCTCATTAGAGTGGAGGATGCAGAGGGAAGTTTGACCTTCACACTAAAGGATACTTCAGGGATGGTGGGGAGAGATGAGAACACTGGGAGAAAGGGAAGAGGGGGGTGTAAGGAAGGGGAAAATGGGGGGAGGGAGCAAAGAGGACTAGGAGGGGTGGAGGGAGGGAGGGGACAGGGTACCTATTAAGTTTGTATGATTGGGAAAATAAATTTTTATTTATTTATTAGCGTATGAGTGTCACAGTGGCAACCAACTACTTTCAGACTGGTTTTCAGCCTGCTCCACTGAAAGGAATAAACCTATTGTAGCAAGCCAGTCAAAAGTCCATGGTTGAAGATGTCACAGGCCCTTTGCTAAATGAATATGGTGTTCTCAGCCTTGGTTAGAGAAGCTTCTGTTTGCTGGAGGAGACAGTTAATACAGACTAATTGGTCAGAGTGCTCAGAATAAGTGACTGTTGAGTGCTCAACCCTAAATAGGACATCTATAGCACTCTTTTCAAGGCTCAGTGAACATAGAAAGGGCAGAAAGAATGTGACAGCGGGAAGATGGGCAGGAGTACTGGGCAACACTGTCTTCTAGACATGGTATAATTGCTGTACCTGTGAATTTGCAGCAGCAGTGGCTTTCTGAACAATATCTGTACTGCAATAGGCCCATCGACAATCCACCAAGGATGGGAGGGAACTCCCCAAGGAGTTAATGGCTGGTAGGGGAGGAGAGTCATAATCCTCAGTGGTACAGTCACTAATAAATTGTCTTGGCTCAACTCCTTACCCTTGCATAAGCAGGCAACCCTAATTAAATGGTCACACACACACGCACACACACAGAGAAAGATATGAAAGTAGGAGGAGGGCTTGTCAGGAAAAAAGGAGGTTCACTTGGAGGGGAAGGGATTAAGAAAGGAAATGAGGGAATGGATATGATCAAAGTACATTTTAGATATGTATGAAATTATGAATAGATTAATAAAATAAAAAATAGAAAGATATTTTATTTTAGAACTTTTTAAAATATTTATTTTACTCTGTGTGTGTGTCTGTGTGTGTGTCAGAGGGCAGTATGTGTCCCTATGGAGGACCAAGGGTGACTTCGGGAATCATATTGGATTGCCTCTACCTCTTTCTTGCTTTGCTCTGTGATTTCCCAGGTTCTGCCCACCAGAGCCAGAAGTGCAGGTTGCCCCCATCATTTCTGCCTGGCATTTTTACATAGAGCCTGGGACCTGAACTCAGAACCTTCTGTTTGGGAGGGAGTCTTAATTAATCTCTCCAGCCTATGTGAGGAAGTTCTAGGCTGGATGTAAAACTCAGTGGGAGAGTGCTTACCCAGCATGCAAAAGCAGTAGGTTTGTCTTTAGCACGACAAAAAAAAAAAAAAAAAGCAGCAAAAACAGAAATCAGTGGTTAAAAATCACTCTGGCTACAAACAGTAAATGGTAAAACATAATGATAGTCAAAATAGGAAAAATTAGACAACTTACCTCATCATTGAGCCAGTGATAGTTTTTTAAGGTCTGGATATCTCCTCGAGTAATTCGCAATTTGAAAGCACTACTTAGGATCTCATCTGCTGGGCCATGGCCTAGGGCATTACTGATTTCCTTTTCCATGTCCTGAATAAGAAGGGAAAGAGGATGCCTCATTAACATAGAGCCATTATCAAATACTGAAAAATCTAAGACTGAAAAAGTTAAAAAAAAAAAAAAACAAAAAGAAAGGAAAAAAAGTTGTTCATCTTAGTAGCACCTGATGATCTTTGAGAACAAATACTATTCAAGATCTATTGAATTATAAATATTCAAACTGGGGTCAGTGGGATAACTTAATGGATAAAGGTGTTGGCCACACATGCCTAGACAAACTGAGTTCAACCCCACAACTCATGTAAAAGTGAAAGGAAAAAACAGTTCCATAGGGTTGCCCTCTGAACTTCACATGCATTGTGGCACATGTGCATTGCAATATACACACATAACACACACACTATATCAATTAATTAAAACATTTTCAAAAACCATTCAAACCTACAACCACAAAGCAGTTTTAGTATTATCTCCTTGAAAATACAGCTTCAGTATTCTAAAGAATTAGCAAATTAATATGCGTTCAAACTATAAATCCAATCAAAATTACTCGACCTAAATATTTTCACAGCTACTTCTCTCCTTTATACACAATTTTACTATTTACAACTTTTCACCTTCATGCCTTATATATTTTAAAAGCTTAAGAAATATACACTAGGGCTGGAGAGATGGTTCAGGGGATAAGACTCTGCCTCACAAACAGAAGGTCCTGAGTTTGAATCCCAAGTACCATGTAAAAATGCAAGATGGAAATGGCAGAGACTTGCACTTCCTGCCCTGGCAGGAAGAGCCTAGGAAATCCCAGAGCAAAGCAAGAAGGAGATAGAAGCAATCCAGGATTATTCCCTTGGTCCTCGACAGGGACACACAGTGTCCTCTGATAAACACGCATGCACACACGCATGCATGCACACACACACACACACACACACACACACACACACACAAATAAGTTTAAAAAAATATACACTAAGCAGAAGTTCTACCACTGGTTATAATAACGCAGAATAATCCATTATTTGGACTCACTTTCAACATAAGAATTTTAACTACTTTAATTTCCTGGTTTTTGTTTTTTTAATTTGTGTGTGTGTGTGTGTGTGTGTGTGTGTGTGTATGTGTGTGAGAGAGAGAGAGAGAGAGAGAGAAAGAGCACAGTGTTGTCCCTGTAAAGGGTTAAGGATGACTTCAGGAATCATCCTGGATTGTTTCTACCTCCTTTTTGCTTCACTCTGGGATTTCCCAGGCTCAGCCCACAAGGGCAGGAAGTGCAGGACACTGCTATTTCCACCTGGTATTTTAACATGGACTGGAGATCTGAACTCAGGACCTTCTACTTTCCAGGCAGAGTCTAATCTCTGAGCTATCTCTCCAGCTCCCAATTTCCAGTTTTAAATAAAATTTATGTAAAATTGCTCATACATGACAATAAAAAGTTTGTTTAGCATGTTTTTGTAAGCCATAATCCCTAATTTAAAAAACTTGCAATATGGCTTGGGTAAATGGTTCAGTGGATAAAAGGACATGCCACGTAAGCATTAGGGCTTGAGTGTGAATACCCACAACCCACATAAAAAGTTGTAACATAGTACAAACATCTTTGATCTGAAAGCGCCTAATAGAGGTAAGTGGGAAATACAGAATCCCAAAAGCTTGCGAGCTGACTAGTCTGGAATGCACCTCAGAAAAACAGCAGAGATCCAGGTTCAACAAGGTGGAAGTTGAGAACTGACACCTGTGGCTGTCGTCTGACTCCCACATTATGAGCTGTGACACACACAAGCATGTACTCAGTTAAATGAATGCATGTGCATACACACACACACACACACACACATACCCTGCAATGCACTTATTCTTAGTATCAGTATAAACCTCAATGTATTTAAAGGATCAAAAGAAGAAAATCAAATATATCCAGGTTGGTGGCATAAGTTCCCAATATTTGCAAGGCCTCTGAGGAAAGGTGTCAAGACTAGTCTGTGTTAAATAATGAGTTGCAGACCAACCTGGACTACATAGGAAGACCCTGTCTCAAAAAGAAATAAAAGACTCAATCGTATCTAATCAATTAAGCCACCTTCGCAGACCACTAATGATCAGTGAAGCACACCTGGAGTTCCTTTTTTATTAATCCACACATTCAGTCCTCAACTGAAGTAAGCTCTCAAAACAAAATATTCAGATTTAGAGCAGCAATGGCTGTTTGAAAATATGCCTCTCATTATAATTAGTATAACAATACCTCTGTAAGTTCAAGAAGATCATCGGCTCTTCTATCTCTATCTTTGCCTGTGAAATTCTTTTCCTTGGCCTCAAGTATTGACATCTTCCTCCTGAATAAGCCATTGCTTCCACTGCCCAGGCGAAGCCGGGCTGACACTTCTTCTGATAGGTCAGGTTCCAATGTGTGTCCCCTTGTCTGGCAAAAAGTTTCTATATTAAAATATTTGAATCCTACACAGATAACACACATTACAAAGCAAATATATTTTTCCTAGAGATATATGTATTAATAAAACAAAAAAACTATCTAGCCAAAGCCATGTAAAAGTAGTTATTATGGAGTTCAGTTATTATAAATAAGAAGTAGTTATTGCAGGGCGAAAGTCTAGCAACTCTGAAAGAAGAAAAATTTGTACATCATCAAAACCTCCAGCTTTCTCAAAGACAATGGAATTAAAAATCCAAATAACGTACCATCTTCATTTTCATGGGCAGCAAAATATCAATCCAGTGAAAGAGCAGTTAGTTACAACTCACCAAGGGTTTCTACTTACACCTTCATTTTCAAGTCTGAGTTCAATCATCTTCTCTGTGTCAGAAATTTTCCCTTTTGAACACCTGATGGGGGGGAAATTAAAAGATTACAGACTTTTGCTAGATTCTAGTCTGAAAAATACTAGTTTTAGACATAAGGTTTATTAAGCTATGTGTGGTTGTGCACACCTATAATCCCAACTCAAGGAGATGAAGACAACCAAAAGTTCAAGATTACACAGTGCTTTGAGACAGGTGTGGTCCTACATGAAACCCTGTCTATAAATAAATAAATAAATAAAGTAGATAGGTTAAGTAAGTAAGTAAGTAAGTAGGTAAGTTTAAAAATAAGGTTAATTTGCAAACAAAACCAGACTTGAAAGTTCTGACACTGTCCTTTCTTCACTCCTGGCCTGCCGTGACATGAGCTGCACTGCCCACTATGCTTTCCCAATCATAACTGAGCCATCTGAAACTGAACTAAAATACATCCTTCCTCCTTTAAGTTGTTTCAGCCAGGTATTTTGGTTAGAGACAGAAGGTAACCACTGTGGACGAGAAGGTAACCTCTTGGTACTAGAGAAGATGGCTGTTGGTGTGACTGACTGGTTCTTAGACCTTTGGAACTAGTTTGAAGGAGGAATTTGGAAATTCAAGATGTAGACTAGAGGTATACATCCTGGAATGCCGTAAGCATTAATGGGAGAGTCAGGTGGGTGCTTAGAAGACCACTGAATGCCAGTAGATTTAGACAGTAAAGACTATATTCATGAAGTTTCAGACAGGGACAAGGATGCTAGTGGGAGTGGAAAGAACTGCCTACATTATCTCTGAAATCTGAAACTTTGGTGTGAAACTAAGTTTAAAGGTGATGGATTGCTAGAAGGGGTGGTACAGGCCTGTAACCCCACAGCCAAGAGGCAGAAGCAGGAGGATCTCAAGTTTGAGGTCAGCTTCACTTACATGAGACTTTGTCTCAAAACTGGAAAAAGGGGGCTGAAGAGATCGCATAAACAGTAAGGTACTTGCTGTGGAAGCATGAGGACCTGAGTTTGGGCTCAGAAGATGCACAAGCTGAGGGCAGCAGCACAAGGCTCTAGCCTCAGTAACTGGGAGATGGAGACAGGATTCTGGGGTGCTGGCCAGCCAATCAGCTGAACAAATGAGCTCCACTTTCAATGAGAGATCTTTCACAGCCTCCCTCCACTGTGGCTTACTTACAAAAAGAAGCAGGTATACCACATTTGGTCCCTTGTCATAGCTAAAAAAGTCAACTATCAAGTAACAATCACTCAAAATTCTGAAGTAAGCAGAATCACCTTCACTGTTTCTACATTAGAGATACTAGCACTGGAGATGGCTGTTATACACCCGTCCATGCTTCAAAGAGCATCCCTTCACCAATCCCTGATGACCAAGAGATAGGGGACAGTCTCCAACTGAGAGCAGACATCTGAGGTTAAGAGATATACTGACATAAATGCTGATTAGCTCCCAGAGCTAGGATTCACAATTCCTCGAATATAATTATCCACAATGTAACTTGTAAAAGGAGAAAACTCAGACTAAATGAAATCTCAGAATACAATGAACCATATACCTCTTTTCACTTCTCACTGAACAGAGCGGTCCTCGTGTTTCAACAACTCTATCTGTGAGGATGGAAAAGCAAAGATACTAATCAATCACAGGTGACAATTCAACTTCAAGAATCAGGAATTTGTGCTGAATGGCTCAAGTGAGTTTCAAAGATACTAACCTCCTTACAAACTAAGTAATTACAATATATAAATCCCTTGGTTCTTTAAAAATAATCCTTAGCATAAATTAATAGCAGTTAATTTAATAAGCTATCATTTACAGTCACTCAGTGGACAACAAGTGGAGAGGTATAAGTGAACAAAATTTTAGGCTCATAAAATACAGTACTACTACACATGACCAAGAAACATTTACCAACTGATTTTTAACACAGAAACAACTTTCTTTTTTCTCTTTTTAAAAAATCTCCTGGCTCTAGGTAAGCACTAGTCAATGTTTTAGAATGTGGCACCATTTTGGGGTCTGGTTAAAAATCTTTCCCTAGAACATCAACTTTCAACCTCTCCAGCACACTTCAACAGAAACTAAAGTTAATAGCATTAAGAAATAGCTAAATCCAGAGACTCACATTGTTTTGGAACAAAATGAGTTGTTCTGATACCGTGATTCTGCTCTTCTGCCCAGCTTTTGGTCCTCAATGTGTCCATGTGACTTCTTTGAGAACTTAGAAGCACAAAAGTGAGGAAGATCAGATAAAAGGAAGCAATTAGTCAAAATGGACTAAGTGTTTACAATCTGATTCACAACACTAGAACTTAGAAAAGAAATAAAAAATACTTTGGAATCTAAGTTAAAATTCCCAAATAATTTGTTCCTTAAGCTTTCTCTTACATAATGAATCTGTGCATTTGCATGTCACTAGTTAAAACTACCATATGAACCTGAGGTCTGGGTCTACATGTTTTTGTCCCTTTCACTTTTTCTGCTCTCAGGTATTTCTTCAAATCACTGAAATATTTAATTTACAAACAATTTCCTAAGGAGCATTCTTATGACCCAGGTGACTTTTACCTTGTCTCTGAAGCACAGGTGCTAATTAAAACACAGTAGCTAAGATGCCTCAGAAGATTATGTGTGTGAATGTGATGGGATAGGGGAGCAATGGGAAAGAAGGAAAGGGAAATGAAATACAAAAAACTGTGATGGGGGTGAAGAAGGGAAGGAAGAAGAGGGAGAGAAATAGAAAGATATGCAAAAGAAGAGAAGGGGCTAGGTGACAGAAAGAAAAAGGGATACTGTGAGAAATGTATACATGAGGGTAGTTGGGAAAGTGCTCCCATACCCCAAGTCCTAATTTAACTTGTAATTCGCTTTTCTACATGAGAATTTCCAGTAATACAGGAGAATTGTAAATTCCAGGTCAGTATGTGATATATAGTGAAATGCTGTTTTTGGGGTATGTTTGTTTTTTATTTCATTTGGACAAATGACTCTAAAGCTAACAGAAAATTGTATTTTGTAAGCCACTGTTCTACAAAATGTCCAGACAAACTACATAATTTAGTCTCTTCTCTTAAATCCTTCTCTAACAGCAAAGAAAAAAATAACAAAACATTCATATCAGCTCATTTTTACCTATGATGTGAAGACACAGGAGGGAGAGAATGTCCATGACTACTTTCTTTAAGTCGCTCCAATAACCTTTGATATTTCTCTCTTTCCTCCTTTTGAACACCCTAAATAAAAATGTATGTTTGGTGAGTACTAGCACATAAGACCAAAAATTAAATCACAATCAGAGATTGACAGGTGAAATGCAGCCCACAGATGTGTTTTATTTGCCAGTACAGTGATTTTAAAGTTTCTTTTAATTAACTACTAACATTAGTTTTTTTTGTTTTTTTTTTAATCCAAAAGCCTGGCCTCTTCTGAAGAGTTGGACCAATGACCTGAGGCTATGGCAGTTACCCCCTTCAGGTAGGCCATTTATTCCTCAACCTATACCACTTATGCATTGACTGCCAGATCTTGGTGATGTCTGAGTTTTTGATAGAACTAGGTTGAACAAGGGTTGGAGAAATGGCTCAGGGGTTAAGGCTCTGCTTCACAAGCAGAAGGTCCTGAGTTCAGATCTCAGGTCCCATGTAAAAATCAACAGCAGCACTTCTGGCCCTGGTGGGGAGAGCCTGGAAAGCCCAGAATGAAGCAAGGAGGTAGAAGCAATCCAGGATGATTCCCGAAGTCACCCTTGATCCTCCACAGGAACAGACAGTGCTCTATGATACATGCACACATGCACATGCATGAAAAAATAAGTATTTAAGTAAATAAAAGAATTAGGTTGAACAAAACTATTACACACACACACACACACACACACATACACACACACACACACCAGTAGAAATAATCCACTTGATAAGTGGAATTTCAACTTCCAGGCTGGAACTGGTCTCACCAAAATCACCCATGATTTCTGTGACTAGACCCTGCAGCACCTGGCCCAGTTGATCTGGCCTGGTCTTCTTAGACAATAAACTCTTCTGATTCTTTTCTCTATCTCCAGTGAAGAAAGCACCTTCTTCTGCCTGCCATAGACACTGATGACCATGTCTCTTCTCATACTACATTTCCCCCTGAATAATCCCATTAGATCTCTTAAGTAATATTAATATGCAGAAAATTCAGAAATGTGTCTCTAACCCTTCCTTCTTCTCAAAACTCCCATCACCTATATCCAAGAGTCTACAGGAGAGGTCTTCTCGCATGTTTCACGGGTACTTTAAACAATGTCCAAAACTGAAGCCATCATCTTCCCCCTAAACACATAGGGTATCTTGGTCAGTGGCATATATTTATCCAAGACTGAAATCTGGGACTCAGGCTCTTCCCTGTACATGACATTATGCTTAACTGACAAGTATATGCTTGATAAGATCAGCTATCTATATCCTCTGGGTCTGAGTAATCCTGAATTAGTTTTTTACTGAAGGATCAAAGGCTTTACACCTCTTATTAAAACCATCTTGAGGGCTGTGGCCCATTCTTTCCTCTGACTGTTGTTTGTAGAATTATAAGTATTTGTGTAAAAATTCCTAGAAAACAAGGACTGCACATATTGAGGATTCTCATCTTGAACTGCTGATAGCTAATACAGCAGCTGAGACCTGAACAAATACTCTGATGAACCAAACCACAGAATAAACTGAAATTGATGACTGTACTAGGGAATGCCAAGTACAGAAATCGTCCTGTTTTCTCTAGAATAAATGAAGACCTTAAGAGAAAAATGAAGAGACGGTTGTCTCTTTTCACGCCAAGTGCTCTGAAAGGGAAAAGGAAAACCAGGGATGCATCAGTTATTTAGTTTGGTCATATTTATTACAGTTATTTAAAAAAGTAATGCAGACACCCAAAGAGAACACAGCTACAATCTTATCTGGAGTAGGACTCCTTTTCCTTTTCATGATGAAAATAGCGAATGTGTGCACAAAACAATTCTAACTGGACAGTGCTCACTTACTGAGTCACACAGGAAGAAGAGACCAGTGTGGAAGAGACACTCTAACATTCAGTTGCTGTGCAACTTTTGGTACCTTTTGAATTTTGTATTCTGGTACACAAATTATTTATGACTCAAAAAATTTTTTATTAAATTTTGTAAAAGAAATTGGGTTCAAAGGGCTTACCTCTTCCACAGTACAATGAGGACGTCTCAAACCCTTGCCTCCCTCTTCAGAAATCATCTCTGTTACACCCTGTTCCTGAGGTCGCCATGTAAAGGAACTCTCTGGATTGCCTCTGCTATGGCGACGGCCACTTGGTCTTCTATTGTAGCCTTCTGACTTCAATGTAAAACTGAAAGACACAAAAAAGAAGAATGTTTTACCAAACTGGGCTCAAGCTTCTAGATCGTCCTGTGATTATACTGCCCTAGTTTAAGATTGCTAATTTCCAAACTATCACTTGAAAAAGGTCTATCCCATAGCACAGGAGATCCCAGAATTCCACTATGGTTCCAGTCATTAGGACTCTCTTCCTCATAGCCAGTTTCCCAACCCTAACCCCAAACTCATCTTTCTTAATGCATATATATATAGTCCCACTGCAAACTATACTTTTCCTTTAATCACTGGACACCTCTTAAATATCACCTGAAAGATCATAAATTCTAGGTTAAGCACAATGCCACAGGCCTATAGTCTCAGTTACCCAAGAGGCAAAGACAAAAAAATGTTTAAAATCCAGGAGCCCAAGACCAACCATGCAACACAGCAAAAACCCATCTCGACTTTTAAATATGGGGTCCAGCTCTAGATCCAATCACTAAAACCACCACCAAAAAGAGAAAAGAAAAGAAAAAAGAAAAAGAAAAAAAATAATCGGGTCATTGTTACTGGAAATAAAAACATTCACTTCTTGCTATTACCAATAATAGCACAAGCTGTTATCATACTCCTCTATATATGCTTTGAAAAGGATACCATATAACTTAATGTGGAATTTCTATAGAATATAGCACTATCTGAAACAAACTAAAAATTTTATTTTATTTTTTAAATTTATTTATTCAATTGTGTGTGTGTGTGTGTGTGTGTGTGTGTAGAACCATGGGCGAATTCGGGAACCACCATGGACCGCCTCTACCTCCTCCTTGTTTACTCTGCCCTGGATTCACAGGCTCCGCCCTACCAGGACCAAAAACGAAGGCTGCCCCCGCTTCCGCCCGGTGTCTATACATGGGGTCTAGGATCCGAACTCAGGACTTTCCGCCTGCAAGGCAGAGACTTAACCCCTGAGCCACCTCTCCAATCCCCTAAATATTTTAAATATCAACCGAAAGTTGAAATATTAGTGCATTAAAGACAAGAAAGACTAAGGAGATATTCAGGATTAAAACAGATTTAAAAAAAAAAGCATGAAAGATGAAGGGGTTAAAATCTCTGCCTTGTAAGCATAGAGACCTGAGTTCAGATCTCCAGATCCCATGTAAAAATGCTGGCTAAAAAATGACAGTTCTGGGCTGGAAAGATAGCTCAGAGGTTAGGACTCTGCCTCACAAGCAGAAGATTCTGAGTTGGAATCCCAGTTCCAACATAAAAAACACCAGGCAAAGGCGGCTTGCACTTTTGACCTGGTAAGCAGAACCTGGGAAAACCCAAAGTGAAACAAAAAGAGGTAGAAGCGATCCACAATGAAGTCACCCTTGGTCTTCCACAGGAATATACAATGCCCTCTGACATACACACACACACACACACAATAAATAAATAATTTTTTAAAAATTAAAAGAAGAGTTCTGCAATTCTGGCACTGGAAGGTAGAGTCTAGGAAACCCTAGAGCAAAGCAATGAGGAGGTAGGGCAATCCAGAATGGTTATCAATGTCATCGTTGGGACTCCATAGGCACAAACACTCAAACGTCACAAACATGCACGCGTGCGTGAGTGCACACACAAGAAAAAAAAGATGAAAAATAAACACAGTAAGTAATTCTGCACTGAATCCACATACAGGCAGGAAAAAAGTTATGATGTAAAAATTTAAGACCTGAAAATTATATAATAGGTCTATATCAATGAATATTCTAATCTTTATAACTTATAATTATGTGTATCAATGTCTCATTCTTAAGAATAAACTCAAGTATTTATAGGAAGGACTAATATGTCTCAAATGGTTCCAAAAAATATCACATATATGACAGATGATCAATACAGCAACTGAAGATCAGACCTATAAAACATTACTGCTCAACATGACTTACAGAACTCTATTTGCAGTGAACTATGTACTCTTCAAGCAACCATAGAATTCATCTAAAGAGGCACTGAAAGTAGAATAATCTTGGAAAAGATAAAATCAACACAAAGCATATTCTCTAACCATAAAAGAATCAAACTGGAAATCATCAGTATTAGAAAGATACCAGGAATGTCCAAATACTTGGAAATTGAACAATACACTTTTCTTTGCATTGTATAGGTGTGGGTGTGTATGTGTGTATGTGGAAGGGGAGTAATGTATAAGATGAGGGCAATGTATATGTCGGGGAGATCCAAGGATGACTTCAGGAACCATTCTGCATTGTTATACCTCCTTATTGTGTTGCTCTTGGGTTTCCCAGGCTCTGTTTCCCAGGGCTGGAAGTATAAGCCATTGCCATTCTGCCAGTGTTTTTACATGGATCTGGATCTCAACTCAAATTCTTTTGCTTGGGAGGCAAAAGCTTTAACTCTTGAACAATCTCTCCAGCCCCTGAACAATACACTTTGAACCCTCTAAATAATGACAGTTCAAAGAGAATAGAAAACAAATTAGAAAATAGTCTAAACTGGGTGAAAGCAAAAGCCAATCTTTCAAAGTTTGATTGATCCCACAAAAATGTTTATAGAGAAGTTGATAACATAATTAAAGATTCAGAGAATTAAATTTGATTTTTTAAATTTTCATTAAATTTCATTTAATTTTCATTGGGCCTGTGGAGGCCCAAGGTTGGCCTCAGGAATCATCCTAGGTTGCTTCTACATCTTATTTGCTTTGCTTTGGAGTTTACCAGGCTCTGCTTTTCAGAACCAGAAGTACAGACCACCACCATTGCTACCTGACTTTTTTTATGGGAGGGATCCAGAATCCGAACTCAGGGCCTTCTGCTTGTGAGGCAGAGCCCCTGAGCCATCTCTCCGGCTCCCATTTCTAAGTACATATCTTTCAAAAATAAGAACATGACTTGGCTGCCAAGACTGATAACTTGATTCTGATTCCTAGAGCCTGTATAAGGATGGTTGGAGTAATTTAAGAGATAATGACAATAACAATGAAGTGACTGGTTCATGTAATGGAAACATTTTCTCAGTAGTATTTTATCGTGTGCAACACCATTATGTTGAGCACAACATGATTCCATGGTTTTTCAACTCCTCCTCACCAGAGTGAAGAAAAAAAAGGTGGATGAAGAACCAACTCTACAAAAATATCCTCTAACTTCCATAAACATGCATGGCACAAATGTAGTCACACAAACGCACACATGTGAAAGAGGGAGAGAAAAAAAGGAAGGAACATCTTTAAGTACGTACAAGTAAGGTCAGTACATATCTAAACTTCTCCAGAGCCACTAAGAGCACCTTTCATAACACTCTAGATAGGATCAGTCCCAGATCTCACACTGCAGTTTGTAGTCATTATTTTTAGTCTCCTTCAACTGTAACTCTAACCTAAAACCAGACTACAAGTTTACTGTTTTGTAGAATGAATCTAATTTCAGATTAAGCAGGTTTTCCCCCCACAGGTAGACAGACACACACTGGTTTCTGCAGGAGTACTATAGAGTGGCAGTGTCTCGGTGCCATGATCTAGAGGCCATGGCATGACCTTTAACCGTGAATTAACAATGATCTTTTCATAAGAGTGGCCGGACAGTTTTCTCTAAAGTCAATT
Source organism: Typhlomys cinereus (assembly GCA_023101885.1). Lineage (NCBI taxonomy): Eukaryota > Metazoa > Chordata > Mammalia > Rodentia > Platacanthomyidae > Typhlomys > Typhlomys cinereus. Next base: position 1,723,657 of record JALPQD010000354.1, on the reverse strand, counting down.
TTTTCTCTTTTATAAATATGAAATTTGTGGGAGATAGTTTATGTTTACAAAGATATTCTATGGTCAAATGAGATTCCTGTCCCAAACTAATTAGTTATGATGGCCACAATCTTTCTAATCCTATTGTTTCTTCTGTGCCTATGGTCAGCATTCTATAAAGACTTTTCTTCATGCCTTTATTCATTTTGGTGCCTAAGTTGTCCTGTCTCACCACTGGCTTTTAGCTAGTATATCATTCCTAACTAGATAGTCAGGATGACCAGGTTGTTTAGGATGTGTTATGTGTGTAAAGGCCAGAAGTTAACAATAGGTTTCCCTTAATCACTCTGTATTTTATTTTTGAGACAGGATCTCACTGAATCTGGATCTCATCATTTCAGCTAGACTGGCTTGGGATCTGTCTATCTCCCCATGCCACCCCAGGTATTAGAGTCACGGCCTCAGCTTTTACAAATCTGTTGCACTCGGTCCACATCCCTATAGAGCATGCGCTCTACCAAATGAGTCGTCCCCCCAACCCCCATTTCTGAATAAAGAATATAACTACCAAATGAGCCGTCCCTCCAACCCCCATTTCTGAATAAAGAATATAACTACCAAATGAGCCATCCCTCCAACCCCCATTTCTGAATAAAGAACATAACTTGAAAGATAATATCAAAACAAATCAAGAGTGTGCAGGTTTAGGGGAAGCACTAAAAAAGGAGGAAAAAAAAGGTAAAAAATTTACAAATAAAACAGCTTTTGAGAAAAGAACACCTTTATAAGGACAAGATTCCTGGAGAAAGAAATCCATAGACAGAGAGTTAAGGAAGGTAGGAGAACTGAGACTTCGAGGCTAGCTTGGACTACCTAAAGAATTCAGGCCAGCCTGTGCTACATGATAACCTGTCTTAAACAAGCAAATAACCAGTGAAACATGTTTTTATAATGAACAAAGGAGAAAAAGAGAAAAAAAAAGAGTAAAATCAGATCAATCCAGAAGTAAGAGGAATTCTACAAAGTGACGACATATGAAAGGAAGAAGAAAACAATCATTCCACAGAAGTCCGTATGTAAAAACTTATCAGGTTATACTTTCATTTCCTGTACTTTTTAGTATGCATAGTACAAATATTTTTTAAGGTTTGAAAGCAACAATTTTTAAAAATGGTTTTCAAAATCAGATCACATTGTGGACATGTAACACAGCAGAAAAAGAAACATCCAAGCTCCAGTCTAAGCAGTCATATGTTATTCAGTAAGTTATTAACCTCCTGGTACCACTTAATACTTCTAAGCAACAGAACAAAAGCAAGCAAGCCTGAGGTGAGAACCTGGTAATTGCTAAATTTCCATTTACAGCAAAGCAGAATTCAACACTTACCCAAAGGAAGGTAGGACTCGACGTGGCTGATCTCGGGTTACTGTCACTCTGATCTTTGGATAGTCACTTATTCCATTAGGAGATTTATTACCTTTTAAGAACATGTTTGTAATTGTGAGAAGAAAAAAACCAAACACCACTGTGAACAGCCTGTATTAGGACAGAAAATTTGTTGAGAGGTTGTAGAACTAAGTATCTTTCTTACAAAATTTAATTTATTTACGTTGAGGAGGTGGAGACAGAAGGAAGAAGGGAGTGGAGAAAGAAAGAGTGCATGTGGAAGTCAGAGGACAACTTTTGGATGTCAATATGCTCCTTCCACCAAGCTAGCTGCAGAGTTTGAACTCAGGCCACCACATTTGCACATAGATGCCTTCATCCACTGAGTCATCTTGCCAGCCCCTTATTCTTAAAAATTCTATTAACAGAAGTAATCCAGCATGAATGCTAAGAAAAATTAAAGAAAAGCAACAGGAGATGGGGATGTAGTTCAGTGATAAAGCATGAACTAATATGTGAGGTCCCTGGGTTCAAGTCCCAGTACCACAAAAACCATAATCATAACTGATAATCAAACAAAATGAATAAATCAAATTCAATTACACAAATGTTCTAAATAAAATTAATAAAATAAAAAAATTAATGAAATAAAAGAAATACCACCTTTGCTTCAAGTACTTAGAAACTAGACATTTCACAGTGCTAAGGACTCAGTTAGTCGTCAGTGTCACTAGATTCGGAACACCTAGGAGTGGTGAGGGTATGTGCCAAGGTGTTTCCAGAGAGGACCAACTGAAGGAGTAAGATGCACCAAAACATGGACTGGGAACTCTTGACTAAATAAAGGGGTAAGGAGAAGGCCAGCAAGCCTGGTCAGCTGTGAATAGCTCCCCTGCACCCATGGCTGTGGCTTCTCAAGACCTCTTCAAAAACCATGAGCCACAACAAACTCTTCCTCTCTTAAGTTGTTCTCTCAGTTGTCTTGATCATAGAATGAAAAAGAATACACAGGGGTAGGCATGTTTACGTGTGGCTGCTCTTTCTGCCACAAGTACTTTAATTAAAACACTGAGAAGGGGCTGGAGAGATGGCTCAGGGATTAAGGCTCTGCCTCACAAGCAGAAGGTCCTGAGTTCAAATCCCAGTTCCCATGTAAAAATGTCAAGCAGAAGCGGTGGCTGCCTGCATTTCCAGCCCTGGTGGGCTGAGCCTGGGAAATCCCAGAGTGAAGCAAAAAGGAGGTAGAAGCAATCCAGGATGATTCCCGAAGTTACCCTTGGTCCTCCACAGAGATGCACACTGCCCTCTCACACACACTCACACACACACACACACACACACACACACACACACACATACAGACACGTGCGTGTGCATACGCGTTCACAAATATATAAAAAATTAAATGAAATGAAAACAAAACCACTGAGAGGTATAACTATAAAAGATCATTTCCCTAGTTTAAGTCTTGAACCACAACCTCTTTAATGCTCACATTCACCAACTTCCACTTTTTCCTCTCAAATTTTACAATCCACCTGCACAGCAGACATTCAAATTATTTCTCAGAACTCTAGTTTCTTTAAACTTTTCCCCATGCTATTTGCATAGTATAGACAATAATTAAAATTCCATTTTAAGATCAGTGATGACAGGAAGTCCCTGATCTTACACAGCTGTAAGAACAGAAACCAAAGGTTGCTCACAAAGGAGCTGCATTCCTCAATGGCAAGGGAAATATTCTATTAGCTTTTGTCATTCCTGATAATAACCAGTGTATAGTGAACTCTCAAAGTCACTTTAAGAATACTGATAAACAGTAAACACCTTAGTACACTCAAAGACAATTCTAAAGGAATGCTCAAGTTAAACATGTTTCATATATGAAAATCTGAGTCTGACACTTTAAAATTTTCCAACTTTAGATATCAGAGATTTTTTTAAATGTGTATGTTAAAATTTTCCAACTTTAGATATCAGAGATTTTTTTAAATGTGTATGTGTTATAGAGTGCAAATATATGTGTATGCATATTTAGCATGTGGGTGGGTGCACATACAAGTGCATATGCATGGAAATATGCGTGCATATGGAGGCCCAAGGGTGATATGTACCTCACTCTTTAGAAGCAAAGGTTTCTAAACTCAGTGCTTGCCATCAAGGTTAGTGTGGATAGTTAGAATGATTCCCAAGTTCTGCCTTCCAATCTGGAATTACAGGCAGGCCATCATGTCCAACAGACATTTGGGCTCTGGTCTTTTTACTTGCACAGCAAGCACTTTTAACTATTAAGCCTTCTCCCCAACCCCAAATTTCAGAGTTTTAGGTCAAGGATATTTAATTAGTAAAGTCTGTGTAAATATTCCAAAATCTGTAAAATTCTGAAACCTGAAAATACTTCTGGTTCCAAAGATTTCAGAAAAAAGATACTCAACTTACATTTGGATTTAAGATTGGTAAAGAGACTATGTCCTTGTTCTCATCCCAACCCAGATTTTTTCTTTTCCTACAGTTTTTAAAACTTAAGGGGAATGGGCAAAAGGAAGTACAGAAAAGTAAAACTAATTTTGACCACCTCACCCAGCTTCAACATGTTGTTCCGGGATACAGGACTTGTCAGTTCACAAGATGAAGAGCTGGAAAATATCTAAAATAAAAACAGAATCACCTCTGAAGCATCTAAACTCTGCAATTGAGGCTGAATTTTTATTATTATTATTATTATTATTTATTCAACTATGCGCATGTGCGTGTGTATGTGCGAGCGCATGTGTGTGTGTCTGTGTCTGTGTATGTGTAGAACCACGGACGAATGCGCGAACCACCATGGACGCCTCCACCTCCTTCTGCCCCAGGATTCACAGGCTCCGCCCTACCAGGACCAGAAGCACAGGCCGCCCCCGCTTCCGCCTGGCGTCTATATGTGGGATCTGGGATCCAAACTCAGGACTCTCCGCCTGCAAGGCGGAGGCTTAATCCCTGGCCCACCTCTCCAGCCCCGTGGCTAAATTTCTAGCACGAAAAACTTTCTGCTCATGATTGCTTTTGAGCTAGCACACAGAAATAAAGTCATCAGTATAAAGTAAAAAATTTGACAAAACTAACAAAACGACATAAAAGAAGTAATTCCAATGTTTTCACAAATACATAAATACAAAAAGCAGAAGCAGATTTTTTAAAGACATGGTCACACTATTACCCATACAGACCTTATATTCACTATTCTGTCAACTTGTTCTTACTTTTTTGTTTTTTGCTTATTTGCGGGTTTGCTTGCTTATGAGACCGGATCATATATCCCAGGCTAGCCTGAAACCCACTATGCAGATGAGGATGACCTTGACTTTCTGATCCTCCCACATCTACAGGTATGTGCCACATAACCTGGTTTATGTGGTGCTGTGGATCAAACCCAGGGCCTGATACATGCTAGATAAGTACTCTACCAATGGAGCCACATCCCAGCTCCCATTTGTTTGCTTTATAACCTGGTTTATGTGGTGCTGTGGATCAAACCCAGGGCCTGATACATGCTAGATAAGTACTCTACCAATGGAGCCACATCCCAGCTCCCATTTGTTTGCTTTTGAGATAGTATTTCTGGCTGGCCGGTCTGGAATTATGCCTATCTGTCTAGACAGGCCTTGAGCTCAGTGATCCTGCTGCCCCAGATTCTTGAGGATGACAGGCAATAGCCACTATACCTGTTCTATTTTTCTTTTTTCTTTCTTTCTTTCTTTCTTTTTTTTTTTTTTTTTTTTTTTTTTTCTGTATTGAAGGAATCTCACTTAGTTATCCAAGACAGTTTCAAACTTGTGAGTTCCTCTGACTCTCTTGCCTCAGGTTCTTGTGTCCTAGGATTACAAGTGTGTGCTACCATGCTAATAAGCTGATATTCTTCATTAGTATTTCTTAACATAGTTTTTTTTTTTTGTTTTGTTTTGTTTTTTAATGTGGGACCTGGGATCCGAACTCAGAACCTTCTGCTTGTGAGACAGAGTCACAACCCCTGAGCCATCTCTCCAGGCCCCTTCATTAGTATTTCTTAGTTCTCTTTTTTTATAATCTGTGTGTGTGTGTGTGTGTGTGTGTGTGTGTGTGTGTGTATTCTTTTGTTTTCTCTCAGTGCTAAGGACCAAATCCAGGGCATTTAAGCACTCTATTACTGAGTTAATCCCCAACTCATCCTACTTTTTAAATGTTTCCTTTTTTGACCTTTAATTTCTTGATCTTTGTATAATAGCTAAAAATACATGAGCCGTTCTAGAAATAAATCAACCTATATGTTAATTCTCAAAAAAACAGCATTTCTAAAATCTGATTTTTAATGAGTAAGTATAAAAATCAACAGCCCTTGGGTAGGAGTATATCTTAGTGACAAAATTCACACTTGGTATGTACAAGGCCTTGAGTGTTCCTTCTCTTTCTGTCTCTGACACAGAGAAGAGAGAAAAGTATCAATCTCCCCAATGAAGCCCCATTCCAACTAACCTCTCCTGAAGGAGACACATTCCGTGTTCCATTACAAGCAGACGTCACCATGGGCTTCGTGGTCAGCTGGAATGGGAATCCAAATAAGCTTGCAGCATTGTAGAGACTGTTTTTCACTTGGTGAATAAAGCAATCTAAAAAGTACCAACAAACCATAAACACAGAGTACTAAAGTTCAAGAATAACATTACACTGTACCTTACTGAAATAAGGTATGCATAAAAATATTTTTTTCAAAGGAAGAATTTGAATCCCAGCACTGTGTTTGATTTAATAAAATATCTGAAGTCTACAAAAACATGAAACTGGGCTGTGGAAATGGCTTGTGGTTAAATAAAGCCTTTACCTTGAAAACAAAGGACCTGAGTTCTGATCTCAAGACCCTACATAAAAGTATCTGGCAGATATGGCAGCAGCCTGCAAGGCCTGGAAGGCTAGGCCTGGGGAACTAAAGATACCATGAAGTTTTGCTTCAGTTCCTGGTTATTACCCTCCAGAACTGAACAGTAAGACCCTACTACTGATGACAGCATATACTTTGGCCACAGGGTCTGAAGCAACAGGCTGGAAGTGACCCAAAAACTCTTTTCAGGCTAGCCACCATACTACTAGAAAGTAATATGTAAGAAAAGGCCATCAACAATTTAATCAACTAGGAACACTGATTTCAACGTGATCCAGCCAGACGATAAATTTCAGTGTAATAGTGGTATGAATGGTACAGGAACAACCAATTGCTCTGTGTCTGTATTTCATATGCTCATCAGGAAGAAACCCTTGCCTGGCCCGGTAGGTCTGGCTGAAAGCCCTTGACTGGGAAGGGCCCAGATTCTAGAGAATATTGCCTGCTAAGCAGGCATGAGCACACCATCTTCCAAATACTTATCTTAAAGCCAAGAGAATAATGCAGCTTTTAACCTACATCCATGGAGACTTCTGTCAACTGAATCTGATCAAAAGAAAAACCACAACTGGAGCTGGAGAGATGGCTCAGGGACTAACAAGCAGAAGGACCTGAGTTCGGGTTCCAGATCCCATGTAAAAATGTCAGGCAGAAACAACAGCGGCCCACAAAAAATAAACAAACAAACAAATAAATATTAAAAAAGAGAAAATCACAACTAATTTAAGGGCAGAAAGTAAATTATTGAGAAGTATTCAAATATGGGACACACAAGATATCTCTGTCCCCTCACATCAAAAGCTGGAGACTCCACAGGTGATGAATGGAAAGATCAGAACCAGATCAAGGGAAGGAGTACCGACAAGCCTTGTCCTCCAGACAGCCATGAACATACTGCAACCGGATTTCCTGTACACAACCTACATAAATTTGGGCTCAATACCATGTACAATAAGGAGGGAGAAATTCAAGTGGTCCCACAGGAGTGGCCCCTGATGCTCAAAACTGTCCACAAGAAGAGGCACCTCATGAACAAAGTACATAGGAACATGCAAGAGACATCCTTTTAGGGAACTCGGTGGGACACACATATAACATTAGGATAGTAGGAGGGAAGCTTGTGGGGGAAGAAGATCTGGTCAGTAAGAGAGGGGATAAAATAATAAAAATCCATTGTAAATTTAAATAAATTTTTAAAAAAGAACCATATAACACATAAAATATGATTTTTTTCAGAATGTTGGGGAATTAAGAAAACTATGTTGTATAAAGCAGAATTCACCTGAAGTAATTTACTACATGAAAACTGTTGAAAGTACCAAATTTCCTGAGTACAGTGGTGTAATCAACAGCACAGAGGAGGCAGAAGCATCCCAGTTTCACAAAGAGAATCTTGAGTTTGAGATTAGCCTGGGCTACAAAGAGAAACCAAGATCAGTCTATGCTATATAGGAAACCCTGTTTCAAAAAAGAAAGTTTGCAAAAAAGTTGTTTTTCACTTTATGAATCACGATAATTCCAGGCTAGTCCTATAGTAATGCTGATGAATCATTTATATTATGTTGTGCTTTCTAAGTGAGAGGAAAGAATATTAAGGAACAGTCCTTAAAAATAGAATCTAGAGGACAAGAGTACTTCTTGGAAACAACAATAAATAGTAGCCACTAAAAAGTACTGTAGTATTTTGTTTTCCTATAAATTTTGTTCACAACTAGAAATGTCCTAAGATTATGTTAAAACATCCCAATGAGGGGCTGGAAAGATACCTGAGTAGTTAAAGCATTTACCTTGAAAGCAAAGGACCTGGAACAAGATCCCATTAAAGAATGTTGCAAAAATGTGGTGGCTTATAATTCCAGCCTGAGAATGAGTGAAGCCTAAGAATCCCCAGAGCAAGCTAGCTAGCCACACTAGCCCTAATCTGGGTCAATTAGAAACCTAGACTCACAACGAAGTGGAAAAGTGATCAAGAATGATTCCCAATATAAATCTTGAGCCTCCACAGGTACACATACTTAAGTGCACTTGTGTACATACACCTGCACACACACATATACTCACCCACCCACATGCAAACGCACAGAAATACATGGATACATCACATATACACATACATGAGAAAAAAAATCCCACTTTTTTTTTTAAAGGAAAGCAATTGTTCCTCACCTTCAAAATGAGAATAAGATTACCTTGCATTCTTGAGACTAAATTCATCTCTTACAAGCACTTTCACCTATAAATTCATAAGTTTCCAATTATGAAGTCCTCTTTCTTTCAGCGTTACCCTTTTTATTCTCTCAAAAGCTACCAAGAGTTGCCCAATGTAATTTAATAGTCAGCAGCTACATCTGGTTACCTAATAATTTCACTTAATTAAAATTTAAAACTCAGTTCTATTACCAGGTGTGGTGACTCACACCTTATAATCCCATCACTTGGGAGGCAGAGGCAGGATTGCCGTAAGTTTGAAGTAGGTCTGGGCTACATATTTCTCAAACAATAACCAAAATTCAGTTCTTGGGCCAGCAAAAACAGTTCAGTGGGTAGGTAAGGCACCTACTCACAAACTTAGCAACTTGAGTTGATCCCTAGAAGCCCACGTGGTAGACAAAAATGAACGACTTCTGAAAGTTGGTCTCTGACTTCCACTCACGTGCAATGGCAAGCATGTATTCATTTTTAATCTCTCTTCTCTCCTCTATCAAATACAAAAATAAAATAATGTATTTAAAAATTAATCCTATTTCTAATACAATTTAAAGTTTGGCTTTTTGGCATATTAGACAAGCAATCTATCTTTATTAAGCTATATCCCTAGTCTGATCCACTAGGCCCAACCTCCCAAGCAGCTACATTATCAAACCCAGCACCACCAAAATGTTCTTTCTTTAAACTAGTATATTCAAGTACAAGCTAATATACATTCCCATTTCCTTTGAAATGACTTCTTTTGTTGTCTAAGAAATCATTTTGTTCAGGCTTAGTTTTATTGCTTTATATTTGCTTAGCATCAAGACATACTCAATAAGGCCGTGTACTAGGTAATAAGCACAGGGAGAACTGGAGCAGCAGGAACTAAAAACGCCTGATCCCTAGTCCAGTCCCATCTGTGCCCTACAGTCTGAGGATCCAACCAACAGGTCACTTAGAGACACTACAAACATTGTAGTCCATAGGAAGAAACAGGGGCTGGAAAGATGGCTCAGGGTTTAAAACTCTGCCTCACAAGTAGAAGTTCCTGAGTTCAGATTCCAGGTCCTATGTTAAAATGCCAAGTGGAAATGGCAGTGGACTGTATTTCTGACCCTGATATGTAGGCGGCCTGGGAAATCCCAAAGTGAAGCAAAAAGAACGTAGAAGCAGTCCAGGAGGATTCCTAAAGTCACCCTTGGTCTTCCACAGGGACACACAGTGCATTCTCTCTCTCTCTCTCTCTCTCTCTCTCTCTCTCACACACACACACACACACACACACACACACACACACAGGGGGGGGAAGGAAGACCATTGGAAAAAAAAGGTATGAAGTGAAGCAGGAAATAAAAAATTCAAATAAAAAACTAAATGGAATCCATCATTAACAGAACAGATCATGTAGAAGACAAAATATCAGAAGTGACATCCAGTGCCCTCTGATACACATGCACACACACCTAAAATTAATAAAGTTTTAAAAAGAAAAGAAACCAAGCCCGTCATAAATCATCACAGACTAGATAAAACACAGTGGACTGCACAAGTGAAAAGATTAGAAAATAGGAGAGTCTGGCAAGGTAGATGAAGTGTTGCAGGAGGAAAAGGAGGGGGGATGGGATTTGAGACTAAGGGTTGAAAAAATTATAAGATCATTATATTCATGCATACAATAATGAGAAAAAAAACCCAAGACTTTGTGTATTATGGGCATAGAAGAAGAATTCCAAGTCAAACACACCCAGCACTTTAAACACAATAATGTAAGAAAACTTCCCCAACCTAGAAAAAATGGCCATAGATATAAGAAGCATACAGAATATGAAACAGAAAGGACCAGAAAAGCAACTCACCAGACATAAATAGTTAAGAAATTAAAAATACAGACGAAAGGAAAAGTACTAAAAGTTGTAAGAGAAAAAGAGAAAATTACATATAAATGCCTACCTGACAGAAGAACCTAAAGTCAAAAGAGTGTGGCAGTGTGGCAAGATGTATTTCAAAAACTGAAAGACAAGAGCCAACCTAGAATACTATTATCCACAAAATATGAAGGAGAAACAAAAACTTTCCCTAACAAAAAATAAGTTAAAGGTGGCCTTAAACAATCTAGAGTCTTCCTGCTTCAACCCCAATCATGTCCCACAGGCCAGAATTACTGACATAAGCCACAAGACCCAGCTGAGAAATGGTATTTTGATCTAAAAAAAAAAAAAAATTTCACTGAAGAATTAAAAGAAAAAGTTAAAAGAATTCACGACTACTACACCAGCTATACTCAATATCAGGATACTAAACTCAAAAGAGAAAAAGACAATCATTCCCCCTAAAACCACAAGAGAATAATAAATAATACAAGAATGAGTAACCTAAAGAAGCCTAAGAAAATACGACAAAAAACTGAATGACAGGAATCACACATATATCTCAATAGCAGCACTAAATATCAAAGGACTTAAGACTCCCTACTTAAAAGACACAGACTAGCGGAATGATAAAAAACAAAAAACAAAACAAACAGGACCCAATTATTTTCCTCTAAGAGGAAATTATTTGCCTCTAAGAAACACATCACTATCAAAGATAGAGAAGAGCTCAGAATAAAAGGATAGAAATGCATACTCCAAGCACGTGGAACCAAAAACAAGCAGGTATCTAGCTATTCTAATATCTGACAAAAGCTTCAAACCAACACTAGTCAGAAGAGATAAAGAAGATCATTTCATACTTATAAAGGGAACAATTCATCAAGAATGTATTACAATTCTAAATATATATGCACCAAACATAAGACATCAAAATTCATAAAGCAAATATTAAAGTCACAGATTAATCCTAACACAATAATAGTGAGAGATTTTACCTCACTCTGACCAACAGACAAGTCATCTGGATTAAAAAAAGGGGGGGGAATGATTATTAAATGAAAACATTGATCAAATAGACCTCATATACATTTACAGAACCCAAACACCAGAGAATACACAATTTTCTTGGCAGCTCTTGGAATTTTTTTTTAAAACAGATTACATATTAGAATGCAAATCAATTCTTAGCAAGTAAAGAGAATCTAAATAACATCATGTATCCTATCAGATAACAATATAAATAAAGCTACAAATCAACAGCACAGGAAACTACAGAAAATATACAAACTATGGAAATTAAAGGAACTTTATTGAATGATTACTAGGTCACTGTATTAGTTACTCTTTATCTGTTGCTGTGAGAGAGCACCCAAAGTCAAGCAACTTAAGGGAGAAAGGATTTATTCAGCCTACAGTTCGAGTGGGGAGATACAGTCTTTCATGGTGGATGTGGCATGACTGGCTGGCTGAAGCTGCAGGAAGCTACCTCACTTCAAACATCATGGAAGCTGAGAGCTACAAGACTCCTTGCTATAAAAAGAAGACTTCTCCCAGAGGTTGGGTAGGACTAATACACCACAAGAGTCACCTCATGACTGCCTTCCTCCTGCAAGGCTCCACCTCCTAAAGGTGCCATGACCTTTCAAAACACATGAGACTGAGGGACACATTTCAAACCATGACAGTCACAGAAGAGATAAAAAAGGAAAGAAACAAATAGTTAGAATTCAATGTATATTCATACAACATACCAAAATCTATGGGGTAGGGGGAAGTTCATAGTTCTAAGTAAGTGCTCTTGTTAAAAGATCTGAGAAATTACACATAAACGACCTAATGATGCACCTTAAGGCATAGGAAAAACAATAATAATCTAATCCCAAAAATAGTAGACAGCAAGAAAAAACAAGATTAAGTGAAATAGAAACAAAAAACAAAAAGAATCCATGAAACAAGGGGCTGACTTTTTGAAAAAATTAGCAAACTAACAAACCCCTATTCAATCTTACCAAAAGAAGAGGAGAAATGACCCAAATCAATAAATTAGAAATGAAAAGGGAGCTTTCAAAGAAATGCAGAAAATCATGAGGGCATACTTTAAAAATTTATATTCTGCTAAACAGGACAAAAGAAATAAAGAGAAAAGAAATACACGCATTTCTAAACACATACCACCTCCTATATTAAACCAGGATGAAATAAAGAATTTAAACAGACCTATATAACAAGGAATGAGATTGAAACAAATTAAAAATCTCTAGCAAAAAGGCCAGATCCAGATGGATTCAGTATAGACTTCTACCAGATTGTCAAAGAAAATGTGACACCAATAATTCTCGATTCCATAAAACAGGAAAATAAAGAACACTCCAAACTCTTTTTATGAAGCCAGAATTACCCTGATACCAAAACCAAATAAAAGAATCAAAAAAAAAAAAAGGTAAAATCTCTTTGATGAACACAGATGCAAAGATCCTCAATAAGATCCTTGCAAACAGGATCCAAAAACACGTTTTAAAAGAGTATTATTCGCTATGATCAGCTGGAATCATCACAGACATGCAAGGTTGGTTCAACATAGGTAAATCAATAAAAGCAACTCATCACATAAACAGACTTAAAGACAGAAACCACATGATTTATCTCAATGGATTCAGAGAAAGTCTTTGACAAAATCCAGCATCTATTTGTGATAATAATAAAAACCTTGAAGAAAATAGGGATGGAGGAAAATATCAACATTAAAAAAGGATATATATATATATATATATATCTCAAGCCTAGAATAAACATCATTCTAAATGGAGAAAAATTTGAAGCATTTCTATTACGATTAGGAACAAGGCAAGGATGTCTACTCTCGCCCTTCTTTTTAATATAATACTTAAAATATTAGTAAGAGCAGTACAGGAAAAAAAGGAGATTAAAGGAATACAAATAAGAAAGGAAAAAGTCAAGGTATCCCTATTCATGGATGATGAGTCTACACATAGCCCTCCAAGGGCCTTACCAGGAAATTCCTATAACTGATAAAGCACTTCCATCAAAATAGCAGGATACAAAATTAATATATTGTCATGTTTTGAAAGTGTGTTGTCTCCCACAGACTCATGTGTTTGTATCTTAACTGATGTTAATGTTTGGGAAAGTCATGGCATCTTTAGGAGGTTGAGCCTTGCAGGAGTAAGGTATGCCACAGGTCTGGGAGCCCTATCCTGCTATCTCTAGCAGTTACTACTTACTTCTGCCTCAATGAGTGCTGCAGTGACCTGAACCAATAATCTCCAGTTTCTGCCACACATTATGCCTTTCCCACAATAATGGACTTTATCTTTCCTCTAGAACCATAAGCTAAATAAATCTCCTTATTGTTCTTCCTTAAGTTCTGAGTATTGGCACACAGCAGCACAGAGAAGGTAACTACAACACATACAAAAATCAGAAGACTTTCTATAAACTAAGAATGGATTGACTGAAAAAGGGAAGGGATGGAGATGGGGGGGAGAAAGCAGGGATAAGTACTCAATATGCTTGCAAAACAAGAAAAAAAATTAATAAAAAAAAAACCCAGCATGATACTGGCACAAAAACAGACACACTAATTAACAGACCAGAATTGAGGACCCAGGCATAAGTTCATGCACCTTTAGTCATCTGATTTTTGATAAAGGTTCCAAAGAAATGCAGTGAAGCAAAGACAGCACCTTCAAACAAGTGCTGGGAAAACTGGATATGCACATGAAGAAAAATGAAAGGAGGTCTTTATCTCCCACCCTACACAAAAACAACTCCAAAAGAATCAAAGACCTTAATACCTAACCTGAAACTGCTGGAAGACAGAGAAGGGAGTGCACTTGAAGAGTTAGGCTGAGGTAGGGACTTCCTGAAGAGAACCCCATTTATTTGGAAATTAAGGTCAACAATCAACAAATGCAACCTCATGAAACTAAAAGCTTCTATTAGGCAAAAGAGTTAATCAAGCATAAAAGAAGCAAACATGATGGGAGAAAATCTTTGCCAATTATACATCTGACAGAAGATTAGCCTCCAAAATATTTAAAGCACTAAAAAGATTAATCATCAAGAGAGGGCTGGAGGGAGGGCTCAGGGGTTAAGCCTTTTAATTCAGATCATCAATGCCATGTAAGAAAAAACGACATGGTGAAATAGTTTGACCTGTACTTCCAGCTCTGGAAGGCAGAATCTAGGAAACTCCAAAACAAAGGAAAGAGTACAGGTAGCACAATCCAGGGTGATTCCTGATCTCACCCTTGAGCCTTCACAGACACACACATGTGTTCTCCTACACACACACACACACACATACACATACACACACAAAATCAGCAACAGAACAAATGACCCAACTAAAAAATGGGCCATTGACCTAAACAGAAATGAAAGAAACAACAAACATCTAAGAAATATCTAAAAAAAAAAAAAAAATCATCATTCCTAGAAATCAAGGAAATGTAACTCAAAGCTACTATTTTACCCAGTCAGAATAGCTAAGAATGGGGAAACAAAACAAAACAAAACAATGCTGGCCAGGATGTGGCGAAGGAGATCCCTTACCACTGTTGGTGGGACTGTAAACTAGTACAGCTACTCTGGAATCCAGACTGGAGATTTCTTAAAAAAAACTGAAAATACAGCTGGGCATATTCCTAAAGGACTCTACATCACACCACAGAGAAACATCCACACCAATGTTCATCGTGCTTCTAGTCACAATAGCAAAGTGGCTAGAAAGATGCTCAGGGGTTCTGCCTTGCAAGCAGAAAATCCTGAGTTTGGATCCCACATTAAAAAAAAAACAGACTGAAATGGTAATAGCCTGTACTTCCAGTTCTGGAAGGGGAAGCTTGGGAAACTCCTGAGTAAAGCAAACAGGAGGTAATGGCAATCTGGAGTAATTCTGGAAATCGCCTTTGGGTTTCACAATATAGTCTGATACACAAAGACACACACAGAAACACACACACAAACACAAATAATAGTAATAAAGATAGAAAAGAAATGGAACTGATCTAGATGCCCATCAATTGATGAGTGGACAACAAAAATGTGATACATATACACAACAGAATATTAGTCATCTGTTAAGAAAGATGAAATCATGGGCCAGAGAGACCGTTCAGGGGTTAAGATTCTACCTCACAAGCAGAAGGACCTGAAATTGGATCCGGATCCCATGTAAAAATACCAGGTGGAAATGGCAGCAGCCCATGAAGGCAGAATGTGAGAAACCCCAGAGCAAAGCAAAAAGGAGTTAGAGGCAGTCCAGAATGGCTCCCAAAGTCACCCTTGGTCCTCCCCAGGGACATACACACACACACACGCGCACGCGCGCACGCGCACACACACACAAAAAGATGAAATCATGATATTCACAAATAAACTGATGGAGCTAGAAAATATACTAAATTCCTAGAAAGACGATACTGCGTGTTCTCTCTTATATGCAGATACTAGCATTAAATCTCCAGATTTTTGCAGATAACAGCCTGTAACCTAGAAACTTTGCTAAGCAATAGTTGGTGGTGAGCAGAAAACAGACTGACTGTGGATCACTCAGCCCCTCTCCTGTCAAACATCAGAAACATCAGGTAATTGAAATAAGGAAAAAAAAAATGACACTAAAATAGTGCAAAAAAGTGATAAAACTCCCAAAGCTTTGAAGTGCTGTTTTGGCCTATACCTGAGAAGTTCATGAGTAATTCTATCTGAAATACCTTTTAAAGAAATTATACATACATATATGTGTATATATAAGCATTATATATAAATATATCTTTTATATGTAAGTGTAGATTTAAAATAGTAATTCTTGGCCAACTTTTAAAAATTTGAACAATATGCTTTAGCATCTTGTCAATAAACACATGTGATGCTGTTTTATAAAAATGAAAAGGTATATAAATTCTAACTGGACTTAAATATCAAAACAGTTCCACAGTTAACCAACAAGTCTATAATAGACTCAAATTCACAATTATTGCTGATAGGACTATATCACAGAATTCCTCTGTGCCTTTTCCCTTTAATCTAGTTATATTCTCTTCTAAAATATTTGTGACATGTTAGAATGAACCAAGCAGTTGAATTTGATCACTCAGTTTGAATTGGTTTCCTTCTCAAAAATCAAAATCATCTTTTGTCCTAAATAGATTTAAAGGTACATTCAATATGCAGACCTACTCATCTGGAAAGATACAACAGGCTAAATGTGGAAACGACAATGGAGCACAAAAGAACATACTTTTCACCTTTCCAATTTTGTTCCATACTTATATTTTTCCTATTAAGAATAAATTTTTAAAATTTGATACCTAATCTTGGCCTTTTAGCTGGTATTTCATCAGTGTCCACTGTAGAAAACAGAGTGCTGTAAAGAAAGAAAATAAACGTATGTAACAGATATCCATTACTATTAAGAGCTGGAGGTGTGACTCAGTTGTAAGTATGTATCTGCTTAGCATGAAAAAGACCCTAAATTACAATTTTGTAACTAATTACAACAAATAAAACAAAATCTTACTATTTACACAGTGCAACATACCTTCTTTCATCCACTTTTTCATAAAACAATACCCAACTTATAAAAGAGAATGTTATTCTTAAACCTTAGCATGTCGGAGAAAGACTCACAACTCCCTGTCACACATTAATCTGCAATCTAGTAAATCAATCAACAAATAATTTAACTCACCCCAAAGAAAGCCATCCTTTACTTCAAGTGTCAATACAGGCAGCCTTAGAGTCAGTTAGAAAAAGTGATACATGTTTAACTTTTTGTTCTACCTCTAGTGCTGGAATTGAAAATGGGGTTGGCAGGGTATTTTAGACCATGATTTGAGCCCCTACAGTAAAGAATAGGGGTAAGTTTGATCTACAAACCATGAGTGGGTTGCTGAAATTCAAAGCCCAGCCTGGGAGGAGGGCAAAGGCAGAATGAGCATGAGGGTTGAGGGAATTACCAAGTCGCTATTCAAAAAGATACACTGTATACTCTTGCACTAGATCCTGCATAAAACACTCAGAGTAGCATCGATATTGTATTCTTAATGTATATGAAACATCACTTTAGGCACTTTATAAAATCTTAACTGATCCTAATATCAACCCTACCAAAGGAGAAACCATGAATCTTTGGAATATATCATACAATTTATTTAACCACTAATTTCTTCAGTGACCTACATTCTCCGAATCATTCACTAACCACTTTGTTCTACGTCCCTTGAGCCACTCTTGTGTCCATCTCCCTTGATCTAGAGGCACAGTAATATAATAAATGAAGCTAGGCCTCGGAAGGAGGGAGAGGAGAGGGAGGAGCAGGAAAATGAGAATGAATGAGACTTAGGGAACGTGCAAGATTTGCAAAGCATTTTAATCTTCCAGATAAACCCTCAGTCAACACATAAAACGAGGCACAGGAAGGTGATGCCAAGGAACGATGCTTAGCTTTTCCGTTCGTTTTAGCTGAATTTCACGGTACACACTACCGAGCTCGGGCGGTACCTAATTTTTTCCCCCTCCCCTTCTCTCCCTCGCACTAACGCTCGATCACCTACCCGGTTCTCCTCTCCGCCCCCGCCCTTTCCCCGCGCTGACAGCTGCTGCAAGACACAACAGCTGCTGCTCGGGGCGCGCCGCGAACAGACCCCCGCAGGCGCCGCGGCCCTGGGCCCCCGCTCGGTCCTACCGGCTCAGCGGCTCGCGCGGGGCGCAGCGCGCCGCGGCACCGGCAGCATCCTTCCCTCCCGCCGCCCGCGCCGCCCGCCCGGGCCCGGCCCGCGGCTGCCAACAGGCGCCCCGGCGCCCGCCGCCCGCCGCGAAGCCCACCCGCCGCTCCGTCCGCGGCCCGCGGCGCGGGGGGCGACTGCGTCACTCGCGGCCCGTTTCCGCCGCAGGCCGCCCGAGGCGCCCGCCCGCCCGCCCGCCCGCGCGCGCCTCACCTGCTCGGGCGCCGCCGCTTCAGCAAGGCCCGGCCCCCGGGCGCCGAGCGCTCACAGAAACGGAAAATGGTGCCGAGGGTCCTAACCAGCCATCTGTACATACCAGGCCCCAGCAGCAGCGGCGGCCGACACACCCCGAGACGCGAACCCCAGAGCTGCCGCCGCCGCTGCCGCCGTCGAGGCTCCGGCCGTGACGGCCGACGCTCAGTCGCCGGCTGCTGACGCGCGCCCGGCGCCCATACATTCAACGTGCCCCGGCTCCGGGAAGCCCCCCGCGCGCACCCCCGCCGTGACGCCACCGACTCCCGCCCAACCGGAAAGTCGCGGCCCCCGTCTGCGCACGCGCAAGCGCGCGTGCGACCTGCTCTCGAGCCTAGCAACAGGAAAGCCGGTGAGGAGGTTCCGGCTCCGTCGCTGGGGCAACGGGCGCGCCTACGGGCGGAGCCTTCTCTTCGGCGCAACCAATGACAAGTCGGTGTGGGGACAAGGCCCACGGACCACGTGGCCCGCCGCTGGGCTGAGCCGGCTACCCGGCTCCGCGGCAGTGGAGCTCGGCAAACGAGTGCGCACCGGGGAAATAGGCCTAGTTGATGGTGAATGTCGCCGGCGTCCTTATTTTGCATAGTCCTTGGCCTTCTGTTTTACATGGATTACAACGTTTCCCCAGCCACCTAATGCAATACGGAGTACGGAGTCTTGTGCCCGCCCCAGAAACCAAGCTCGGCCGGGTGTTGGTGGCACAGCTCTGTGATCCCAGCATTCGGGCACCGAAGACGGGAAGATCAGAAGTTCAGGATCATCTTCGGGATGCATTGCGATTTCTAGGAGCTACACGAGACCTTGTTTCAGAAAAGAGAAAAGAAGCTAAAGGCATTTAGCAATTAATGGCCCACGATCACAAAGCCAGCCACGGGCATTGTTAAGAGTTTGAATCAGTGTCGTCATACTAGCGTCCAGCCTAGACCCTGAAAGTCAAGTACATTGGGAGAGAAATGTACATAGTTAATTACAAGTGAGAAATTAGCTACTACATAATAAAGAAGTGTGAAAATGCTGTAATGCTAGAGAAAGGAAAACCACATTCTGGATGTGGGAAAAACACTACGCCTTAGGAAGGCGCAGAGAAACGAGGATAAAATGACTCCTGTGTTCCTCTCATATGCTTATCTCCTCCCCTGGGCAGGCTTGGAGTCATTACCCTTCCTGAGAATCTAGAGGTCACGCTTCTAATTACCAACTGTGAACAAGCTCCACACTATTTATTGATTTTTTTAAAAAATCCATTCTGGGGCTGGAGTGATGATTTGGCCAGTAAAGGTGCCGGTGTACAAATATGGTGACCCCAGTTCCATCCCTGGAGCCTACATGATACAAAGAGAAAGCTGACTCCTAAAGAACGTTGTTCTTTGACTTCTGCAGGTGTGCTGTAGGACTTGGATACTTTTTCTCCTCTTTGTCTCTGTCTCTCTCAAGTATTTAGGAGGAAGGAAAGGAAGAGGAGAAAAAAAATCCACTCTGTTCCCCCAAAACAATTCTGGGAATCCTGAAAGGGGAGACAGGGTCTCTCCGTGCAGCCTGGGCTGACCTGTTCAACATCATAGCTGTGCACCTGTCCCACCACCATGTGGGCGGATGTTATTTGCTACATTGTAAGGAGGTCATTGCAACAAGCTAGCTGGACACCATGAGAAATACTTTGATTCTTTTTTTTTTTTTCTTAATTAAGGTGGAGATTTCCCTCTGTCTACCCAGGCTATCTGCCTAGTGATCCGGGACTGAGTGAGTCTCCTGCTTCAGCTTCCTCAGCAGCTGTATCTCCTTGACCTTGTCTGGCAGGAAGAGTACTCCTTGACCCAGAATGTCAGAGAGCAGCATTTTCCTTCTTGTTGTATAATAGGTTGCCAGAAAAGTTGTTTATTTCCATAAAGTTAGCATGAATTTACTAGTTTGTATTTATCATATTATATGAATATATAATTTATATTACATTTGAGCAATATATGGATATGTATTATATTCATTTGTATTATATAATAATATATCAACATAAATAAGGTAACAAGAAAATCCGATACTCTGAGCACAGCACACAGAACTCACCCCAGCCGGTGTTCTAATTGCTCTCTCATTCTCCTGCTCTACAAGCCAACCCAAGTCTTTGTCTCATGTGTGTCTGGTCCTCTGCCTGATATGCCCTTCTCCTCCCTTTTTTAACATCTTAAACCCATACCCTGATCAGGGACACCTCTTCAGTGAAGCTTTTTTTCTCTAGGATTTCCAACATCCTGTTGTGCCCATCACAATCCACCTAGAATTTATATCTATCTCTGTATTAGTACTTTCAGGGGCTGTAGCTGGCCTTCCCAGGACTCCTTGAGAATAGATCAGACTGGTGTGAAACAGACAGCAGTGGAGGCTTATCTCCTGCTCTTTGGCCTTTCTGGTGGCTTTTATTTGTCCTGTGATGTAATCTCGGAATGGGATGATTGATACCACACAGCTCAACATGCTTTTTCCCTAAAATTATAAATAAATGTGTTTTTTTAGATACTGTTATATTGTATACAACTACCAACAATCCGAGGATGCAGTAAATCATATATATCTTTATGTACTTCCTTGCATCTCCCCTATGACAGTTGTTGACTGTGTAGGATTGCTGATATCTTTATGTATTTCCTAGCACACCTTCCTGTTATTCAGTTAAGTGTCTCCTATTCCCATGAGATTTTGCTATTCCTCGTTATAATCTTTATAGTCACCGATTCCGGATGACTCCCTATGTATAACACTTATAAGCACATCTAGCTGAGAATAAATTTGTCTCAGTACAGTCTCATGCTGCCTGAGATCCCTCTAGTCCCAGCCTGGAACCAGTTCCTATCACTCCCTTTTACAGACCCCATGTTTCTGTAAATGCTGGCATTTAAAAGTACTATTAGTATTATTAATCTTAGCATCATCTACATCGCTGTCTCCAGAAAGAAGGAATAATGTCTTTTTTTTTTTCCTTGAGTGGAGCTTGGAATGAAATTAAAGATGGAACCTTTCTATACAGTGGTATCTGCAACCCCAGCAGAGGGTGCTAGAGGCAGGAGGATCAGTAGTTCAAGGCCAGCCTACGCGACTGTCAGAAAGAAAAAGAGAGAGAGGAAGGGAAAAAAAGGAAGGAGAGAGAGAGAGAGAAAGTCAGGGAAAGAAAGGAAAAGAGGGAGGAAATGTCTTGTCTGGGGGAAATTACCATAATTTCTTCGTCAGATATAAGTGGAGGAAACACTTATTTTTTTAAACTCTTAACTATAAACGAGAGACTGGGAGTTCACAAAAGGGTGATTCAGTGAGTCACAGACCGGCATGGAGCCTAGGCCAGTACAGGTGGGGACATAGGTCACCTATCTTGCTGGTCGAAACTAATAAAGTTGTAAAACCGCCTCTCATAGTTCCATTCCACTTCCATACCTGTTTTTCCTGTCCACACATTTGGAAGCTTGCCTGTCTGATTTCACTCTGCTCTTTTGATGAGTGACTTCTAAGCTAAAGGAAGAAAGTCAGTACACATTATATAACACTCGGCCAAAGAGTCCGCAGGATGCCTTAAGCCTGCAATTAGCGCGAAAGAGGCTGAGGCAAGAAGCTCAGGCGTTCAAGGACAACTTTGGCTGTGCAGCAAGCTCAAGACCAGTCTGGGCTACATAAGAACTTGTTCAAAGAAAAAAACTATCTAAAGTAAGACTGTTGAGGTTTCTCTTCTTGGAGTTCTTGTGTTCCAGAGTTGAAGAGTGAACCTGAATCATGTTGAGAGGTACAAGCAGGGATCTTATTGAAAATGAGAGAAGAGGGAAGAAACTCTTGGACATTTGGTCCAAGGCAGAAAAGGAAGAAGCCGTCCACTTAAGGTGGGGAGAACATTAGAGCAGGGAAAGAGCCGCCCTGAGCAAATGACTAGAGGACAAAGTCACCATGGTGTGACTGCATGCCCAAGAACAGGAAGAAAACAGGTGATGGGTGGAGCCACAACCTTTTATGGTTTGGCATTGCCAATGAGTGTCTCAGAGTCATGAGGGAAGTGAGGTAAAGACTGGAGGTGTGATAAGCATGGTTCCCACAGAACCCAACATTCCTAACTGGGCTAATTGTCCAATAGAAATGAAATTATCCATATTAAAAGAAAACAAAGCAAGTAGACCTAGAAATCATAATACTTAGGCAGTTTTAGAGCAGCCAGGCTAGGAGGTCTTTGAAGGTCTCTAAAGGTCTTCAAAGGTCACCCCCCACTGCTGGGATTACCCTGAAGGAGCACATCCTGTCCCAAAGGAGCACACCCTATTAATCTAGAGGAATTGACTCCAATCCTTCACAGAGATAAAGTTGCCAGCTTGCCCCAATTCTCTGTTCATGAAAGGATTTGGAGGTTAGTTCTTCATTGTAGATAGACTCTACTACAGCTACAAGATCAACTGAGTTGGGCTCCAATGGGAACAGACCAATGAGATGTAGAGGACCAAATGCTGGTGCTAACCAATGAGGAAAAACCACTTTTCTCTGACCTGCCTGAGACTATAAATAATCCTGACCCTAGCAGCTATCTTTGGCTCCCTTGCCCCTCACAGACTGCATGTCTGTGAGTTCCTTTCTGGCTTCCTTGCCTCTCATAAGACTCCATTCTTGGAGTCCATGAGTTCTTTTTGACTTCTCTTGCCCCTTTCGGATTCATCACTGTGAATTCCGTTCTTTCTCTCCTCTAATAAACTCTACCTTAATTGTCTACACGTGTTCTGGTTTCAGTCTTCCACTCCAGAACACAAGAACCCCCACAACATTGGGACGGTGGTTCCTGTAACATTTGGCCCCGGAAAAGGGACTGTCCTGTAACCCAGAAGGGACATTTGAACAGAGGAAAGACTGTTCCTGTAGCATTATGACAGAAGAGGTAATGGAAACAATGTAACTTCTTGTTAGAAACTTCACATCCTGTGGGAACCATGGTAAACACCCCTCCAGTGTCTATCTCACTTCCCTAGTAACTGTGAGACACTCCTTAGCAACGTGTAGACTATAAAATATCGTGGCTCCACCCATCACTCTCCCTTCTTCCTGCTTTCCCACCATGCAATAGTGCTATGATGCTCTGTCCTCTTCTAGCCATATGCTTAAGGTAGCTGACTCCCTGACTTCAAGCTGTTCCTCTGCCCTAATTCGCTCCCACTTTAAGGCTACACTGCCTTCCTTGCCTCCCTTGGACTGCATGCAAGACTTGCTTCCCTTTTATCTCATTTTCAATAAAAACCCTGTTTTAACCATTAGACATGTTCTGGTTTCGTTCTTTGGCTCCACAACACAAGAACCCCAAAGAAAGAAAGCACATCAGATGAATCATCCATACTTAAGTTAGACTTTGTCAGCATGACGTGTGGATGTGTGCACATGTGTGTCGCTCCATGCAAAGTGACTGTAAGTGATTTCTGAGGCCACTGCCATAGCTCAGGTACAGAGAGGCCCTAGTGGATAGATAGTGTTAGGTTGTCAGAAGAGGAATGGGAAGTGGAGCAACTCTGACCATGAGCTGGAGCCGCACGGAGGTCCCCGAATAAGGAGAAAATGACACAAGGGAGAGAATTAAAAAGAGAACTCAGAGAGGACAGGAAGAGAGCTGCCGTGACAGCTTGACAGGAGGAGGAAGAGATACAGGCAGACAGACCTGAGGATTTGAAGAGCAGAAGAGGAGAGCAGAAGAGGGGGGGAGAAGAAAGGGGGGAAAAGAGAGAGAGAGAGAGAGAGAGAGAGAGAGAGAGAAAGAGGAGGAGGAGGAAAAGAAGGAAGAGGAGGAAGAAGAGGAGGAGAAGAAGAAGAAGACAGAGAAGGAGAAGACAGAAAAAGGAAGAGGGGAAAGAGCAGGAGATAAGAGAGGAAGTACAGAGACCCTGGGTGGGGTCATAATCTTTTACAGTCTCAGGCGTTGCTAAGGCGTTGCCCAGAAGTTACTAAGGAAGTGGGGCAGTAAAGACTGAGGTGGCCACTGGGCAGGTGAAGGCTTTAGGAAAGGTCAGCCATGGCCAGCAGATGGGGCATAACTCAGTAGCAGAGCACTAGCAGCAACATGTCTGAGGCTCTGGATGACATGGAACCACGAAGCAGGCATGATTCCTTGTGTTGATCCTTCCGGTCATACCCATACTCTTCTCCTCAATCCCTACCTTTAGAACTTTTTTCCTCTTATCATTGTCTGTTTGATATTTCTTTTTTCTTTCTTTTTGTACTTTTCCATCTATACAAGAAGGGATAGGTTCTGTCATTGATTCTTTTTTTTAAATTTTTTTTGTTTTATTATTTATTCAATTGTGAGTGTGTGTGCGTGTGTATATATGTATGTGTGTGTATGTATGTATGTGTGTGACTGTGTGTGTAGAACCACGGACGAATTAGGGAACCACCATGGACCGCCTCCACCTCCTCCTTGTTTACTCTGCCCCGGGATTCACAGGCTCCACCCTACCAGGACCAGAAACGCAGCCCCCCCCCCCCCCCCCCGCTTTTGCCCGGCTTCTATACGTGGGGTTTAGGATCCGAACTCAGGACCTTCGGTCTGCAAGGCAGAGGCTTAACCCCTGAGCCATCTCTCCAGCCCCCTGTCATTGATTCTTATACCCTTTCAGATGCTCTGAGGAAAAGAAGTACCTAGCTAGGGAGTTTGGGAAATTCCCATGCTCTGGCCATTCACACAAAAATGACCTCTCCCCAGGAACAATTCTTATTCCTATCAGTAGCCAATAAAGAAAAATTATATTTGCTTTATCTAGGTGAGCACTTGATCCGGTCCTTAAAACACTAACCCAACAGGGAGCGGCACATTCCCCAACAGGTTAGGCAACCAAAGAACAATTCTCCACTTGTT
The DNA here is from genome assembly GCA_023101885.1 of Typhlomys cinereus. Taxonomy (NCBI): domain Eukaryota; kingdom Metazoa; phylum Chordata; class Mammalia; order Rodentia; family Platacanthomyidae; genus Typhlomys; species Typhlomys cinereus. The sequence goes on along the minus strand of JALPQD010000354.1, from coordinate 1,698,483 downwards.
CCAAAGGGCCATTGCTTTAAAATAAATGAGGCTTAGAACAAGTGCAAAAATGGAAAAGCGGTCTGGTTTTTCTATTTACGCCTTTTTGGCTTTTCTATTTACATTTCCTTAGTTCATTTCTGATCAGGAGACAAACACGAAGGTGCTGCCGGCTACGCTCTTTCAGCGGACAGGACTCCTCGGTTCCCCGCCTGGCACGCCAGGACGGGGTCTTGCACCACCAAGTAGGTGACAGTAGTTACCAAGGGTGGAACAGTTGGCTGGGAACCAGGCACCTTGCTAAGGACTTCAGCCACAACAGCTCATACGTGTTAACAACTCTAAGACCACATTTTCATTTTCCAGTTCCAGTTCTCTGAATGCAGAGAATTTAAATGTTTTGTTTTCTAAGACCACACAAGCAGTGAGTGGAAGATGCGAGATTTAAACTCAGATCATCTGTAGATGCTGTTGCTTCGCAAAGTCACTTCACATAGACAATGCTAAACCACTGACTCTTTGGATGGAAATGTGCTTTTTTCTCCTCAATGCTTATTTTCGTCATTATTTTTAAGCTCATGAGACACTCAGGAGCCCAGGTTTTCCCTTTTCACTAGAAACACACAAGGGTAGCACATTGCCTTCCACCCTGGTCAGTTTACCCTGGGCTGACCACACTAGGCAATGTCTATCACTCAGCTCCCTTTTCCCATGACTACCCCACATTTACACAGTTAGTACTTCTAAAACTGAGGTGGATAGATTCTGGTATAGTTTAGCATCTGAGTTTTTTCATTTCCTTTTCCTTCAAAAAGAGAGGAACTATTGGGGAGACAGGGCCTCTGTATAGAGTAAAAATAAAAATAATAAAAGCAGGAAAAGTATCTTTTAATCTGAAACACGAATGCACTTTGCAAACGTAAATGTTTAATTGGCCTTAAGTTTAAAAAAGTGCACTATGGGAATCTTTGAGTGACTTCACATAGAGTAGATTTGTATACACCTGCCAACAGTGATTTCATTCACAAGAAGAGTAGAGCTCCCCAGTCACTCTGGATTTCCACATAGCAAGCCAAGCCGACTAGTAAATCGCCCGCGAGGAGTGAAACTTCTGAGCCCGTCAGTCCGAAAATGCAAATGACAGTTTAGATTCGCGCTGGGCCAGCGAGATAAAGCGCTCTGGACCGTCTGGCAAAAGGGAGGAGTCGGGTCCCGGGAAGGCTGGGGTTTCCAGCCCCTCCCCGGCCGCTCCCGCGCTCACACCCCTCAGTCGGCTCCCGAGCTGCCACGAAGCCCACCGGGAGCGCGAGGCGAAGCTGGCGGGCAGTGCGGAGGACGTGGTCTTTCTAGAGAAGGGCTTTGTCGCCGGGTCCCATGCTGAGGCTGCTGCTCATCGCCAGTTTCGTGTGTGTGGTGAAGTCAGGTGGGTCGTTTCTCCAGAGACACGAGTGGGCAGCGACGTTCTCGGTGATCGCTTTTAAGGAAGGAAGTTATGGGCAATTTTTTTTTGAACTTCCTAGAAATGAGTTTTGTTTCTCATCCATAAGAGAAGTTGTTATTTCTTTGGATTAACTCTCTTCCTTTCTCTTTCTCTTTCTCTCTCTCTTTCCTTCTTTCCTTCTTCCTTCCTTTTTCTTTCTTCCTTCCTTTCTTCCTTCCTTTCTTCCTTTCTTTCTCCCTTTCTTCCTTTCTTTTCTTCCTCCTTCCTTCCTTCCTTCCTCTGCCGTCCTTCTGTACCATTTCTTATGTCCTTATTCCTCTCCTTCCTTCTTTCTTTCTTTCTTTCTTTCTTTCTTTCTTTCTTTCGTTCTTTCTTTCTTTTCTTTCTTTCTTTCTTTTCCTTTCCTCTTCTCTTCCTTTCTTTTTCTCTCTCTTTCCTCTTCTCTCTCTCTCTTCATTCTTTCTTTCTCTTTTTCTTTCTTTTAGCATGGGTGCTTGCCTGTGTGTGTGTGTGTGTGTGTGTGTGTGTGCGTGCGTGTGTGTGTATGTGTGTGTGTGTGTGTGTTGTATCTGTGTGTATCATAGGGCACTCTGTGTACCTGTGGAGGTCCAATGGTGACTTAGGGAATTGTCTTGGTTTGCATTACTTCCTCTTTGCTTTGCTGTGTTGTTTCCCAGGCTCTGCCTTCCAAAGCCAGAAGTGCAGTTTGCTGCCATTTCTGGTTGACATTTTTTGTTTGTTTGTTTTTTAAACATAGGATCTGGCATCTGAACTCAGGACCTTCTACTTGAGAGGCAGATGCTTAACCCTTGAGCCATCTCTCCATTGAACCATCTCTCCAGCCCCTTTCTTTTCCTTTTGTACAAAAATTAAATATCCTGAAAAAGGTAACATTAGTTGGTTTCACAGCAAAAGTTTCTGTGTCTTTCTGCATATATGAAATTAGATGACTTGGCTTTTGAAAACATAAAAATATATTTTATGATACTTAATTTAGAGAGGGTGTGTTTTATTTTTATTTTTTAGAAAGGATAAGCTTTTATATTTTCAATCAAGATAAATTTCTGTGGTACCTGGTGTATTTATGACTTAAATTTTTTTAGTGGATTACTTGCATAAATTTTATAAGTTATTCAATAATGGCAATCATTCAGCCTATAAGTGACAATTGTACTTCTTTCAGCCAGAATGTCTTTTAACATATGTATATATATACATATATAACTGTTGTTATGTACATAAATATAGTGAATTTATGATATTTTCACCCCTTAATCTCCAATTCCATTCCTTCTTTTCTATCTTTTTTAAAATTTTTTTTATTATTTATTCAATTGTGCGTGTATGCGCGTGTATGTACGAATTCAGGAACCACCATGGACGCCTCCACCTCCTTGTTTACTTTGCCCCGGGATTCACAGGCTCCGTCCTACCAGGACCAGAAGCGCAGGCCGCCCCTGCTTCCGCCTGGCGTCTGTCTATACGTGGGGTCTAGGATCCGAACTCAGGACCTTCGGCCTGCAAGGCAGAGGCTTAACCCCTGAGCCACCTCTCCAGCCCCCCTTCTTTTCTATCTTACAATCCTTCACACCTCCTGCCAGACTCTCTCCTATTTCAAGTCTTTTCACTTGTGTGGGTATTGCTGAGATAAAAATTATTAATCATCAGACTGAAGGTGTAGGTTGGATTTCACTCCCCAACACTGAAAAAAAAAAGAAATAATGAAGAAGTCAAAATTAAAAGATTAATATGCATGGTAACAAAAATGTGAAATGCTTTTTGAAAGCACTCCATAGCTTTATGAGGAATCTAGGTCTTTTTCACATACAGCTTGTGGTATTAAAGATTTTTTTGAGGATTAAGGTAGAATTTATTAGAGGAGAGAAAAAAAATGGAACTCATGGACTCTAGACGTGGAGTGCCAAGAGGGACTAGGGAGCCCTGGAGAACTCATGGATTCCACATGTGGAATCCATGAGGAGCCGGCATCTAGAAAAGAACTAGGACTGCAGTGTGGAGTATCATGAGGGGCAAGCACCCTTAATAAAGATTTTTAATAAAGTTTTGAAGGCAATGGGGAAAATATCAAGACCTATGAAAGTGTCTACGTTCTTTTAGTTAGTAAAGCCATTGCTAGGAGTTTATTATAAAGAAATAAAAAAAAGTCGGTGGAATAGAGCTTGAGTGTTACACACGTACTTAGAATCAACATTTCTGGGCCCAACAAATAACTTTTAAAAAATTCAGAAAAGCCTCAAATGTTAAAACGTGAAGCTTACTTATAAAATTCTGTAACCAGAAATGACAGAGATGTCCTTACTCCAGGACTGGATAAAGCACCATAGAATAAACTAATTTTTTTCCTTTTTTTTTAACAAGTATATTGGGTATTCTACTTTTCTACTTTTACAAGCATATTGTATTCATCCCAGCTTCCCTTCCTCCCCCTCCCCCATCCTCTTCTTTAAAGTAAACTAATTTTTGAAGAACGCAATCTTCAAAATAATTCTGACGCTTTTCAGAAATGTTCAAATATGCTTTTAAAATAATGCAAAGGAGAAAAAGTAGAACTCAAAGTCATGAACTATAATTATCACTATGTTGATATCATGTAAGTGTTCTCACCATATAAAGTTTAGAAGATATATTAAAAATTGGAAAATAATTATATTAAGATTTCTAGTACATGAATTTTTTTTCTTTTCTTGTATATGCGTGTGTGTGTGAGTGTGTGCATGTGTGTGCGCGCGCACGCACGTGCGTTTGCTTCCTTGCTTTTTGAGACGGGGTCCTGTTATATAGCTCAGCTTCATTCTCAGAGGGTTTACACATATGTGGTGCTGCCATTGTGGACCTAAATATATTTATATTTTAAAATGGAGTGATGTGGTGCTGGGGATCACACTCAGGAGTTTATGCTTGCTGTATTTGGGAGCTACACTGCAGCCTTTCCTATATTCTTTTGAAGTTAGCTCACTCTTAAAAATAAAATTGTATTAATGATAATTCCAAGAAATCAATTTTTAGAGCACTTTTTATTATCATTCTTTCATTTTAAATTTAACCATAATTCAGAGATGTCTTTAGGAGGTAGGGGCTGATCCTAACACAGAAGCCTAGGGATGGTTTTGGGGGTGTTTCCTTCCAAGATCACCAGAGGTAGTTCTATCTGCAATGCTGGAATAATGGTGATGTTTTTGTGAGCTTTCTTTTAACTTAATGTCTCATAAATGAATTTTTGTTTTAAACAATTCTAGAGGACTATCGCTGCTGTGCGGTACATTCTAAACAACAGGGGCACACTATAATGAACTGTGAAGTTAGAGGGAGAGAAACGGTATCTACAAAACTATGAACTTGGAATTTCCATGGAGGAAGGAACTGGGTAATATACATACAACAGCAGAAACAGGAAATGTTAATGAAAAATACAAAGGTTTGTCATTTCTCCTTCTTCATTTTATAGTTCCCCAAGCTAGAGAATATTAAGATGGGATTCAGAGATCCCAAATCTAGAAATCATTCACTTCTTCCAGAGATCTTTGTTTCGTTGTTGTAGTCTTTGTGAAAATGAATGTTTGCCGTAATCTCACCAATGAACATTCTGAAGTGCGGTCACTTCAGTGAGTTTTGTTAAGAATGCAGACTTCATGGTGGTTAATGAGTATAATACCAGTACTTGGGAGGCCAAGGCAGAGGGATTATTGTAAATCTGAGATCAGCCTGGGCTACAAAGTCAGTTCTAGGCCAACCTGGGTTGTGCAGTCATACACACTCACACACACACACACACACACACACACACACACACACACACACATTGCAGAGACTCTACCTACAAAGATCCCGACCCAGTAAGTCTGGAATGGTATCATTAGAATATATATATGTTTTTATTTATTTATTTTAAAATGGCCCCAAGGGTTTTCTGCTGGAGTTACCCTGGGAACACCTGTTTGATTAAATAAAGTTCTAAATCAAGCCTACTTGCCAAGAGTTTTTGTTTTTCTAAAAGTAGTTTTAAAAGTTACTTGACTACATATTTTGGTCTGTCGCAACTGTGCAACTATGTTGTTAGCTATTTGCCACAGAAAATAGTTTGCAGTAGTGTTCATTATCCTTGGAGGGTAGGTTCCAAGGCATTCTGTGTACTCTGCATAGACTCCGTAGAGCCCCTATATAGACTTTTTCCCTATACATACATACTAGTGATAAAGCCTAATGAGTATACTCAATAAAACAATGCTGAAGGGGCCGGGGGCATATTGCAGTGGCGAAGCACCTGTTTGGTGCATGTACAACACCTGGCCCCGTCCACCTTTCCTTGAATCATTCCAGTTTGTCTTTACAAAACCCCATGTGGTCAGTAATATTATCCCAGCCTGTCATCTACATCACGAACAACTGTTAATTTTTAAACATCTACTATGTACCAGAGATCATTCTGGGTACCACATAAACTTCATCTCCAGTACTCAGGATGGTCTTGACAGCAAGGCTAGGATTGAAGTGAGTTGAGCAAGGTGAGCGACATTCTGCAGGTAGGTCATCTAAAGATAGGAAGGACACCGAAGCTCAGGAGTTAAGATAGACAACAGTGTAATGCAATATTTGAAATATCAAAATCAGTGAAAGTAAATCGATGGTGAGTAGAATGTCCAAAAGTTACTTAAAAATAGACTGTTTTGTCTCATCACCAGTGCGATAGAAAAAAATCATTTCCATTCAGTTCCTTGTTGCTAGACCTAAGTCGCTTCACTTCCTTACTAGGTGGTTTATGAGGGTTGACACTGATATGTGAGCAGACAAATAACACAAGTTGTTTCATGAAGAGTCTTTTTTTTTTTCTTTATGATAGACCATTTGTGAGCTTTTCCCATTTGGTTCAAAATAACAAAAGTTTGTTTTGGTGCTGAGGGTAGAATCTTGTACATGCTATTTATTCTCCTTGAGTCATAGTACCAACCCTTTGATAAGTCTAAAAATTACTTTTCTTGTCATGGTGCCAAAATACTTGACACTGTAAGGGAGGAGAAGTTTCTTTTGGCCCGTGGTTTGAGAAGATGCAACTTAGCATGGCAGGATTCCCGGGGCTCACCTGGCGAGCTGACAGGGCCTCTGCACCTCAAACCCAGGGTGGACTCTGAAACCCCAGCATTCTTCCAAAATCATGTGGTATTTTTGTTCAAGACACTACACATTTCCTCCAAGAAGCTAAATAAATAAATAAATAATAAGTAAATAACAGACAGATAGATAAGGTTAAAAAAAAAAGTTTTAATTTGGGAACTGGTAGAAGGTCACTGATACTTGCCTAGCACGAAGGGAGCCTTAGGCTGAACCCCAGCACTTTAAAACAAACAAGCAAGCAACATTTTTAGTTCTGAGCCGGGCATGGTGTTGTATGCTGAAATCGGAGGCTTTGTGAATCTGAGATTAGCCTGGGTTACCTACTGAGACCTTGTTTCAAAAAGCCAAAGCAAACCAAGCAACAACCTTAGAGATCTATTGGCAGGAACTAGCGTGAAGGATCCAGGAGGAGGGAGCAGGAGTGGGTGGGAAAACTTCCCATTGCTCTGCAAAGCTGGACACTGAGAAAAGAAAAATTAGGAAGATCGGGGAGAGAAAGCCTGGAGTCCCAGCACAGCCCAGAGAATATTACAACCAAACTGGTGGTGGGTCTCAGAGCCAGAGACACCTGTGACAGGGCAGGAAACCAGCAAGGGCAAGAATAGCCCGCCAGATAGTCATGGGCAAGCCAGCTGGTGTTCCTAGAAATTGTAGATGAAAAAACAACAACAACAACAAAATCCTCTTATTATGTAGCTGAGGCTGGACACGAATTGCCAATCTTCTGCCTCAGCTTCCTGAATATTGGGATTCCATACGTTATTTTTTAAACAAGTTCTCACTGTGTAACCAAGGCTGGCATGAATGGTCAGTCTCCTGCCTCAGCTTCCCAAGTGTTGGGCTTGCATTTTTATTTTTTAAAGACTTCCTGTTGGGATTGTAAAATAAGACCCAAGTAGATACGGTATGAAAGAACCCCAAGTGTGTTTAGTGGTGCAGGCCGGTAATCCCAGCTGTGCTGGAGGCTGAGGCAGTGGGATCCCTAGTTCAAGACCTGCGTGGGCTACAGAGTGATTTTGAAGGCAGTGTGGCAACTCACTAGTCTGTGTCTCAAAGAAAGAAGTAAAAAGCAGGACTGGACACATGGGCCAGTGGTAGAGTGCCTACTAAGCATGCATAGAGCCCCAAGTTCAATTCCCAGTAAAAAGAAAAATCCCACAAAAAGTGGGATTTAAAAGATAAAAAGGATAAAGACATGCTGGGGAAATGCCAAAAAGAAAGGAAGGAAGGAGAGGAGTTTTGGCAAAAAAAAAAAAAAAAAAAAAAAAATCTTTTGGTGGTCTTCAAGACAAAATGACTACATTAAAATGACAATGATAGGCTAGATGAAAACATAAAGTCCAGATAATATCAGAAAAAGCCATTAAATTAGAACTTGGTAGTTTAGGGAATTTGAACTTGCTCAAGTGTGGTGATATTATGCTTTATTTTAAATGTTTTCAAAAATATTTATGTATCTATGAGAGAGAGAGAGAGCTAAAGAACAACTTTTTCAGAATGTTCTCTCCTTATACTATGTAGGTTCAGGATTTGAACTCACTTCACCAGAATTATGCACCGATCCCTTTGCCTGCTGAGTCATCTTGCTGTTTTTAAATTAAAAAAATAAAAGTTCAATTAACTATATCATATCCCACACATTGAACTTGAAAATTTCAATAACTATATTATATCCTACACAAGGTTAACATTCAAAGTAACAGTTTCATCACTGAATTTTCTCTCTGTCCCTCCCTCCCTTCCTCTCTCTCTCCCTCTCTCTCTCCCTTCCTCCTTCAGTTTTGACAGGGTCCCACTGTTTAAAGCAGTTTGTCCTTGACTCAAGACCTTCTGCCTCAGCCTCCCTTGCGCTGGATGACAGCCCTGTACCATCACACCCGGGTTTTATATTTTTACTGTTTTCAAAAGTCCTTCCTGGTCGGCCTTTAGACATTTTCTCCAGGTGATGTCAGAGAAAGAGGCCCCTGTGTAAGATCTCATTTCCCATGGCAACTCTACCTCTTCCTCATGTGTTTTAGTTCAGGAATTCCCAACTCTTCCTCGAAAATGCTGTCTGGCAGACAGCACTAGCGAGAACTACCTGGTTAAAGTGTTCTCCCGTTGGATGAACTGTGTGTATGCTCCGGAGATGACAGGAACTTGCTGGTGCTCGCTCATGGGGACGGACTTCCCAGGACACAGTGCCAATGCAGAAACGACTGGCATCTCCATCCTGGCGTTGGCGGGTTCTTTCAACATGGAATACTCTTCTTGCATTTCAGCCACTGTCAATTTCCAATAAGGACTTGGCCTGTCCAGGAGGTTGACCAGCCCGTTGTACCGATGCTGCTGATATTGGCTGACACTGCCTCCAGATCTCACAACTCTGCTTTGAGCTTTTAGTTCTTACTCTGTTGCTGTGAGACAGGACTCAGAATTTAAGAGGAGAAAGGGAGATTGATTTGGCTTATAGTTCCAAAGAGGAGATATAGTCCATATAGTAGAAAAAGCATGGTGGGCGGCCGAAAACTAGGGGCTCAGGTCACACCCCTCATCATGAACAGCAAGCAACAAACTTCAAATGCTGATTGCTAGTGAAAGCAGGGTGGGGCTGCCCCACCTCAAGTCCCGCCTCCTGTGACAGGTGGTCTCCCAGCAAGGCTCTGTCTCCCAAAAGTGCCACAACCTTCCCAAACACCAGCATCAACTAAAGATCACACACATGAGCCTCACATTCAAACCATGACAGAGCTTTGTAATCGGCCATCTGTGTGGTCTATGACCCGCTGGCCTAGGACTGGCTGAGAGAGACCCGACCTAGCAACTTTGCCATCTTTTCTTGGAAGACGACGTGTATCTTCCCCAGTCTGACTTTATCTAGAACTAATTCAGCTGCATTCCCTCTTAAACAAGGGCTGACAACTGAAAACCCCATGTGGTTTCCCTGGGTCACCTGGCAAGTCAGCGATGCAGAAGGGATGAAACTTAGTTTTATTTATTGAAGCTGAGAGTGAGAGGTTCAGCTTTGCCCTAGGACACTTTTTGTACAACAAATTAAAGTCAGTTAATTGCTGGGGGACATGCTCAGCAAGTAGCCAGGGAAGAGCAGTTCACGTTCTCCAGAGTGAAAGCGTGACACAGACCGGTAGAAGCAAAGGTTTATGCTGAAAGCATGCCCCACTGCACCTGACTCTTCCACCAAATGCAGTAAATGTGAACATGTGTGAGTTTGAGACTTAAGTACTTCTTTTCTAGAGTGAAGGGTTCCTAAACCTCCTTAACTTTTAACCGTTTGGTCTTCTTTTGCTCATTCTGTTTCGGAATTCACTCATTCCTAACGTTCAAAGGCTTTTTGAGAAGTTTCAGATAAATGCTTATATGAAAGGGACTCAGGTTTTTAATAATGGACGTGGCCCTTAGTTTGGAACTCAGGTGTACCAATGCAGCTGGAGGAGCCTGGGGCATTCGGTTCCAAATTCCCCCTGGAGGAAGCCGTCTTCTGGTGGCTCCTCTAAGCTAGTCCTCTTTCTCAGTCCATCTGTTCCCTCCCCCGAAGAATGGCATCCTTAGTACCTTTTCTTCTGAATATACTAAAAGACCCTGGGGCTTCTCACAATTCATTGTCTTCAGGGTTGGAGAGGGGTTTTCAGTATGCATTGCAAATAGCTCTTCTAGTTGAAAATAATGCAGTTCCACTACCATTATATTATTATGTCTGGAACCAAGGAGACTTTTAACTTTTTTTTAATCTTTATTTTTTTATTTTTTTGGTGCTATAGCTTGAACCCAGTGTCTTTTGCATAATTGTTCTCCATTGAGCTACTTTCCCAGGTTCCTCATGGTAACTCTTGTTCAAGTAACTTGTCTCAAAACCCCTGGACTCCAGAGTGCTTTCATTTTTACCCTTCTTTCATCTTGCAACTTTATTTCAAAATCTCCTCCATTTCCCTTTGAACTGAAGCACCAGCAGCTCCTTCCCACACCTGCTCTTTCTCCCTCTCCTCTGTTTCTGTGCTGGGGAATGGACCCTGGGTTTCTAGCATGCTAAGCAGGTGCTTTACCAGTGGACGGCAGCCCTGTCCTATTTCTGTTGCGGGATCCGAAAATCCACCCAATGAGGCACAGACTACGAGCTTGGTCAAAGCTCACAGATGCCCAGCTATAGAGGTGCCTTCCATCGGCTCTGACTATAGAGCGAAGCCTTTCCTTTGGCTCCTTGAAAAATAGTCCAGCCGCATCTGGGGGAACCCCCAGAATATAATGGGCTTGGGGGGAGTCATCCAAAGATTCACCATAGACCAAAAGTTAAAATTAATAACTGAGAGGCTTTATGAAAGAGAGAGAGAGAGACTGGTACCAGGGCTTATACACACAGGCAGGGTGATGTATGTGCAGCCCCGATTACATCTCCACAGTTTTTATACACAAGGGACAAAGGAGGTTGTATGCCCCACCAAAGCAGTTTAGCGGGCAGTGTTTTACAGTTTTATTGGCATGCAAGCTTCTTTCTGGCCTTCTAGCCAAACAGCATTCCAGACGTCTTGCAGACCCTCTGGCCAAATGGCATTCCAGGGGGGAATTTCAGACAACAGTAGGGGAGTGGGCATTTTTATTGCCTGCCAGCAATTTTTCAGGCCTAAGAAATTTCTTTTTAAGATTTTAATATTTTTTCTTTTTATGCTTCCGCTCCACAATTTCTGCTTCTTGAATTCGAATTTTGCCTCCTCCTTGTCTGATACTGATAGGGCCTTGTTCTTTCGTTTAAGCTCCTAATCCAGAACTTACTTTTTCAATATTTTATTTGTGAGAGAGAGAGAATGGATGTCATTGTGCTTGGTGGAAGTCAGGACAATGTTCAGAAGTCAGTTTTCTCTTTCTACCACGTGGACTTCTAGGGCTTGAACTCAGGTTCTAGGTTTGCAAGCAGTCACCTTACCCCACTGAGCTATCACACTGGCCCATTTAGGAAATACATTTTTAAAATTTTTTATTTTATTATTTATCCAATTGTGCGTGTTTGTATATGTATGTGTGTGTATGTGTAGAACCACGGGCGAATTTGGGAACCACCATGGACCGCCTTCACCTCCTCCTTGTTTACTCTGCCCCCAGAGATTCACAGGCTCCGCCCTACCAGGACCAGAAACGCAAGTCACCCCCACTTCCACCCGGTGTCTATATGTGGGGTCTAGGATCCGAACTCAGGACCTTCCGCCTGCAAGGCAGAGCTTAACCCCTGAGCCACCTCTCCAGCCCCTCATTTAGGAAATAATTTTAAGTTGCCATAAAAGTTTCAAAACAAAAAAGTATAGCAACGTAGCAATATCTTTTTGTACAAATTTATTTATTTGCCCCCCCCCCAACTTCTAGGGCCTTGAACGGGCATGTGTCTACCACTGATCCCAAACCCAGCCCTAGATTTGTTTATTCTTAACATTTTGCCACATGCACTTTATCATTTGTTTGCTTGCTATTCATTTATTCATAATATTTATCTTGAGAACAACGTGACCCATTATCTGTAACTAGCAGTCATATTTTATAAGAATTAGGATCTTCTGTTATATAACCATAGCATGACTATGTAACTCAATAGCTTTACATTGAGGCCTGGTAATATTCAGATCCCACTCTACCCCTGAGCTCTCCATGACCTATGCAACATTGTTCTGTTGTGGCGATGCAAGACCGAGAAAAACACAAGACACATATAGAAAAGCTGGGGTAACATGGTCTGGTAGTTTGGATGGAGACTCCACAGCAACAACTTGGTCCAATTCTGTCTATTTTATAGACAAACTAATATAACACTGTACCATCAGGTTGCAAGGACATTGGAATGAGGAGGTTGTACATTTCTTTCAGTATTCACTGTACTCTGTAGGAAGGTCAAATAAGCACAAACAATTTTGGGGGGAAAATATGGCAACAGTGCTTTGCCATGGTCATGTCTTTGCTCCCTGGCTTTGGAGTAGGGAGGCTGGCTTTGCCCGTGGCCACATGGCTTTGCTGATCCGACCTAGAATCTTCTCAGGACATAGCTTTGCCTTCTTCATGGCTGCCGCTGTTCACAGAGCTCCATCCCCAGCAAGATGCTCCAAGCCAGGCACGGTGCTGCCAACCTATAATCCTAGAACTTGGGAGGGTGGGACAGGAGGATCGCAAGTCTGAGGCCAGCCTGGGCTGCATAATAAGTTCAAACCCAGCCTGGACTGTAAATGGAGAAGCCCTGTCTCAAACAACAGTAGCATATCAATCTCCAGACTCATCAGATACTGTTCCCGCTGCTCACACACTTCTACCAAGGCTGTCCTTCCACCGGCTTTTCAGCTTGAGGTCCGAGGAGGAAGGCCCAGGAGCTACTTTCGCCATACTCAGTTGCAGGTGTTGCCGAGGGCAGGGCGGGTCACGCGTGCTCTCAGTGCAGTCCAGGCAGGGGCTTAGTACAGCAGAGAAGTGCATGGACCATGAAGACTCAGTTACTCCATCCCCCTGTGTGCTGGGCACTCTGAGAGGTTCATGTTAGAAGATGCATTCTAGGAGGAGACTCTGGTCTCACAGGATAGACACACCTGTACATAACGTCCAGAATCTGTTGCTGAAAGAGGATATTGTACTCAGGGAGGCACAAACAGGTGTCTGGGAAGTCAAGGCCAAGGAAATGTTTGTGGCCAGGAGGCTGCAGAGAGTTTCACAGAGGTAACTTTTGGGTTAATCCCTGAAGGGGTGTGGGGTTTGGAGGGCTTGTTATCTAGAGAAATCAGATATCACTACTTAGGAATCTTGGATCAGGTATCACTTTTCTGTCTTAATCAGCCCGTCTTTACCAGATGCCGTAAGGCACACGAGCGTTCCTGAAGATGGAACAAAACACTCTCTTGCTTGATGTCCCGCTGAGTATGTGATGTCATCTAGTTTCTGTTGCAGATGCGGACGAACTATGCCCTTCCTTCACCAAACTGAGCTTCCACAGTGCAGTGGTTGGTACGGGACTGAATGTGAGGCTGATGTTGTATGTGAAAAGCCAGATCTGCGCAGAGATCATCAACTCCACAGCGCTGGGGAACTTGAATGTGACCAGGAAAACCACCTTCATTATCCATGGATTCAGGCCAACGGGCTCCCCTCCAGTTTGGATAAAGAACTTGGTAGAAGGGTTGCTGGATGTGCAAGAGATGAACGTGGTAGTAGTTGACTGGAACCGAGGAGCTACAACTGTGATCTACACCCATGCCTCAAGCAAGACCAGAAAAGTGGCTACCATCTTGAAGGAATTTATTGACCAGATGTTGGTAAGAGAGATTTCACTCAGATGATTCAGGGCCAGCTTGAAACTGGCTGCTTCGTTGAAGTTTCAGGTTGAGAAGGACCTTTACTGGGCAGGGGAAATTTGAGTAGGTCACGGGAAGGAGGGAAGTGACTGCTTGCTTCTGAGGTGTATGGATGCCCACACTGCGACCACACTGGCTAAGGGAGCATACTGTCATTCTGTTGTAGGTTTATATATTTCTGTGTGTGTGTGTGTGTGTGTGTGTGTGTACCAGAGGACACTTGAATGTGTGGAGGCCTAAGGGTGACATTGGGAACCATTCTAGATTGCTCTACTTCCTTATTGCTTTGCTCTGGGTTTTCCCAAGCTCTGTCTTCCAGGGCTGGAAGTACAGGCATTTTTTTTTTTTTCCATGGGATCCGGGGATCCAAACTCAGGTCCTTTTTCTTGTGAGGCAAAGGGATTAACCCTTGAGCCAGTTCTTCAGTATCTCCAGATAGGATAATTTATATTTTTAGAAGACTTTCCAAGGTGAAGTCTAAAATTGTATTTGATGAAGGATCCCATGATCTACCCCTTGAACAAAATAACAAAAAGTGACATGAGAGAATCAGGGCTGATAATCCCTGTGGCTGGTATAGACATGAGTTTTGCATGGGTTTCCTGCCATGCAGCACCAGGAAAGAGGAAGTCTGCAAGACCTGGACTAGTTATCCAGCAGCCTGTGTCTCACCCTTCTTATTTCCTCCCCATTTTTCTTACCTCCCAATGTTGATCCCAGCTTGAGTGCAGGTAAAGAAATCCTCAAAATGTACTGACATTCTCCTCACCAGTACAAAAGATGTCTGCCTTTGGATTTCAGCATAATCCTGAGTGGAGACACCATAAAATAAATTTGGGATTAGTGGGCTGTTTTAAATTCTGCTCTATGCCTACCCTACCTGTTTAACCTGAGCCAGATGACTTCAACTCTGGGCTTCGGTTTCCTCATTTATATAATCAAAAGAAATAGTTTTGACATTGCATATTTCAGGAACCCAAGGCGTATAATGTTCTAGCAAATTTTCCATCGCTGAGCCATCCCTCCAGTCTTGTTTTGACATTTAAATGAGGTAGCAAGAGACTGGGGAGATGGTCGCATCAGTAAAGTTGTCTGCCATGTGAGCGTGAGGACCTGAGCTCAATTCCCAGACCCCACATTAAAAAAATAAACCCAGCTGTGGTGGCACATGCCTGTTATCCCAGCTCTAGGAAGACAGAGACAGGAGGGTTCTTGCATCTTGCCAGCCAGTGTAGTCCAATTAGCAAGCTCCACATTCAGTGAAAGATCCTGTCTCAAAAAATAAGATAGGACTCCCACCTCCATCCCAAAGCTCAGAGAACATCACGGAAGAGGGCGCTGTAAGATTGTAAGAGCCTGAAAGATGGAAGGAGAGCAACCAGACGTTATCTCCTGGACATGACAGGGCTGTTGCATCTGGAACTCACTGCAGCCATGTATATTTCCATAAGACCTGCATGGGATTTGTCCTATCAACATTGCATCATGAAAGGGCAAAGAACTCAAGAGGCCCCATACCTCCCTGAGGTTATGAGGTTAATCCAATTGGGTGGGGAGATGCTTTCCTGATATGTGATCTGTGCTCCAGCAAAGGCTAAGGCACCTGCCCTCAAAGGCAACCCAGATGAAATTCGGAGGGCCACTCATGCGAAAAAAGATAAGAAAATAAGAGCGAGACTGCAGGCAAGAAGAGTTATCATGGGAAGAGAAGGGGGGATGGGATTGGGAATTAAGGTGTGAAAATATCATAAGTTCACTATATCCATGTATAAAACACTAATAAAATATAAAAAGGAATTTTAAAAAAGCTAGAGAGCAATTGAGGAAGATATCTGCTTTGACTTCTAGCTTCCACATGCACATATGAACCTATGCATACACACACACACACACACACACACACACACACACACGTTAGATGAGACAACAAATATAAAATGCTTTGAAATACTTCTCCAAAGCAAACAGCTAAGAAATCTCTCTAAATGTAGTCAATTTCTTGATCGCTCATAATTTATTAATGAAATTCTAGGCCAAAGGAGCATCTCTTGACAACATTTATATGATCGGAGTCAGCCTAGGAGCCCATATATCTGGATTTGTTGGAAAAATGTATGCTGGGCAGCTGGGGAGAATCACAGGTAAGGTTCTGGGAGTGGCCCTAGGGGAAGCAATATTGTTGACAGGAGACCTGTTGTCTTATTAATAAAGGAATTTAAAAACATTCAGAAAGAAACTGGAGGACAATTTTATCAGCCTTTGAAAGAAGAGCAACAGGGCGGGAAGCTGCAAATCCTGGCAGCTGCTTGGAGGAGGAAGATAGAGATAAAGAAGAGAGAGTCATATCTGAGTTAGTCATGGAGGGGTTGGCAAGCATCCAGGGGCGAAGGAGGTGAAGTCTTCTGAAAGACATCACCAAAGCCCAACTGTTTGGAAAAGTACATTCAGGCTTTGGAAGAAGACATAAAAAGAAAAGGGCCAGAAACACAACTCAGAGTCCGTTCTAGTGTTACCAGGAAAACAGGGGGAGGTGGGGGGGGTTCCCACACTCAGTGGCCTCCTGACCTGCTAGTGGTTATCCTAACATTAAGCAACAATCCTGTTCTCTGGGTTCCAAGTCCATTCTGAATATGGCTCCTCTAGTGCAAAAGGAAGACCAGATAATACTGACCTCGGGCTATTTTTTTAATTTTTTTATTCAATTGTGAGTTTGTGTATGTATGTGTCTATGTGTGTGTGCTGTGTGTGTAGAACCACGGGTGAATTTGGGAACCATCATGGACTGTTTCCACCTCCTCCTTGTTTACTCTGCCCCCGGATTCACAGGCTCCGCCATCCTACCAGGAGAAATGCAGGCTGCCCCCGCTTCCGCCCAGCATCTCTACGTGGAGTCTAGGATCCGAACTCAGGACCTTCTGCCTGCAAGGCAGAGGCTTAATCCCTGAGCCACCTCTCCAGTCCCTGACCTCAGGCTATTTAAACACACAGACACACATACATGACAAGACTTTGCAAAATGTGCGTGCCACTTTATTTATGGCTACAAAGCAAAAATGACGATTTGACCTTGTCCAGAGCTACTTCTCTTCAGTTGTCCTAGATTGGCTTGAACTACACACCCAGCACCCTGTTCAACGCTCCCAACATCCCCCCAAGCACTACTGGAGTCTCATGGAAGGAAAACAGGAAGGGAATTTTAATGACTGGGCTCTACTGTCTCAATATCAGCTTTCTAGCCAACATGGAGTCGAAGCACTCCGAAATGCCAGTTCCACACAAAGACTCCCTTACTAGAATCTCCTGCTTAGAGCTCCGGAATTTTCCGCAAGTACTGTGTGTGTGTGTGTGCGCGTGTGCGCGCTTAGTGTTTGCAAGAACTCTCCACTCACCTTTCCCAGAATTCTCCCCTCAGACTGAGTGTTTTAGATCCAGGGAGTCTGGAAGGTAGAAAAGGGAGGAAGGAAGGGAAATAAAGATGAAGTTGATTTGTAGGGCCCCCAAGTCTGAAGTGCTACCCAAAGTGTGCTCCCACACCTCTCTGCCTCCTACCTCTTCCTCTCCGGACTGGCTGGTATCACCTTGCCATCAGGTTATTTGCCCTGGAATTTTTTTTTTCTTCGGTTTCTTCTAAAGGCCTAAGACTGCCTCATTTACCTACTTTTCCAGAGACACAAAGTAGGTTTTTTTTGGGGTGCTGAGGATTGAATCCAGGGCCTTGCGCTTGCTAGGCAAGCGCTGTGCTCAGCTAAATTCCCAGCCCGAAAAGTAGCTTTTGACTTTTGAGTTTTAGCACTGCAGTTTTAAAAAGCAAGGTATCTTTATTTTTAAAACATTCCGCATGTGGAGAAAGGGTGGTGGTTTGGGGCTAGAGAGGTGGCTCAGGGATTAAGCCTCTGCCTTGCAGGCTGAAGGTCCTGAGTTAGGGTCCTAGACGGCCAGGTGGAAGCAGGGCGGTCTGCATTTCTGGTCCTGGTAGGGCGGAGCCTGTGAACCCTGGGGCAGAGTAAACAAGCAGGAGGTGGAGGCTGTCCGTGGTGGTTCCCAAATTCGTCTGTGGTTCTACACACACACACACACACACACACACACACACACACACGCGATGCACACATGCACAGTTGAATAAAAAAAAAAAAAAAAGAAAGGGTGATGGTTTGAAATTGCTGTGTCCTTGTTCTCTTAGGAGCTCCTTTTCTGATGGGTGGGCATTTCTGTGGTGTAAATTTCCTATGGTGGCTGATCTCATGTTGCTAGTCTGACATCCCTGACCATGGAGGTGGGAAGAGATGAGCAAAATCTGCCCTCTGGTCGGCTGGTTTATTCTTTCTGAGCCCTCGCTTCACTTGCTAGCCTTTCAGCAAACACATGCATGGAAACTTCAGTGTGTCTCGTCTCAGCGCATGGAAATTCCCCAAGCCTGCCTTCCCAGCCACTCTGGGCTCATATAATAGTTAGGTTGGTTGGGGAAAGAAATCAAGTGCAACTCCAACAATGTGTAATTCCATTAATGTGAAAGTCCCTTAATGTTAGAGATGCTAGGGCTAGGGAGATGGCTCGGTGGTTAAAGCCTTTGCCTAGCAAGCAAAAGGACATGAGTTCAAATCCCACATAAAAATTCCAGGTGTACAGGCAGATATGGGGGCAGCCTGGCCTGTAATTCCTGCCCTGGAAGGTAGAGCCTGGGAAATCCCAGAGCAAAGCAATAAGGTGGAAGAGCAATCCAGGATGATTCAGATATCACTCGTGGGTCTCCACAGGCACACAAACTCAAGTGCCCTCTGTACATGCCTGCCCTCACATTCCAATCTGAAGTTTGTTGGTTGGACCCAAAATAGCCTGTGCTATTGAAGCAGCAGGCATATTTTGGTGCCCATACTCCTGGGCCATGCCTGCTGGTTGCGAGGTCTGCTGGTCTGCCTGGTCCGGCACTCGGGGTCACGCTCTCGTCCACCTGGCCAAGCTATCCTAACACACATGGCATGCCATGTCTTCAGTGAGAGGCTCTTCCCAGCTAGTTCTAGCATGCAGCCGAGAGCAGTGGCAATAGTCTCTAACGTCTGGGGGCCACTGGGGCCTCCCTGGCCAATAACTCACCTGGAGGCAATCCACCCCCAGCACTGTGGTTTTCTCATTGACAACCATATGGCTTTAGGGAGTATCTTTTTTACCCAACGAGTATGTATCCATTTGCTTGTGGGTGATAGCTGTATCTTACCCAACCTTAAAGCTCCCGGGAATCTCACTCTCATGCCTGATTTGTGCACTCTTTTGAAACCATTTTCCCACCCTTTTTCCTTCAGATAAATTTGTATGTCTCCCACTAAGGTTTCTAAATCTGCAAAACACACAGGCTATCAGTTTATCACTTACAAGTAATTAGCAGCACCCTCAAAATCTCACTGCAGTACATTCCAAGCATCAGTGGTCTCAGGAGTCTTCAGTAAAGGGGCACTAAAGGAAAACATCAGCAAGATCCAATATAGCACATGCTGTTGCATTGTTGGATGTTGGGGCTTCTCACTCTTTTCACCTGTACTGCTCCATCTCCTTGTCCATCAGCTGGTGCTCCTGAGGCCACAGGAGACAAGACACACTTAGGTTCAGAATCCTCCCCAAGCCTAAATATCTTACACATTAGTAGAGAACCAATAGACCCAGACTTTATCAGGGGGCCTCCAGTCATGATGCATGGTCCTTGCCTGGAAGCCCCCCCCCCAACACTTTTCAGTGAAGCGACTGGAGTGGCTCCCACCCCAGAATACCTTTTTTCTCTATAGCTTGTGTGTGTGTGTGTGTGTGTGTGTGTGTGTGTGTTAGGAACTATTCTTACCTATCTTTGGTTTCCTTCTCCTCCTTGGTGAACTGCTCAGCCTTTAAAAGCCTTCCAAAGACTTAAGAGCATGGTATTTAGCTTTTTAAAAAAGTTTTTATTTATTTTAATGTGAGTGTGTGTGTGGGGGGTGAGTGGGGGGGGTGAGTGTGTGTGTGTCAGAGGGCACTATGTGTTCCTGTAGAGGACCAAGGATGACATCCTGGATTGGTTCTACCTCCTTTTTGCTCTGGGATTTCCTAGGCTCTGCCCAACAAGGTTTGGAAGTGCAGGCTGCTACCCTTTCTACCTGGTATTTTCACATAGGACCTGGAATCTGAACTCAGGACCTTCTGCTTGCAAGGCAGAAGCTTAACTCCTGAGCCATCTTTCCAGCCCATTGTTTGGCTTTTTGTCAACACTTTCCCTAGGAATTCCAACTTGACATAAATCACCTTCGTGTAACTTGAACAGGGCCTATCCTTCCTTCATGTTTCTCTGTGTGTTTTAGCATCTTCTGAACCTGGCTTATAAGCTGCTTAAGTCTGACAGAGTTTCCCCTACTCCATAGAGATCACACCCACCATGGGGCTCCGCAGGGCTACTAAAGCACCATATCAGTCCCAGTTGAATTAACTTCTTTCTGAATTCCCCTGTAAAGAAAAGGGGAGGCTGAAGCTAGACGCTGGGAAGGGGCACAGATGTTCTGTCTTGGATTGTGAGTATATATGGTCGACGTCATCTAATAATATTCAGCGGTACTAGGTGGGCAGCTCAGTGGAAGATCAGATGCTGAGCATGTGTGAGGTCCTTGGTTTAATCCCCAGCACCAAAAAGAAAAAAGAATATTGTGGCAGGTAAGCTAGTGGTGTCACTTGGCAACGAAGACTGGAACTCTGGGCACATTTTCAAAGAATTAGCAGTTTAGTTAAGCCCTGAGCAAGAATGCAAGAACTTGTCTGATTGGTGGAGGAAGCCCGTGGTGGGGGAGACTAGTTCCCTGGCAGGTGGGTAAAATGGAGGGAGCTGGTTAGGAAAGTTGGCATTCTTCAGCCGACTTGGACAGACACGTTGTCAGGCAAGGGAAGTCTGCCCCTTTCTCAGTAGTACTGTGAATAAGGTGTGGCAGTTTCCTCGGTTCCTGGTGTTGATGCGAGCTCTCCTGCGGAGCTGGAGTAAGAACTATAACCTAACAATCACACACCACAGCAGGATCCCTTGTTCTCATAAGCTACTTGGTAATGAATTGTTGGCAACAAAGCAGAGCAACTGCGACAAACACATTTAAAAATAAGATGATCTTCATAGATTTAAGCTCCAAGAGAGACATCCTTAAAGTACTCACTTTGCCCAGGTTCTAGTAAGCAGGCCCTCTTCAGCCTCTGGTTTTGCTGTTCTATTTTGTGGCCACAGCATCACAAGAGCTGCTCCTTGTTTTCCAATAGCTTTATTCTGTGGTGAAGAGTGTCAAGCTGACATTGACAGAGGGCAAGAAATCAGTCCAGGCACTGTGGGATGGATTAGATTCAGCCCCATCGTCAAGGAGCAACGCCCTTTTCCAAACCTGTCTGGTCTCTAGCCCCATTGCGGAGAGTCATCCCTTCCTCCTGAGCTGGTTCAGCCCAGCAGTGCAGTAACAAGCAAGAGCTCAGAGGCGGAGCAAGACAGGTTCTAAGAGGCAGGTGCTGGTCAAGGTGCTGGAGCCCCTGAACCTGGCTGGGGCCCAGTTTTCTTAAGGTGGAATCGCGTTGGCCACTCTGCCGCCTCCTAGGTCTGCAGTGTGGATCGGAGGAGCGTGACAGTAGAAGCTGTGTGGGAACTTAACAGGCAGAGAGAAGGGCTGAGTGATGCACGGGTTTCTGAAAGGGAAGAGAGAGCCAGGAATTGTGACATGTGCCTGTAATCCCAGAGCTCCGGAGACTGAGGCAGAAGGTGGTATCATGTTCAAGGCCATCCTGGGTTTTGTGGCTAATTCAAGCTGGTCCTTGCTAGCTGGGCTCCTCGTGAACTCTGCAAGGTGTCCTCAGGGGGGCGGCATGGTCACCCGCTGCACTGTGGGGACAAGCTACAGGAGGCAGACAGGTTCCTGACAAAGCAGGTGGGATGTGAGCGCTCGCCCATCCAAGGGAGCTCGGCAGCTAGCGAGCAGTCCTCCCTGGGAGGGATCAAAGGCTTGGGGGAATGACTCATGGCGTGGGGATGCCAAGCCACTCTGCTTTCTTTACAGGTCTTGACCCTGCAGGCCCTTTATTCAATGGGAAACCTCCTCAGGACAGATTAGACCCTGGTGACGCACAGTTTGTTGACGTCATCCACTCGGACACTGATGGTAAGGTTCCTGTTTTTGTGGGTCAGTGGCCCCTAGACTCTCAGAGTCTGGCTTGCAGGAGCATCGTGCAGGACAGATGCTGGCCTTTCTCCTGGGCGGGGTTCCAGGTCCCAGCCGCACAGGAATAGAGGCCTTCATGCTGAAGAGGACCCGATTTTCTCTTTATCTCCCTTTGTTTTCTTGTGTGTGTGTATGTCTGTGTGTCTGTGTCTGTGTGTAGGCATGCCTATAACAGTGCTCTACTTGAGTGTGTGTGCCCATGGAGGCCTAAGGGTGACATCAGGAGTCATCTTGGGTTGTTTTCTGGGGTCTGTTTCCATCTTCCAGGACTGGAATTCCAGTCCGTCATCATATCTGCCTGGCATTTTTTTTTTTTTTAAGTTGGATCTGGGGATCTGAACTCAAGTTCTTTTGCTAGTGAGGCAAAGGCAAGCCGTCTTCCCACCCCCTCTTCCCTGGTTTTCCAAGTGGTCACTTGGCTTCAGGTTCCTGGTTCCTGGATGTGCTGGTTTTTTCTCATGATGTCCTTGAGCTGGGAGAAGTATAGGGGTTCCATCTCTCTCCACCTAGAGCGGCCGTGGCCCACTTATTGCCCCTTATGCGCTGTGGACCTTCCAAACCATCTCTGGCTCTTGGGATTTATATCTGGGATTGGGTTACAGATCATGCAGGTTCAGACAATGGTCAAAGTTGGGTGTGTGTTATCCCAGTACTTGAAAGACAGAGGCAGAAAAATATCACAAATTCAAGTCAGCCAAGTTTACATAGCAAGATACTGTCTCAAAAAAAAAAAAAAAAAAAAAAAAGAGATGGGTTTTTTTACTATACTCAGATGTCCTGGAGAAAGCCAACCAGGAACTTGGGGAGGCGGATGGAATAGGAACAGAGCAGAGTGGTCATTTAATTGAGTATCTTCCTTATGATACAACCAGCCAATAAACCATGAGCCCAAGGCTGGACATGCGGCTCCATGGCAGGTCTTTTTGTTAAGGAGCTATGCTATTCACATGGCATTTGCATAAACTTCCTTATTTATGTGCAGATCCTCAGGGGTATTTTAGTGCTTGATGGAATAAAGCAAGTCTCTTTTTTTTCTTGGGAAGTAGATTTTGAAGGAAAGAGTATAAGCTTTGCAGTCGGGCAGATTCTAGATTTCGCTTTTTCTGGTGATGTTTTGTCATTTCTAAAAGTCCTCTGAGCTTCTGTATCTTTATCAAACCTCTCAGTTTCTCATTAGTTACTTTGCAATCATGGTGAGAATAAGAAACAGGTTATGTGAGACACTCAGTATGATGGCCACTGATATGTGGAGGTTCTCAGAGTGTAAGAAGTATAATCATTTTTATTGTGATATAATAAATACGCATATACGTATGCACATCTATTTACACAAATATCAATTGATTGATTTTTTTTTTTATTCTTCTTTTGTGGCCCAGGTTGGCTTCAAACTTCCTGTTTTAGCCTCCTGATGGCTAGGATTGCAAGTGTAGTACCACACCTATATATCTATCTTTTGTGTATGTGTGTGTGTGTGTGTGTGTGTGTACAGCATTTTTCTAAAGATCTGCACAGTACAGCACAGTATGGGATCTGGTCCTTTTGCTTCTTTTTTAATTTTTTTTTTAATAAATCCTAGCTCAGTTATTTCTCTTTCTTTTTTTTATTATTATTTATTCAACTGTGTGCATATGTGTGTGTATGCGTGCGCGTGCGCGCGCGTGTGTGTGTGTGTGTCTGTGTATGTGTAGAACCACGGACGAATTCGCGAACCACCATGGACGCCTCCACCTCCTTCTGCCCCGGGATTCACAGGCTCCGTCCTACCAGGACCAGAAGCGCAGGCCGCCCCTGCTTCCGCCTGGCGTCTGTCTATACGTGGGATCTGGGATCCAAACCCAGGACCTTCTACCTGCAAGGCGGAGGCTTAACCCCTGAGCCATCTCTCCAGCCCCATGGTCCTTTTGCTTCTAAGGCTTAACCCCCAAGCTGTCTCTGCAGCACTTACATCAACTTTTGAAAAAAAATTTTTAACATTTTTTATTATTATTTCTGCTCATACAAACTTAATAGGTAGACCAGTTCCCTCCCCCCTCCTCCTCCCTCCGAATCCCCTGCTCCCTCTCCCACCCTCCCCATCTCCTAGTGCCTCCCCCCCAATTCCCAGAGAGTCCTTTATTGTGTATGCCTAACTCTCTTCTTGGTCCTCCTCTCCGATGACGTACAAGGACCCAGTGGCATTTCCCTGAACCCTTTCTCGTGTTCCCCTTAAGCATAGGAACACTACTGTGGCTGTCAATCCCTTGCCTCCAAGGATCTTGGTGCCTTTAGCCAATGTTAGACTTTGTGAGGTCAATAGTGTGTTGAACATTGCGCAGGGCATGCAAAGTCCTATTATGATTGCTTAAGCCCTAACTAGTGTGGAGAATCTTCAAATCATTGCTCCTCCCATCCTTTTGCTCTTACAATCTTACCGCCCCCTCTTCCGCAAATGTCCCTGAGCTTCAGGATGGGGGGAGATTAGGCTGGCTTAGTTCTATGTGGTTGATATAGAGTCTCTGAGGTTCTGGATTGTGGTTTGTTGATTTTCTTTTGCAGTTTTGCTGCTCCTGCAATGCCCTTCACTCCATCCTGATGGGCACTGTATGTCACCCCCTGGTCAGAGACAAAAAACTGTTAAACTGGAGTCTTGTTTAATAGCACATTCAAGGGTAGTTTACATCAACTTTTTAATCAAGTGTTTTACTAATTATTTTGAGGTTACATGATTAAGGAAAATACTTTTTCAATTTTAGGTCTCCATTTTTCACAAGTGTTTCCCATATTTTCATTATTCTAGATCCCTAGTTAGTGGATAGTGTCACAGTTACTCATTGTGCTGCTGTGAGACAACACTCAAACAAACAACTTAAGAGAGAAAAGGGAGATTACTAGGCTTACAGCTCCGAAGGGAAGATACAGCCCATTATGGCAGAAAATGCATGTTGGGCAGCAGAAGCTGGCGGGGAGTTCATGGAGACAGAGAACACAGCTGCAGATTAGTGGGAGCAGGAAGGGGCTAGCCAACCTCAAGGCTGACCCCCTGAGATCTTCCTTTCTCTAGCAAGGTTCTGTCTCCTAAAGTTGACACAAACATCAAATAAGGATTCAAACCCTTGAGCCTGTGGGGAACAACTCACATTCCAACCATGACAGGTAGTTTAGTTAGTTTCGAGATGGAAGTCTTTCTCTTTAGTCCAGGCTGGCTTCAGATGTATGACAATCCTTCTGCCTCAGCCTTCTAAGTGCTGGGATTCTAGATGAGAGCCACCACATTTAGATTTACATTTTTTAGATTACATTTTTGTAGGCTTTACCTACTACATATGATTTCATTGTTTTCTGATTCTTTTTCTAAAGATCTGCACAATACAATAGAGGCTCAGGAAGCAACTGACAACTAAAGGGTTTCAACTACACGGAAAGAAAAAATGGGTCATTTTTTCAGTCCTGCAGTAAAAAAAAAAAGTGACCTCAATTCCCATGTCTTTAGAAATAGAAATAGAATTAAATTCCATCACCATTTTATATTTACCTTGTGTCAGCATGGATGATAATGGAATTTCTATGTTACTTTCTAATTATCTAGTCGCTTAGGTCAAAATATTTAAATAGGCATAACAGTAATGATAACAACAACCACACAGTCCCTGTTTATATCCTGAAATATAAAATGTGAAAGGCTGGTTTGTTCTCTTTCAGCCTTAGGCTACCGAGAACCATTAGGAAACATAGACTTCTACCCAAATGGAGGATTGGATCAACCTGGTTGCCCCAAATCAATCTTCGAAGGTAAGTGTGCACACTTTATACTTTGTAGCATAATGTTTGGAAAAACATATTAAAATATATTAAACGGTGTGGCAGCACACATGTGAAATGCAAGCAAGACGGAGGAGGGGGCAGGAAGATCAAAAATTCAAGGCCAGCATAATTTACATGAGACTCTGTCACACACACACACACAAAAAAGCCAATCAGTAAACTGCATGGTATGTTTTCCCTTTGTGTGTGTGTGTGTGTACAAGAGAGCACTTAAGTGTGTGTGCCTGTGGAGGCTCAAGGGTGACATTGGGAATCATCCTGGATTGCTCTACCTCCTTATTGCTTTGCTTTGGGGTTTCCCAGTCTCCGGTTTCCAGGACATCACCATATCTGTCTGGCATTTTTATATGAGATCTAAAGATCCAAACTCAGGTCCTTTCACTTTCAAGGCAAAAACTTTAACCCCTAAGCCATCTTTCCAGCCTGATTAAGTAATTTTTTCTTCCACATTTTATTTTTTTCCTAATCATACAAACTCAATAGGTACCCCATCCTCTTTCTCCCCCGTCGCCCCCATTGCATTCTCTCCCCTTACTCCCTTCTTTTTACCCCCCTCCCTCTGTCCCCTTCTCCTCTCTTGGTGCCTTCCTCTTCCTCTCTCCCTTCCCCTGGAGCATAAATTTATATGAATGCTAAATCTCTCTCTGAGTGAGGGTTTAGGACTCAGTGGCATAGCCGGGAACCCCTTCTTAGGCTCCCCATTAGTATGGGAACTCTGTTATGACTGTTAATCCCTTGCCTCTAAGGATCCTACTGCCTGGAGCCTTCACCCCTGTGATCCATGCTAGACTTTGGCGGGTCGGTGACATGTCAGCCATTGTGCAGGTCAGGCAAAGTCCAATTCTGGTTGCTGCAGCCCTAACTTGTGTGGAGTATCTTGCATATCGTTGGTCCTCCCCATCTTTAGGTTTTTACAATCTTGCTGCCCCTGCTTCTACAAGATTCCCTGAGCTTTAGGATGGGGAGAGATTTTGCTGGTTTGGTTCCAGGTGAATAATGTAGGGTCTTTGTTTTTCTGAATTATGGTTTGTTTTCAGTTTTGTTTTCCCTGCACTGCCCTTGGCTGCATCCTGAATGGTATTGAAAGTCCCTGAGGAACAGGGAGTCTGCTGGGGTCTGGGGTCAGGGCAGAAAAACTAATTAAGTAATTTTTAACAGAAAAACAGTTTTTGAAAAATTGAGGTGATATAAATATAAACTCTAAATTGCATCCATTTATGTGAATGCTAAAATTCGCAAAACAAAACCAGGAAGTTGGAGGTCAGCACAAAAAAAGAGATAGAAGACAGAGTTAAAATCTTATCATCTTTAAGGGCTTGAGACTTACACCATTATTTAACTAAACAAAGTTAAACAACCATGGATAAGGTCCCAGAAAAAAAGATGATCCTGATACCACATGGAGGTTCTACATGGCCCTGTTGAAATGACAGTGCTTGAAAGCAACCTGGTCGAAATGACACAGAGTCACATGTGCTGAATCACAGTGAACATTCGTTCCTGTCCTGTGTGACCCAGCAATGGTATGTACCCCCTTCATTAACCTAGAGGCATCTGCAAAAGGAAGTTTCAGGAACAGTTACCAAAACCAACCTATTACCCGCAAGAGTAGACAAGCCAGAGAAAACTCTGGGGCCCATAGAAGCAGACAGACAGGAGGGTGGGAGGGAGTGGGATGGATTTATGAAGGGAAAGGAGGGAGATGAAAGGTAGGGGGGATGTAAGGAAACAGGGATAATAAGTACTCAATAAGCTTTTGAAACTAGGAAAATAAATTTAAAAAAAGAGAGAGGGAAAAAAACCCTCAGCCTATTAGGTTTTGTGTCGTCTACTTTAGCCCGGGATGTCCTAGCTCCTTTTTGGCTCCATTTCCCTTTGCCCCCCACTGTGTCTTCTGTGGGCAGAAGGGCTCTGGAAGAAGCAATACTGATGGAATTCCAGCAAACTGCTGGCTCACACCTGCGGCTGCTCTTCTGAGCATCCTGTTCAGATCCTCACCTTACTTATTACCCACTTTGGTCTCACTTCTCTGTTTTGAGCGGCACCCGCAGTTTCTTATCCCCTCCAATTCCTCCAGCACCATGTTTGCGCATCATTGCCTCTTGCCCTCATGGAGCGCCCCTGAGATGGAACCTGAATTCTGCTTCTCACTATTCTAAAAGTGACTCTGGGTCTCCTGTCCTTCTGTCGCTCACTTGGTCTTGACAGCAGAAACAGAGCGCCACCACCTGGCCAGTAACAGAAAGGCCCTGTACCTGAGGTCTCTGTCGTGGCTGTCCTGCCTCTGCCTGGGGACATTGTTGGGATGGCTTGACACCTTGTTTACTGAGTTTGAGTCCAGGGAAGCTTGATAACGTCTCCCTGATCTCTACACCAAATTCTCCTCTTGCTCATTTGGCCCTCTGAGATTATTCGTCATATATCTATATCAAATACCTCTAGACTTGCTAGATCAAAGTACTTTAAAACACATCAGAGAAACCATCAGGTAGGTAGAGGCGGATTATAGGCCAGTGGGGACGCGTCAGTATCTGATGCTGTTCTTTGGGTCGCCGGAAGCCAGGGGTCTCCTGATAGTCACAAGGACATGAGGTCACATACAGAGGTGGATGATGTACATCTACAAAAGGGACTGAAGATGACCTCGGATAATTTGGCTCCCAACCTCTGTCCACAATCACAGACGTTTTAATTGATAATCAGCCTTACTTCCGGATGCAAAGTGGTTTCAATCAACACACCTGAAGATGTAGGGTGCTTTCCCATGACACACTCACAGACAGCTTCTGATGCCGTCCTGTGGTTCGGCTAAGATGTGAGGCTGCAGGAGGTCCGTCCATGCCTGCTCTTGGCCCTGTCGCACACACTCCTATCAGCAGCGTGCAATCTGCAGGCCGGTCATTGCAGATGCCTCTGATTTTTTTCAATCTGAGTGTTCATAGACGTCCCTCTTAGAACTGCCTTAGCTATATCACGAAGGTTCTGGCAAAACATGCTTACACTCCCATTTGGTTCTAGGATTTAAAAAATATTTTTTTCTGATTTTTTTTTTCAATGACCCAATAGTCACTCAAGCATGTAATATGCGGTATCCAATATTTATGGAGATTTTGCAGTTTCTCTTGCCTATTGACTTCTAGTTGTATTTCACCATGATCTGAAAAGAGACAAAGAATTGTTTTGGTTCTTTTGTATTTGTTAAGATTTGCTTTGTAATCTAGAGTGTAAAGAAGATCCTCATGGACTCCTGAGAAGAATGACAGAAACTCCATTTCTGTCAGATGGATGGACTAGTCTGCAGATACCATTTAGGACCATTTGAGCTACAGTATGTTTTAACTCTGAAGTTTCAACACTGATTTTATTTTAGAATATTTATCTTAACTCCAGAGTAGTATATCAAAGCCACCCACTATTATCGTTAACAGAACTTATTAACTATTTTTTTTTACCTATTAATGTTTGTTTTACCCGTAAATGTTTGTTTACCCAATAATGTTTATTTTGGGAGCCCAACATTTGGTGCATCTATATTTATAATTGTTATATGTTCTTGATGAATTATTCACTTTACTGATATTGAATGACTTTCTTTATATCTTCTAATTTTGATTCGAAGTTTACTTTATTAGATATCACAATGGATACATCTGCTTGTTTTTTGGCTTCTTTTCTTGATAGATTGTTTCTGTTCTTTTGACTCTTAGTCTGTGAGTGTCTTTGCCAGCAAGCTGTTTCTTGGAAACAACAGCATTGGACCCTATTTTTTAATACTGTTTGCTAGTTTGTGTTTCTCTATTGGCGAGTTCAGATCATTTACATTTCCATTCATGCCATTTTGTGTGTGTGTGTGTGTGTGTGTGTGTAGTACTAGAGATAGAATCCAGGGCCTTACATATGCTAGGCAAGTGCTCTACCATTGAGCCACACCCTCAGCCCTATTTAAGGTTATTAATTGAGAGAAGTTTACTAATTTTTGTGGGTTTTTTTACTTTATTTTATTTCGTTTTTAATTTTTAAAATTTCTGTGTGTATGTCTATGTGTGCATGTGTGTCTGGTTGTTATTCTGTGTGTATCAGAGGATACTGTGCATACCTGTGAAGGCCCAAGGGTGTCTTCTAGATCACCTGTATTGTGCTACCTCCTCTCTACTTTGCTCTGGCATTTTCCAGGCTCCACCTTCCAGGGGCAGAAGTACAGGTCACTGCCATTTCCGCCAGACGTTGTTACATGGGATCAGGGATCCGAATTCAGGATCTTCTGCTTGCAAGGCAGAGCTTAACCCTTAAGCCATTTCTCCAGCCTCTAAGTCTTGTGGATTTATTGGTTGTTTGGGAGTTGGCTATATTTCTGTTTGTTATTTTCTTTCTCCTTTATTCATATTCAGGGCCTACTAATTCATTATGTTGTATGTAATGGATTTCTTCCCAGATTTCCTTGGTTCAGCCATTTTTCTCAATTATTCTGATTGTCTTTATTCCTCTTCTATTTATAGTATTCTTCTAAAGATTTTCTATAGTGCCAGCTTTGTGGTAAAGAGCTTCTTTAACTCACACTTGTCTGGAATGTCTTTATTCCTCCATTAATTTTACAAGACAGCTTTGTAAGAAATAACAATCTTGGTTGGCAGTTATTTACTTTCAGTGTCTGAGTATATTGTTCCATGTTTCCCTGGCTTTTAGGGTCACTACTGATAATTCCGATGCTATTGCCTTTGTAAATGAACCAACACTTTTTGCCTGCTTGGGGTTCTAGATTCCTTTTCTGCTTGGTTGACAATTTCCTTGACTATGTTTGGGGAAATTTCTGCTAAAATCTCATTGATGAGATTCTCTATGACTCGAGTTTTTCTCATCTCTTTTATTGCATGGATTGTTGGGTTTGGTCTCTTGATTGTACCCTTAGTTCTTAGATGCTGTGGTCATGTTCATTTGTTCATCACTTTCCTCGTTGATATTTGAATGTACTTTCTTTACCTTGTCCTCCAAACCTTTTTTTTTCTTGGATTCTGATTGGTTGAGTCTATTGCTGATGCTTTTCATTGTGTTTCCTATTTGGTTCCTTAAGTTTTTCATTTCCAGTTGTTCTATTTTTTTTCAAAGTCTAAATGTCCTTGCTGAATTTTTTTTTCACGTTGCTTACTCCTTCACCCACACTTCTGATTTTCTTGTTCATATTTGGAGGGGTTGTTATTGACTTTCCTTATTCATCATTTTACCTATTTCAGAATTCTTGAATTCAGTAGTCAAAGAGTTGTGGTGTTGTGGATGAGTCATGTAGCCTTGCTGTTTTTACTTCTTGTGTTCTGTGTTGCAGTTTGTATGTCTGTTGGTTTGGATATCTCTTCTGGTTTTATTTGTGGAGCAACCTATTCCTGGGGGCCCAATCCCAGCATCACTGAGTAAGCAGAAAATAAACTGTTATAATAGCAACCCATTTAAGATAGAAAAGTACACTCAATTCACTAGTATATAATCAATGTTCTTTTGGTTTGTCTTCTTTTTGGTGCTGTGAGAAAACAGACTCAACCAGGTTAGGGGAGAAAAAGGAGATTTATTTGGCTCATGGTTCTAGAAAGGATATAGTCCATTATGTGGGCATTGCATAGCAGAAGGTGTGGCTTGGAGGCAGAAGCAGAAGGCTGTATTGGGTCCCTGCCACCATAATGGAGGCAGAGAGACGAACTGAGAGGAAGTGGAAGGCCAGCTACTAAACCTCAGTCCACCCCCTGTAACCTGTTTTCCTCCAAGACTTCACCTCCTAAAGGTGCCACAACCTTCCCAAACATTGACACCACCTAAGGATTCAAACACATGTGCCTGTGAGGGACAACTCACATTCAAAGCATGATGCCCATGAAACAGAAAATGAGAATGTGCTTGGGGAGTGTGCATGTGCGTGTGTGTTGGGGAAGGGGGGTCCTGCTTTTCCCTTAAAGGAGCTGTGTAGCTGAAGCTGAATTTAGTCAGACTTCTTTGCAGTGAGACACTCCTTTTTTTTTTTTTTTTTTTGCCCTATTTTCAGGTACCTTATCACTGTCTATAAATTTCAGTTTCTCTTATTCTCTTTTTCTCTGTAGAGACTATTTTTTTCTTTTCTGTTTGGAGACAGGGTCTAATGTAGCCAAGATTGGACTTGAACTTGCTGTTTAGCGAGTGATGGCTTTGACCTCCTCCCAATCCTCTTGCTTCTGCCTTTCAAGTGTTGCTAACGCTGGTACGTGTCCCCATAGCAGCTCCAGAGTCCATTTTTGCCTTACTCTGACTCCTTTCTTTCACCATGCTGCACAGGCAACTTATAGTCTACCTCTTTTTCCTGAAAGCCCCCGTTTACTTTTGACAATTATAAAAAATATGACAGAGATCAGCAATACTCGCTTGCTTTTGGCTTTTGGAATCTGTAATGGTTACTCTTAACTATTGCTGTGAAAGAGCACCCAAAGTCAATCAACTTAAGGGAGAAAGAAAGATTTATTAGCTTATGGTTCCAGAGGGGAGATGGTGGAGGCGGCATTGTTGAGTGGCCAAAGCTGGAGACAGGCTAAGTCACACCAGTTGCCAGACTACTTGCTGCAAAGGCAGATGTCTCCTGGAAGTAAGGTGGGACTAATCCACCTCAAGCCTCACCCCTTGTGACTTGCCTTCCTCCAGCAAGGCTCCACCTCTCAAGGTGCGATGACCTTCCCAAACACACGAGACTGTGGGGACACATTTCAAACACGACAGAATCACTGGGGTTATCAGTGCTGAATAATGACAGACCGCAGAAACTCTCACATGGCATCTCGGCTAAGCGCTGAGCAGAAAGGTTTAGCAGATAGCTGAATTCTGAAGAGGTTGCTGCTTTCTGTTTACATCCATGAGCTCACTGCTGATCAGTTGCATGCCTGACACTGTTCTAGGATCTGGAGCTGCAGCAGTGAAGGAAATAGGCCACGTCCTTGTTACAGAGAAGCACCGTCACAATTATTCTATTCGGGAAAGAGTGTAGAGCTTTATTAGACCAAATGTTGAAGTTTATGGTTAGTTTTATTCAGAGCTAAAAAGCTGTGTACACTGGGGCTGGGAAGATTGCTCAGGGGTTAAAGCCTGTGCCTTGCAAGCAAAAGGATCTGAATTCGGATCCCTGGATCTCAAATAAAAATACCAGGTGGAAATGGCAGCAGCTTGCAATTCTGGCCATGAAAGACAAATTCTGGGAAACCCCAGAGCAAAGCAAGCAATAAGGAAGTAGAGTAATCCAGGATGATTCCTAATATTAGCTTGGGCCTCCGCAGGTACCCACGCTCGTGTCCTCTTGTACACACATACACAAAGATGTGCATACCTATGATCCCAGCACTCAGGAAAGAGAGGCAGAAGGACTGTGGGTTTGAGGCCAGCCTGGAATACACTGTCTCAACCAACAGCAAACCAAATAAACAACAGAACAACCTGATATCGCAGAAAGGAGGTGCTAGGGGAGTCAGCAGAATTGTTGGAGTGGGATGGTGTGTGTTCACCATAGTTATTCACAGTATTCTGTCAAATGTTATGCTGGTTATAAAAATTCCCATGTTGAATATGGCAGATTCATGACAGAGGTATTCAAGTGAGGCTAGTGTTTGTGTTTTAAGCAACAAATGACCTGCAAAAGCATTGCAAAAGGGAACTAGTTTGTCATTAATGAATGAGTTGCTCTCGGTGGTCCTGATTGCATGGTGATAACCTTCTGGTACTGGCAACTTGACTAGTTGTCCCAGCAGCTGTTTAATCTCAAAGGAGTCATACGAAATAAGAGGGCCTTTGGGATTCTTCATATCCACAGGTGTGTTTGGTGGCAAAGAGTGATGTTTGTTAAAATGCTGACCCCTGAACCTCCTCTGAGTCAGTAGTACCCGATAGGTGGCCTGAGCTCTGCCTCTTGTGGGCTTGAATATGATATTGGTGAACAGTTGCTCAAACATTGAATCACAAGGAACAACACCTCAATTGCTAAATGAGCCATCAAAGTCTTTTTCCTGTCTTTCTGTTTTCTGTGTGTGTGTGTGTGTGTGTGCATGTGTGCGTGTGTGTGTGCGTGTGTGTAGTGTATGCATGTATGTGTGCACATGTATGCACACATGTGTGTCTGTGTGGTGAGCAGAGGTTGACACGAGGTATTTTCCTCAATTGCTGTCTGCCATTTTTTTTTTTGAGACTATATCTCATTGAACCTGGAACTTGGTGTTTGGGCTAAATTGATTGCCTGGGAAGCCCCCAGGATCTGCCTGTCTCTGCACTCTAGACCTGGTTTACAGATGCACACTGCTACACTGGGGTTTTCTGAGGGTGCTGAGGATTCTAACTCAGGTCATTATACTTGTGCAATAAGCACTTTAGCTACTGACTTATCTCTCCAGTTTGTCCCTGTGGTGTGTGTGTGTGTGGGGGGGAGAATTAGAGATGGGCCACAACCTTAATGTGATTTAGTCTTCCATTTGCCACTCATCAGAGTTCTTGTCTGTGATTTTCCTAAGGATCCAATGGAATCAAGCACACTGATACTAGCCTGGTATTCAGGAAATGTGATAACTCGTGTGTTTATAAGTGCAAAATGCATGGCGTGCTTCTAGCACATGCTGAGATCACTGTGCTCTTGATTCCTTTATAACCAAGGAATGAAGTTTTTCAAGTGTGACCACCAGATGTCTGTACTCCTGTACATCGCTTCTCTGAAAAAGAACTGCAACATCACTGCGTACCCTTGTGATTCCTACCGGGATTACAGGAATGGCAAGTGCGTCAGCTGTGGCACACCAGAGACTGTGTCCTGTCCCCTTCTGGGTAAGTCCTGCAAGCAGTTCCTGCTGCCGATGAACTAATTTTTGTACGAATCTTAGAATCATTTTAATTTCTAAAACATCGGATTTGTAAAAAAATTATGTAGTCAAATTTATTTTCATTTTTTTTAAAGACAGCCCAGGCTAACCTTGAACTTGAGACCTTCCTGCCTCAGCCTCCCAAGTAGCTGGAATTACAGGGATGTGCGGCTACACCAAGTTCATCCACTTGTCTGAGCCTATTTGTTCTCTGAACTACTCTAATGTTTAATTACCAGCAGCGTTAAGGTTGGTCAAGGTGGCTAAGGCAGAAGAAGAGATCTGAGGCCTGCCTGGGTTACAAGAGATGGACCCTTTTAAAAAGCAAGCAGACACCACCACAACCAACCAAAAACTGAAACACCAGCAGTAGCCAGATCTTAGCCAGTGTCAGAGAAGCTGCCAGTGTAGGCGTTAGATAGCCTCCTGGATGTAGAGGAAATTCCAGAAGTGTTTCCATGCCAGCCAAGGTGTGCACACTTGCCACAGAGGCACCTGTCCACACACCTCTCTGCTGGTGTTGGGGGAGTACCCTCTCTGCTGAGGAGCATCCTCTCTACTAGTGGGTACTGTCTCTATGGGGGAGCATCCTCTCTGTGCCCACACCTCTCTGCAGGGGAGTACCCTCTCTGTGCACACTTCTCTGTAGGGGGAGGTCCACAGAGAGCAGTCTGCCCTGTGAATCCTGACAGTCATCTTGCATCTGTAAATGCCTTCCCTCCATCTCTGGCTCCTGTGCCCACAGAGTGGGCTCGGGTGGGGTAAAAGATACTGCGGAGGCTGTTGGGATATTTGCTGGGGATTGGTGACATATTCCAAGTGGTTAGAACTTTGAAACTGGTTTGCCATGAAAATTTTCTAATTTTTCCCAAAGGAAAGATGAAAGTCAATGAGAGGTATGCCACAGAGACAAGAAATTTAGCCATGGCTGGGCAATGTAAACCCTGATGTGTTTAATGTCGCTGGTATTTAGGTCAAACAAATCACTTCTGGAGACTGTTTTCTCTAGGGTGAGGACAGAGGAATGAAAGGGGCACTGGATAGCGCTCAGCTTTGTTTCTTGCAGCCGGTACCCTGACCCAACGCACTCATGTTCTATCCAATTTAATGGCCTCCTTCTTTTCTTCAAGAACACCCTAGAGCTAGTTTGCCTGTGGTAGGTCTGTAATCCCACCCAGCTCCTTGGGAGGGCGATGCAGGTAGATCTAAGATTAAGGTTTACCTGTGCTACAGAGTCAGTTTAAGATCAGCCTGAGTAACTTATTGAGATCCTGTGTCAAATTAAAAGTTAAAAAAAAAAAAAGGCTGGTTAGGTAGCTTGGTGGGCCAGTGCTTGCCTAGCATGGTCAAGACTCTGGAATCAATCCTCCTCAACATCATAACAACAACAAATTAGAGATGGGGAGTACAAATGGAGCATGTATAAGACCCTGTGTTTCATCCCTAGCACGGGGCAAGCAAACTAAATACAGTATTTTCGGTGCAAATCCAGAATCTTTTTAAAATGTTGAAAATATGAATGTATTGCTGAGAAATACCCATGTGACCACTTCCCTTACCTGTTGCTGAGAGCCAGGGAAGGGGGGAGCTACAGTAGGGTCCTTTTGCATCTCAGAGTTTAGGCCTGGGGGCAGTTGGCAAGAAGGTGGGGCACTGGAGTGAATTGACCCTCCCTGTCCTCCAGGTGGGGTTGGAGTAGAGTGGGAGGGAGGTTGTTGGAAACTCACTGCTATCACTGCAGTGTCTTTCCTGTTCCTCTAACACATCCCAGTGTTATACTTCCTAACTTGTTTCCCAGGCTATTATGCTGATCATTGGAAAGACTACCTGAAGGACAAAGATCCTCCCATGACCAAGGCATTCTTTGACACAGCGGAGAAGACGCCATACTGCAGTGAGTGGTGAACGTGGCTGGTTGTGTTGTTATCTTCCCCTTGGTTTTTGTGGAGAACCAAGTCACAGCTTTCTGGGTACTTCTTAGAAAATGAGGACTGCGATAAGGTCTGGTTTGGAGCGGAAGGGCTTAAAACCAATGCTGATTCTGTCTCTGTCACGGTTGGATGATCTTGGTCAAGTGGTTTAACTTCTCTGAGTCAGGGTACTGGCTGGTGCATGGAGATAAGAATGCTTAATGCTTCTTTTATTACATCAGTGAAACAATTGCTTCATATAAATGATTAGCGCAAAGTGGAAAAAGTATATTTAAGACCATTTCAGAAGTTGCTGGAAATTCTGTCCTAATAGCAACCCAAAATTCATTTAATGACTTTTATGAAATTCAGATCAGCAACTCAAATAGGATTTTTCAAAATCACACATTTGAACACAATACAATCCAAAAAAATATACCAATTCAAGGTCTGTAAATGAACACAAAGGAAAGTTTTCCATAGTTTGACCATTTTGTTTGTTTGTTTGTTTGTTTATTGTGTCAGAGGGCACTATGTGTCCCTGTGGAGGACCAAGTTGACTTTGGGAATCACTCTGGATTGTTTCTGCCTCCTTTTTGCTTCACTCTGGGATTTTCCAGGCTCTGTACTGTGATTTTTCCAGACTCTTCCCAGAGTCAGAAGTGCAGACTGTGGCCATTTCCTCCTGGCGTTTTTTTTTTAATTTATTCAATTGTGCGTGTGTGCGTATGTACGTGTGCGTGCGTGTGTCTGTGTGTGTGTGCGTGTGTGTGTGTGTGTGTGTAGAACCACGGACGAATTCGCGAACCACCATGGACGCCTCCACCTCCTTCTGCCCCAGGATTCACAGGCTCCGCCCTACCAGGACCAGAAGCGCAGGCCGCCCCCGCTTCCACCTGGCGTCTATACGTGGGATCTGGGATCCGAACTCAGGACCTTCCGCCTGCAAGGCAGAGGCTTAACCCCTGAGCCACCTCTCCAGCCCCCCTCCTGGCGTTTTTATGGAGGATTTGGAATCTGAACTCAAGTCTTTCTGCTTGTGAGACAGAGTCGTAACCCCTGAGCTATCTTTCCAACCCCTTGACCATTTTCTACAAGAGCAGAAAGCATCACACATATAGTAAAAACATTGGAATTCATGATGCAGAGACTTCAGCTGACTCTTCGACAATATTTAGATGGGTATACTAAGGTATTTACCTTTTTCTTACATTTTGTAGATATAGTTAAGCATTCTAAGTGATGATGAGAAATACTGAGAAAAGAGAGCTGACTTAGTTGGGGGCCCAGGGCTTCCTCCTGGAGGACATGATACTGGGTTGAAACCCAGAGGGCAAGTTTGCAAAATGAGCCAAGCAAGGTATCCAGCATGGGAGATCCCAGAGTGCAGGGAGCTGTGCCAGAAGTATGGAAGGTTCAGTGTGACAGGACAGATGCCAGAAGTGGACACGGCCCAAATTGCGGAAAGCCTTTCCAGCTGTGGAGTGTCTCCAGTATCCACTGTGGTCAGAAATTGAAGAGGACCAGTCATACATACTCAGCCCTAGTCAGCATCAGGCATGCACCCAGCCTGTGTCCCATGACAGTTATGAATGTGGCCCAATACCATATCCTAAAATTCATTAAAACGTGTGTGTGTGTGTGTGTGTGTGTGTGTGTGTGTGTGTGTGTGTGTGTGTTGTGTTGCATTTTGGAACTTGATTATATATTTCTCCAGTGTGATCTTTGAAAAATGAGTGTAGCATGCCAAAAGTCTGTGCATGCCTGCCAGGCCATAAGATGGGAACCTGTGATACCTGAATACAACAATCGGATGGTGGTGACGTCTGTTGTCACTCACATCAGCCTTGCTGAAGAAAGAATAGTAGAAACTTCTGCTCTGGTCTGGTGTGGTAGTGGCACCTCTAAGTCCAGCACTAGGGAGGTAGAGGCAGGAAGGTCAGTAATTCCAGGTCATCTTAGCTACATAGTGTGTCTGATTCTGCCTCAAAAAAGAATCTTTCCTGTTTTTGTGTGACAAACTCCAGATAAGAGAAGAGGAATGATGGCTTGTAGGAGCAGATGCTTCAGAGAGGCAGTGGGGTCCCTGTCTCTACAATGTTCTCTCTCTGTTTTGCAGTCTATCATTATTTTGTGGATATTATATCTTGGAACAAGGATGTAAGGAGAGGGTTCATTACAATCAAATTGAAAGACGAAGATGGGAACATTACAGAATCCAGAATCGATCAGTAAGTTGAGCTCTAATCATTTGCTAGCTCCCCTTTTACATGGAAAAATGAGTTCCCAAGTATATATCCTTTCTATTATATAAAAGATAGAAGGACCCTCGTCACATGAAAGATAGAAAGGACCCTGTTGCCAAGTTGATTCTCCTGGTCAAGAGAATATTCTTTCCTCTTCCCCCTTCTTCCCTTGTCTTCTCATTCCTTTTCTCTCCCTTGTAAGAGCTCTCTTTCTCTTTTTTCTCTTTTGCACACTCTCATTTCCTTCTTTCTCATCTTATTTCCTGTAATTAAATTTGTAATTACAAAAATCATCCTTGCTGATTGTAAAAGTTTAAACCATAAAGGGACTTGCTGACTCAGCTTAGCATGGTGCACAGGCCTGTAATTCTAGCACTTTGGAGGAGGGAGGGACGGAAGGATGAGGCAGGTTTCAGGCCAGCTGGACCACACAGTGGATTTTAGGCACAGCCAGATTATGTAGCAAGATGTCTCAACTAAATAAAACAAACAAGGAGTCCAAGAAAAAAAAAACATGCTGATCTCATAACCCCACATCATTTGGATGAGACCTCTACATTGTACTTTGCGATGCATGCAATCATAAGTTGCCAGATGTACTGTAATTCTGTGCCCTTGGGAACATTCTCCTTGCTCTCTGAAGCACTTCTTTCTCTGGTACATGGGCTGTTCCAAGAGGTTTTCACACGTTCCTCATCCCGGGTTGGGGGTCACCTGTTTCTTCAGGGAGCCCCGATTCCTTTTTGTGGAGAAACAAAGAAACTCTGATTAACTTCCTGGCGACTTTTTCTTGTGGCACTTGTGAATCCTATGACCCCAGTGGGACTGGGGCTTGGGTGAGAGACTGCGTATGTCCCTTCATCCCCAAGCTAAGGATCTATGTCTGCAGCAGGCCCACTGTCTTGAACCCTGGGCACTTCTCAGCTCTCCAGGGTCCTGTCTCAGCTCCCAGAGGAACCAGACTTCTGAGTTTCCTCAGTGATGTCCCCCCCTTGGCTCCCTGGGATTCCTGCTGTACTGTACATCTCCACACACTTGGAAGCAAACATTGCAGCCTAAATTTAGCTATTTTAAAGTTGATCTTGGGCAGAAAGATTGAAACATATATGCCTAAGAACAGTTCCATTCATATCTAGTTTGGCTTTAAATACATGTACTACTAGCAAGAAGACTATGGCTTGCCAGATCGCTGAAGTGGGTTCAAATTCCTGCAGTGTTACATATAAACCCTGGCACATGGACAGATGAAACACTGTAGGCAGCTGCTGTCCTCTTTGTAGAGCAGGAAAAAAAGAACCTGCCTTATCAGACCTGTAAGGGAACTGGTGAGATATGCCAAGTTGTGAGGACAGCATCTCACACATGCAGACAGTCGTCAGCGACGTAGTTCCTAGCGTCATTTGAGGTTGTTAGCTTCATTTAGTCAGTCATTTGGAGTCAGCGGCCTTCAGCCACGAAGGACAGTTAGGCAGAGGCAAGCTGACTGATGGAGTCCACTGGTTGCCTGCTAATTAGTGACTTGTAAGGAGTAAAGCTACTTTTCTTCTTTAGCAACTTAGTTTTCACTTCTTTACATTTATTTATTATTTGTCTCTCTTGAGTATGCGTGTGCACATGCCACATAGTGCATGTGTGGAGATCAGAGAAGAATTTGGGGAAGTGGGTCTCTCTTTCTACTGTTCCAGGGATTTGAACTCGGATTCCTAGGCCTGAACCATCTGACCAGCTTTATGTTCATTTCTTCAAGTATCATTTTTTCCCTCTCCAGTGAACCAGCCACATTTCAGAAATATCACCAGGTGAGCCTGCTTGCAAGGTTTAGTCAAGATTTGGATAACGTGACAGCGATTTCCTTGGTGTTCTCTACAGGGTCTGTGATAGGCCCGAAGTACAAGCTCAGGGTTCTCCGTATGAAGTTGAGGTCCCTGGACCATCCAGAGAGGTGAGCCAAGGGCAAGTGTGACAAGCGCGGTCCTTCCCTCGCCTCCCTTGTTTGGAGATAATAACCCTGTTAGCATTTTGGATTGGTTTTTACCTAGTCTTGTTGCTTTTGAGCCTATGTGGAGTTCCATGGGGAATCAGAGCTCTCTGCTTTCTGCTGATGTTTCGTTGACTGTGGCCATGTCTCCCTGCTCCTTTAGAAACAATTGCGCATCTCCACAGCCTAAGGAGTCAATGCAACTCACCTAGCTAGGACACGTCATTTCTGTTGTTTTACTGACAAAGATGTTTTGTCTTCCCAGGCCCCAGCTGTGTCGCTATGACCTTGTCCTGTTGGAAAATGTTGAGACACCCTTCCAGCCTATCGTGTGCCCAGAACTGCAGATGTGACCACGGACAGGATGTACGGACAGCAACAGTGCCCAGAAACTGCATCTGCCGGCTCTGAGAGCTTTGCCTCACTCTTTCCTTAAGGTTCAAAAGCACAGAAGCATCAGGGATCGCCTCAGCCACCTCTCACGAATATCACATTACAAAACGCCCAGCAGCCTGTGATTGTGAAACGGTCCTGAGAGGACAGCCACTAAGTAGGGCAAGTCAGAAATAGCCAGGCTCCTGGCAGCCCAGCGCTTTGTGTTGCCACAACCTAGGGCTTTATTTGTTCCAAATTGTCGGTTCCGTTGCTTGTCACACCATGTGTGGCCGCTTCTGCCTCTTGGAGCTGCTGGTCAGTCACGTGGCAGCCAAGCACAGGCTGGAGGCCTACGATTCAAGTTCACTCTTGCCAGGTACCAGGCTTTAAGACAAGAATGAAACTGACCTACCTTACAGGACCAGGTGTGGGTTTGGGAGGCTTTCCTGACACCACTTGGGGCACATCTGTGTGCTGTGTGATGAAGAATGTGCTTTTACTGCTACGGGACTTAGCTCGCAGGCACACAGGACTGGCAGCTTCTCCTTCCCACACCAGCTTCTCTCTGGACTGTTTGTGTGGGGGTGGCAGGGGACGCGTGGCCTTGGCGTCCAGCCTTTCTTATAGTAATGCTGATGCTGATGTGGGGATGGGCTTACAGCCCCAACGATTGTGCGGAGGCTGGACACGAAGTGGATGGAAAGAGGACGGAAGGACCAGGAAACAGCATCACAGTGAATAGACCCAGAGAGGGCACAAGGGCTTGCTTTTCTCCTAAGGTGCAGAAGAAGTTTTTTGTTTGTTGTCTCCCTGCTCTGGGTAACTGAGCTCCATCCCTAACCCCAGGCAACACTTATTTCAAACAATACTTAAGAAACATTAACTTTCCTTTCCTTTTCTACTGGTATAATTCATGATTGTTGAAGCAATTTTTAAAAAATGAGATGCCGGGACTGGAGAGGTGGCTCAGGAGTTAAGCCTCCGCCTTCCAGGTGGAAGGTCCTGAGTTCGGATCCCAGATCCCACGTATAGACGCCAGGCGGAAGCGGGGGCGGCCTGCGCTTCTGGTCCTGGTAGGGCGGAGCCTGTGAATCCTGGGGCAGAAGGAGGTGGAGGCGTCCATGGTGGTTCGCGAATTCGTCCGTGGTTCTACACATACACAGACACACACACACACACAGACACACACACGCGCGGGCACATACACATGCACATGCGCACAGTTGAATAAATAATAAAAAAATTTATATAAAAAAAATGAGATGCCAAAAAAACCTATGCACAATTCCACTTGTCGAAGATTAGTGTTAACCTTTTGCATGATACTCTAACTTATATAGCAACGTGACTTCGAAGCATAACCCTGTTTGCTTCCTTCAGCTAGACGCCTGCTCTAGGTTTTCCTGGAAGCAGATAGGACCTCTGGATATTTCGGAATGACAGCTGGTCCTTGAGGGAGGGCAAGCCCAGGGTCCAGATGTCTACCACCCCTTCCCACCTCCTCATCCAGAGGACTGTTTCACAAACCGTAGCAACCTCACTGTCTGACTGTTCTTGTGGCCACACAAACAGATGTGAACTCAGCCCAGACTGGAAGCTGACTATAGACTTAAGTAATGATCCTACCAAAGTCTGACTTGGTAAAAATGAGATATATTGGGGTGACTTAATCAAGTACAGGTGAAAGGTTACTTACGTGGACATCTCAAAGTCAGCGGCATCACTGAAAAGCCCACCCTGCCCGGGTGACAGTTCACCAAAGCTGCATCTCTGGAGCTCACTACATGGCTTTCAAACAGCTTGATCGTGTGGGAGGGATAGGGACTGCCTGAGATCTGTGAACTGTTTGCCTCCCGAGTTGCAACAAGCCATCCTTTGGGACGAAATGTTTCAATTTGGAAGATATTGCTACACAATTCCTGACTCTCACATTATTTCTGTCCGTCTTCCAG
This sequence comes from Typhlomys cinereus, assembly GCA_023101885.1. Taxonomy (NCBI): domain Eukaryota; kingdom Metazoa; phylum Chordata; class Mammalia; order Rodentia; family Platacanthomyidae; genus Typhlomys; species Typhlomys cinereus. The sequence continues at coordinate 1,655,320 of JALPQD010000354.1, read as the reverse complement.
ATGTTCACTGATCCTTTATTGGGGGGAATATGATAAAGGTGATGTTTATGCCTAAGCACAGGGTCACTATGATGTATCGACAGTCACTTGTTCTCAGAACTACACCTAGTTGCAAGTTGCTGTAGTACACCATCCATTGCAAAAGGAAGTCCCTTGCTATGGCCCATTGTAGCTGATGGCAATTGTGATCTGTGATCTGTGGGCAGAAGCACAAATGTTTAAAGACGCTTTGACAGGAACATCATGTTCCCTTAACAAAACAATAGCATTAATTTTCCCACTGGGGTTTATGACATCCCCAGGCAAAGGGTTTTGTCCTGGTTTACAGTACCAGTCATGTATTTCCTCCTGTGGAGGAGGCTTTAAATCCAACCAGAAAGTAGTTGGTTGCACCCATAAGAGTTAAACCATCATTGCAACAGTGAGTACACTGTGTAAGAGAGAGGGGGAGAATGAGAGGGAAAGGTAAGTGTGTACGTGTGATGAGAGAGTTTATGTATGTATATATTTATGGAGTGCAGGTGTGTGTGCCATGGCATATACACACAGGTCAGAAAGGCAACCTTTGGGTATTCCTTTTCTTTCCACTTTATTTGCAGACCAGTTTTTTTTCACTGCCGTTGCATAAATCAGTCTGGCTGACCCTGGAGATTCTCAGGTGCCTGCTTTTCATTTCCCCAGACTTTTACACCACTGTGTCAGGCTTTTTTTTTTTTTTTTTTTTTTGGTGGGATCTGGAGATCTGAGTTCAGTCTGTCAGGCTTGCATGGCAAATTCTTTACTGGCTGAGCCATCACCCCATTCTTAAGTAGGAACATTTTTGCCTGGCATGTTGGCACTGTAGTCAAATTGGTCCAAAGCCAAGTAGGATTAATGGTGACATGTTCCCCTTGAAGCCTACATTCTGCTTTCCAGCACAATTATTAAAGCCAGCCAGTAAGGAAGGAGCTTCCAGCTTAGTCCCAGTTTTATTTCTATACTTCCTAGAACCAAAGCATATGGTGTCTTCAGTGGGGTCTTCCCATCTAGTCCTGGCATTATCAACCGCAGTCTATATCATTTTGGGAGTTTCTAGGACATCCTTTCTTGATCAGCAACTCAGAGGGAGGTAATCAACCCTTAGTTCTGGGATTCTTTTATGGGGGGGGCTGGGTTTCAGAAGTATATGTATATGTGTAGACGTGTGTGGGAACACATGGGTGGGTGTATGTGTATGTACATGAGTGCATTTGAGTGTGTGTCTATGGAGGCCCAAGGGTGATAGCAAGAATTATCCTTGATTGTTCTTCCACTTTTGTGGTATCTTACTATCTACAATTTGCATACTCTCCCTCATTTCTCATACAATTTGGCTTCACTGAAGCTTGGCTTCACTTAGGGCCAACACACTTACTCCCTCCTTTATCTGCTCGTGGAATACTTGCTCATCCTAAAGGATCAACACAAATTCCACCTTCCCCAGGACCCACTCAGGGTATACAAAAAATTGTTTTTATTCATTCAATTGTGCATGTGTGCGTGCGTGTGTGCGTGTGTGCGTGTGTGCGTGTGTGCGTGTGTGTGTGTGTGTGTGTAGAACCATGGGCGAATTCGGGAACCACCACGAACAGCCTCCACCTCCTCCTTGTTTACTCTGCCCGGGGATTCACAGGCTCTGCCCTACCAGAACCAGAAATGCAGGCCACCCCTGCTTCCGCCCGGTCTCTATATGTGGGGTCTAGGATCCGAACTCAAGACCTTCAGCCTGCAAGGCAGAGGCTCAACCCCTGACCCATCTCTCCAGCCCCTCAGGATATATATAGACCACTAGTTTTGGATTTTTTTCTTGGTTCTCTTTTGGAATGCCATGTAATCTCCCCTTGTCCTCTCTCTTTCTCTCTCCCTCTCATTATCTATCTATCTATCTATCTATCTATCTATCTATCTATCTATCTATCTATCTATCTATCTATCATCTATCTATCTATCACCACAACAGTGGTCATGAAATCTACGACTCAGGTTCGTGCGCGTCAGGATCTTTGGTATGTTAGGTAAGCCCTCTGCCACTGAGCTATAATTTCAGTCTCAAGACTCCAATTTTTCATTTGCTAAATAAATGCAAACACCTTGCCATATAGATGTGAGGATTGGGGATAATGAGAACACAGTAGGTGCTCAATAAAAGACAAGTCTGGTCTGGAGAGATGGCTCAGGGATTAAAATCTTTGCCTCCAAAGCAAAAGGACCTGGGCTCCGATTCTGAGAGCCCTGGTCTCCAAGGAGGTAGAGCAATCCAGGATGATTTCTGAAGTCGCGCTTGGGTTTCCACAGGCACACACACACTTAAATGCGCTCTGGTACAACCACAACACACGCACATGCACACACGTGCAAAAAATAAGTAAATAAAAGTCAAGTTTATTGCTTTTTGTGGCCACTATGGACTATGGGTAGGGTTCACGCAACGGCCCTATATTTGCCTGCTGCGCAGGGGTCGCCGAGTAAGGAAGAGGCAGGGACCAGCGGAGAAAAACCACGCCCATCCCCAGGTTTTCCTAGCAGGAGCCGGACTATGCACGGGTGTGGGCGGAGTTACGGGAGGCCCCGCCCCGCCCGGTCCGTTCCCGAACGCACTCCGCCGGTTCAGTCCGCGCCCGGGAAGTGTCGGCGCTGCAACCCGTGGAACAAGCTCTTCAGGGCCCGGCCTGCCGGGTGTCGCGGCGCTATGCGCCCTGTGTTCTGCCTCGCCGGGGTCTTCGCGGGTTGCACCTTCGCCCTGTACTTGCTGTCGACGGGGCTGCCCTTGGTGCCGAGACCCGCGTCCGCCGAGGAGCCCGACGGCAGGTGCGTGAAGAGGGAGACGGGCCCCGGGGCTCGGAGGACGCGGGCCTCGCTCTCGGGATTGAGCTTCACCCCGGGCCTGGGATCGGGTCTGGTGTCAGGAGGGCGTGCGCCCGGCCTCACATCTGCTACCGGGACCCGGCGCTGACGGTGTCCTTGTCGCGTGGCCTTGGGCCAGTGATTTGCAGAGAGAGTCTGCGCCACTCTGCTAGTGTCACCTTTTAATTTCCAGCCAGGAGTCTCATTTTCGAGCGGGCGGATGTGGAATCCCTCCACCCCCGTTCTTAGTTCTCATTCATACTATCCCCCTATTTCATAGCCCCACATAGATCTCTAGGAGAAATGTAGCATGGGCTTCCCATTATTCTCGAAGTACTGACAGGTCTGCTTTCTGCCTGAGTCATAGCGAGTCTGAAGGCAGAATACCCACCGGGCTGGTTTTTGTGATCGCGCATACTATTTATAAAGTATGCCGGCACATTACTGCATTGTCAAGGGATTTTATGATATTTGAATATTAGGGCAACCTTTCAGTTACTGTTGTCTTTTCCTGGAGCTAAGAAGGCGCAGTGGTGGCAGATGTACTAGGGCAAGCTTTCCCAGAGAACTAGGAGGGCCTGCCCATAATCTATCAGGGATAGAGTCGATGATTGTACACGTGGCAGAGAGGTAAGGTAGCCTTTGAACTGTGACCCTTGGACAAAATCTAGAGGTCACCGAGACTAAGAGCAGGATGAAAAAAGAGACTATTGGGAAGGCTTGGTTTCCAGTCTGCCATATTTTCAAGAAAACTTTATTTATGATGTAGGATAGACACACTGTCCCAAAGTATCTGTGATCAACTTGTTGGAAACGGGTAAAAGGTTTGTCTAGGGTCATGTGCCCTCCCAAATATTCCAGGGTTGATGGGAAGGGTCTGTTTAAAAAAAAGTCAGTAGACAGTTTAGGATGTTTGGTAGTTGTCTGGAAATGAATCCACTCGTTGCCCAAGAATAGATCAGAAAGGGGATCGGGTGTAGCTCAGTGAAAGAGCTCATGCTGAGCATGGAGGAGTCCCTGGGGTTCAGTCTTCACCTCCCCAAATAAATAATACAAACATAAGTAATGGAGAAATTTAGGCATTATCCAACAATTAATCCCCCTTTTAAGATGAGGACATTGAGACCTATTGTCAAGGGTCACACAACTAGAAAGTAGCAGAGTGGGATCACTGGTCCGGGTCTCTTGCTTCCTGGTCAGGGCCCTTCTGTCTGCTTCTGCTGTCCTGTTGGGTCAGCAACCCTCTTGAGCTCACCTTATGTACGTGTTTTCAGATGACAGGTGTGTTTATAAACCTACTTTGGAAAGAAGACACATTGAATAATTTTCTGAAACACCAGGTTTCTCTGAATTCATGTTTCCATTTGATTTTCCAAATCCTCAGGTCACTGTGGTTCCCCTCAGACCTAGCGGAGCTACGGGAGCTATCTGAGATCCTCCGAGAATACCGGAAGGAACACCAAACCTATGTGTTCCTGCTTTTCTGCAGTGCCTACCTTTACAAGCAGGGCTTTGCCATCCCTGGCTCCAGCTTCCTGGTTAGTATCCTGCCCTCTTTCCATTCCATCATCTTGTCTGTAGAATGCAAGAGACTCTCTAGCTACCTCTTTAGCTTTGGGAGGAAGGAATGAAACATGGTTATAGATAGACGGACAGTGGTGTTCATCACTCACTGATACCCCAAGCTTCCTGTTGTCCTGCTTCTCCCCCCAAACACCTGTTTTCTCTAGGCTCTACTTGGATGTACCCAAGCAGGTGTTGGGCTGAAAACTGGAAGGAAAGCAACCGTGTCCAATAGAGGGAGGTTGCTGGTGATCAGGGACTGATTCCTTGGACTGACCCTCTAAAGACGATTGTTTTTCAGGGCAAAGAGCCAGCTTCTACTTGGTGGGGGGGTCATGTATCTAGGATGCATCTTGGCCCTGCCTGGTGGGATCATGGCTACAAAACTTAATCTCTCTCATTTGTAGAATGTAGAAAGAGTATACATAGAATGTAGTGATGATGCTTACATGAGACACATAGTCAGGCATTTCCACACAGTAGGTGCCCATCATCCCCCATGCCTTACTAGAAGGCCTATGCTTAATTGAATTCACTTGTTCATTTCCTTGTATTTTGAGGCAAAGTCTCAGTCTGTAGCTTAGGCTGTCTTCAAACTCTAAGTAATACTCAAGTCTCAGCCTTCCGAGTGCTGGAGTTATAGTCATGTACCACCAGGCCCAGTCTTTCCTTTTTGCTTTTTGTCTTGGAGCCTCTACTTTGGCAGGATGTTATTTACAGCTACCCTGCATTTATGAAGTATTGCTTTACTTTTCCAACTGTGTAAAATTAAGGTTCTTAACTTTGAGCAGTGTGAAACTCCCAGCATTACTATTCTATATAGATGTAGAGAAGAGAAATAGAGCATCTTACATACTTACTGAAGAACATTTGTGGTTCGTGCAATAGTAAAATGACTTTGGAGTTTGTTTCCAGTTTCTGGGAGCCCCAGTGATTTTAGGTGTGCTGCAGCCCGTGCCACAGGTTGGGTGCTACTTCTGAATATTCTTTTGCACCTGTTCTCTGAGTTTTCATCTTTTCCTTGCTTCAAAGAAACAGACTAAGGCTGGATTTGTAGTTCCCAGTGTTTTCATTCATCTCTTTATAATGGGCATTGGGCTTTGTTGGGGAAAACCATTGAGAGAGGGAGCCCATGCTTCAGGCTCCAGGACAAGCTGACTGTCAGCTGCCATTGTGGGTCTCATGGCTGAAGGTGTCATTTATTTACTTATTTTGCATATGTGTGTGTGTGTGTGTGTGTGTGTGTGTGTGTGTGTGTGCGTGTGTGTGTGTGTGTATCAGAGAGCATTATGTGTCCCTGTGGAGGATCAAGGGTGACTTTGGGAATCATCCTGAATTGTTTCTACTTTCTTTTTGCTTTGCTCTGTGATTTCCCAGGCTCTACTCACCAGGGCTAGAAGTGCAGGTGTCCTCTGTTTCCACCTGGCATTTTTACTTGGGACCTGGAATCTGAACTCAGGCTTCTACTTGTGAGGCAGAGTATTAACCCCTGAGCCATTTCTTTAGCCCGGGTTTCCTTTTTTTTGCAGAATGTTTTGGCTGGCGCCTTGTTTGGGCCATGGCTAGGGCTTCTGCTGTGCTGCGTGTTGACCTCGGTGGGTGCCACATGCTGCTATCTGCTCTCCAGTACTTTTGGCAAACAGCTGGTCATCTCCTACTTCCCTGATAAAGTGAGCCTGCTGCAGAGGAAGGTAAGGAGAGCCACATCTGAATATGTGTCGCTGAGCATCGCCTTGTGGATTGGAGGGAGTGAGGAGCAGGGACCTCCCATTTTCTTTCAGCCTGTGAGGAGGGGTTCTTGTGGTATCAGCAGGAAGCGCTACCTGGGATCAAACCCCAGCTCCTGTCATTGTTTGCTGTGTGGCTTTAGGTAAATAACTGACTTCTCTGATTCTCAGATACCATGTTTTTATTTATTTACTTTATGTAATTAATTTTGTGGAAGGGGCAGAGGATGGTGTTGGATGTCTTCCTCAGTCTCTCTCTACCTCATTATTTTTAAGACAAGTCTCTTACTAGCCTTGAAATCAGTAGTTTGGTCAGACTGGCTGGTCTGTAAGCCCCAGGATCCTCCTGCTCCACTCCTAGAGCTGGGTGCAGGTGTTGCCACTGTGCTGAACTGTAACATGGGTTTGGGACTCAAAACTCGGGTCTTCACGCTCACACATCACGAGTCATTTCCCTACCACAGGTAGTGAACTTTATTGAGACAGAGTCTCATGTGTTTCAAACTAGCCTTCCTACTTCCACCTCCTAAACACTGGGATTGTAGGTGTGCACCACCAAGCCAGCTGCCTTTTGGGTTTGAGAAGTTGGGTCTCTCCTTTCCCCTTTACGAGGGTTCTGGGGGTGGAACTTAGGTTGTCAGACTTGCATAGCAAGTGCCTTTACCTGCTGAGCCACCTTGTCAGTCTTTTCTTCTTATTTTTATTTATTCTGTAGACTAAGCCCAGGCTGACCTGGAGCTCATGGTAATCTTCTGACTTCAGCTTCCTGAGTGCTGGGATTTCAGGTGTGAGCCACCATGCGTAGCTGGTGCTTGTTTCCAGCGGGAACATTCTCCAGCCTAGAGGGAGTGGAAAGAGGTGGGAACGGCTGTGCCGTGGAGCGCAGCACCGGAGGCCCGTCTACTCCTGATGCTCAGCTCTTTTTGGTGCAGGTGGAGGAGAACCGGAGCAGCTTGTTCTTCTTCCTGCTGTTTCTAAGGCTTTTCCCCATGACTCCAAACTGGTTCCTGAACCTCTCGGCTCCGATTCTGAACATACCCATCATGCAGTTCTTCTTCTCAGTGCTTATTGGTAAGATACTTGGGGGCTGGGCAAAGTTTAGGTCTCAGGAATTGTTATGTGAAGTGATCTGCCACCAGGCCTTTGCTTGCCTCTCAGAAGACAGGCTCATGAAGAGCATCTTCAAGCCGGATACCCAGCAGAGTTAACTCTGATTTCAGATATGCTCTGACTTAAACATGAAAACCTGTAAAAAACGCTTAGAGAGTAATTAAACGTTGTTCATTCTGAGACTGCACTTAATTTATCTTGTGTATCAAGCACGCATGGGCCACTATGCTAGAAGCTTATTCTCTATAAAACACATGATTCTGTTCGCAGAAGCCCTAGCTGGCAGAGTGCAGAGGTGGAGTGGAGAAGGACTTCCTCTTTTGCTCTGGCCAGTTTTGACCAAGCTCTGCCCTTTGAAGGACTGGCATCAGTGAAGCTGCTTGTCCCTGCTGATAACTTCAGGGCCACCAGCTCATCCTCAGGGAGCCACTTGAGCAGATGAGAGATGGGAACAGAGTAGTGTTTCTCCAAACACGAGCCGTCTTTATCAGCAAGTTGAAATGAAGACAGCCTGTAAAACTAGAGACTGTTAATTTCTTCACTGAAACTTACCACTTTCTGTAAGCTTCAAGCAAAGACAGGCCTTCTCAAGTTGTCCTTGAGTGTGGAGGGAATGTGGACAGGGCTTCTAGGTCAAATGTGGCAAACCTGTTTGGAGCAGCTGCTATTAATAGAGATTGCCCGAGAGAAATTGAGATTTTAATTGAAGCATGTGGACCATGGCCAATTCTGATCACATCAGCTCTCAGCCTGAGGCCGCAGTGCCTCAGCCAGTGGCATTTGTTAATTCCCTTGTCTACCTGAGTGTTACCAGGCCTGGAAAGATTGGAAAGATTGTTCCTCCTGAATGCCATGCCATGTGGCCACAGGTGGTTTGTGATCTTCATCCCCAGTATACTTCCACTGTAGAGGAGGAATGGATTGTAACCACTCAGACCAATCAGAACCTCAGAAGTCGGGATAGGGAAGAGGATTCTAAAGTGCATTTCATGGGTTTTATCTGGAACAAGAAGCTGTCCTTTCTGGAGTGGAGGGAGAGAGGGAAAAGGTGTTTGGAGAAGAAAAGAGAGGCTGGGACACATGCTATGTCATGGCTCAAGCGTTTAGGTCAGAGGCCAGGTTTTGGAAGCCAATTCTATCCTTCCACCATATGAGCTTCAGAGGATTGAATTCAGGTTGCCAGGTTTGTGAGCAAGCACTCACTGAGCTATCTTTCCAGTTCCTAGTCTTGAACTTGCAAGCCTCTATCACGGTCTTCTGTGTATAGGATTATAGGCATACATCTTCATAACATCCTGAGATTTTTTTTTTTTTTTTAGTGTTTCAAGGTTTTTCTGTTTTGTTTTGTTTTGCCAGTAATCTCAATATGTAGCTCAGAGTGGCTTTGATTTCACTGTGTAGCCCAGGCTGGTCTTGAACTTGTGGCGATCTTCTTGCCTCAGCCTCCTGAGTACTGATCCCCCGGTTATAAGGGACTCTTGTGTCCACTACTGTCCAGCCACCAGCCAGACTTTGGGATACAGAGCCTTTGCCATCTTCCTAGAGACAGTTTGAAATAGTAGAGGCAGGTGGAATATGAAAAAAAGTACTTCTTTTGAGAAATTTGTTTTTTTTTTTTTTCTTAATTTTATGTTACTGGAAATGTTGGGGCTTCTGTTCGCTCTGGCTTTCAGGGTCTACGCTTCAGTAAATGCATGGACCTTGGGCATTACTTTCTGATACTCCTGTTTTCATTTGCCTTTGCTATCTGTAAGTTTTTCTTACTGTGTAAATATATTTGCATGAGCCATCTTAAAACTTTCTTCTTAGATGAGGCAGGTGTGTATGGGAAATGAAGTGGGAAGAGAGCAGGAAAGAGGAGGAGGTAGTGGTTCAGGGGTCGGGCTGGATAGGCTCAGCACAGTGTGAACCTGCTGTGGCTGTGGCTCTCCTTTCCTGTGTGTCCTGCTCCCACTAATGGATGGTTTCCTCACCCCTGCCAGGTTTGATCCCATACAACTTCATCTGCGTGCAGACAGGCTCCATTCTGTCAACCCTCACCTCTCTGGATGCGCTCTTCTCCTGGGAAACTGTCCTCAAGCTCTTGGCCATTGCCCTGGTGGCCTTGGTTCCTGGAACCCTCATTAAAAAGTTTAGCCAGAAACACCTGCAATTGAGTGAGCCAAGCACCACTGACCATGTGAACAGTAGAAAAGACACGTGATGTGGATGCTGCGTCTGCCACACCCTGGACTCTACTCCTGACTTGTTCGATGGCCATGGGCTCTTCAAGCCCCTCACTGTGTTTTCATTCCCTCACCAGATGATTGTACCTCATCTTTCTGTGTGCAGAGGCTCTTTACAAGGCGCTGCCTTAGAAGGTGGATTGTACCTAGTGCTCAGTCCAGTCCCTGTTTAGCAGGCTATGAAATGGATGACCTCCTGGGAAATCCTGTTTGGAGTCTCTTGAGTAACTAGGAATTCACAGTAGTCTGTTTGCCTTTTGTTGGTCCCTGAGCCACCTGGGCAGAAGATGTTGTTTGTTGGCCTTGTCTGACACGTTGTAGAACAGGTATAGTCCTGTTCAGTCCCTGTGGGTGTTAGTATCAGTGCTGCCTTTCAGTCCAAATCCAGGTTGCTGATAGCACCCTCTATCCTCTGTTAGTCTCCAGAAGAGTGTTTCTCCTGTGCATTTTTGCTGATGACCTACCTCTTCCACAAGCCAAGGGAAACAGGCTGATAACTGCTAGGACCTGCATATGCAGCTTACATGCAGATTCCTGGAACGCTTTGTGTTTGCACATACTGATATTGCTATGTATGTGTAATCTCTTCTTGGGTATATGTCCTGACAACTAAACTGATTGCAAATAGACTAGTAAATATGAGTATAGCCAACTCTCTGTTCTGGGGATTTCTTGCCACTTGAATGAAGGCCTGCCATGGGCTCATCTGAATCCTTCTGCCTCCTCCTGAGAGAAAGGTGTCCGTGCACTAGGCTGTCAGCCAGTATACCCTGTGAATATTTCCATTTGTTATTTGCTGAGAATAATCTTCTAATTCATAGAAGGCAAGTTGGTGGGATTGTTTGCTTGTCTTGTTTTATCATCCTAAGCCGTCATTACTTCTTGTAGCCGTGACCTCAGAGGGACCCAGCACTTGAGCTGACCAGTGCTGTGGGTCTAGCACTTGAGCTGACCAGCGCTGTGGTCCTAGCACTTGAGCTGACCAGTACTGTGGTCCTGGCACTTGAGATGACTAGTACTGTGGGTCTAGCACTTGAGATGACTAGTACTGTGGGTCTAGCACTTGAGCTGACCAGTGCTGTGGTCCTGGCACTTGAGCTGACTAGTACTGTGGGTCTAGCACTTGAGCTGACCAGTACTGTGGGTCTAGCACTTGAGCTGACCAGTACTGTGGTCCTGGCACTTGAGCTGACCAATAGTGTGGGTCTAGCACTTGAGCTGACCAGTAGTGTGGGTCTAGCACTTGAGCTGACTAGTACTGTGGGTCTAGCACTTGAGCTGACCAGTGCTGTGGTCCTGGCACTTGAGCTGACTAGTACTGTGGGTCTAGCACTTGAGCTGACTAGTACTGTGGGTCTAGCACTTGAGCTGACCAGTACTGTGGGTCTAGCACTTGAGCTGACCAGTACTGTGGTTCTGGCACTTGAGCTGACCAGTGTGTGGATCTAGCACTTGAGCTGACCAGTGTGTGGATCTAGCACTTGAGCTGACCAGTGTGTAGTCCTAGCACTTGAGCTGACTAGTACTGTGGGTCTAGCACTTGAGCAGACCAGTACTGTGGTCCTAGCACTTGAGCTGACTAGTACTGTGAGTCTAGCACTTGAGCTGACTAGTACTGTGGGTCTAGCACTTGAGCTGACCAGTACTGTGGGTCTAGCACTTGAGCTGACTAGTACTGTGGTCCTAGCACTTGAGCTGACCAGTACTGTGGGTCTAGCACTTGAGCTGACTAGTACTGTGGTCCTAGCACTTGAGCTGACTAGTACTGTGGGTCTAGCACTTGAGCTGACCAGTATGTGGGTGTAGCACTTGAGCTGACCAGTATGTGGGTGTAGCACTTGAGCTGACTAGTACTGTGGGTCTAGCACTTGAGCTGACTAGTACTGTGGGCCCAGGTCCCACAGGAGAAATTGATGTCTTATCAGTGCTATTGCACTAAGCCATTACCTGTTGGGTTGGTTTTTGTAAGATTTGATTTGGCCAAGAATCTTGCTAAAATTCTTGTGCTACATGAACTCTTGGGAATATTCATGTTCCTTAGGAAGCATAGATTCCCAAGTAGTGAGTTTTTGTTTGTTTGTTTTCCTTTCAAACTAAGGCTTTTACTCCAAGAACGTGTTTCTTGGGCTAGCGAGATGGCTCAACAGGTAAAGACTTCTGTGTGTAAACCTGGTATCCTGAGGTCCCTTTCTGGAGCCCACATGGTGGAAGGAGGGAACTGATCTGAAAATTGACCTCTGACCTTCACAAGTATACCTGCTTTTTCTTTCTCTCTGTCCTTTTGTCTCTTCCTTCCCCTTGATCGCAAATAAAACATCAGAAAGATGTTTCTTTTTCAAAGTCTGAGAATGAGAAGGGGTGAGGAAGAGACACCTGGGCTTGGAGATCAGTCATGTGTGAGTTGGAAGGGAAAGGAAGAAGCTTTTCATCCTGTGCACACATGTGCCCCCAGCCTTCTCAGGACCCTTGGCATGTGTCCTTTAGGTTTCTCCTCCCACATGGGGCCTCAGCAGGTGTGAATTACAGGTAAAAGGATTCCCCAGATACATGCACACAATCATTTGTTGCCAACTTAACTTTCAGGCTGCGAATTCACACAATCCAGAGGATGTTTAGCTTCCGGCTCTCAGCAAGCCTCTGACAGATTATTCCAGCTGCTCATTTCCTCTCTCTGCTCACGTCACAGTGACATTGCTTGTAGGGAGCAGTTGACGTGTAGGCAGCAGAGTGACTCGGTAAGAAGTTAGACCTTTCTCACTGTCAGTGGAAGAGGAAATGACAGTTCTATCTTCCTTCTGTGGTTATGACACATACAAGACTCCTGGCTGTGGAGTCCCAGTCTTCCTTCCCTGGGGTACTTGCTTACAAATGCTGAGACCTGGCAACATGTTTAGAGGACACAAATAGCATCTTTAGGAAAAGACCAGACCAGAAAGCAGTAAAGTGTACTTTTTAATTTCATGCATTTGTTTGCTTGACAACCACTCTTGTTCCCTTTGTTGTTCAATACAAAGCAGGAGCCAGTATCAGAAAATGACACCAGGAGAGAGACTATGGGGAGATAGGTGAGGGAGTTCATTTTGAGACTTAACCACAAAGAAGAAATTCATTTGTTCTGAATTAATAGAAACTCAGAATATTATAATAAAGAATCAAGAGGGTTTTTCCCCTGTTCCCGGAGTCTGGGAAGTGAATTCTAGAGGTGGAGAACTGGTGATGCGATGTGCTGAGATAACATCTTCCTAAGAGCTTGTGCCTTGTGGCTGAGACTCTGTCCTTTGCAGCCACTAGACAGCAGTTTGGGGCCAGTGCTGTGAAGTGGTTTTGAGAGTAGGCCTGCAATTCTGCTGGAAAGTTCTTCACAGTGGTCTTGCTGGCTGCTTGGGGCATGATTCTGGGTGAAATTCTGCAGTTACACCTTAGCCACATGACATGAACAAAGTCTGACCCAGCTCCATTTCCTTTTCTTGGAGCAATATCAGACCTACCATCTTCTGCCACCTGTCCCTGAGAAGTGCTCCAGTCCCACCAAAGTCCTCTTAGCAGTTCCTTTCATTCCGATTTGAATTGGCATTTATAGCTCCTCTGGTTGTAACATGAAGATAAGCAAACAAACAGGAATCCAGTGGGTTGGTCCCAGGCTAGGTGGCACATTGGGACATTTGTTCTATGACGTCAGCAAAGAAGAAGCTTGCTGCCTGGAAAAGGCACTCAATTCATCCTGAAAGTGTGAGAGAATCTATTCTCAATGCTGGGGAAGAAGAAATACCTGGGACTGAACACATGAGCTTTCTGTTTATAGAGGTAAGGTACGAACATGTAATTAGATGATATGAGTCAGAAGATGTGATTGGTGGTCATTCTACTGAAATTATGGTATAAAGGGACTGGAATAGAGGCAAGTGGCTCTTTGCCTGTTGTAATGCCAGTCTTAGGTGGGACAGAACACTAAAGCCATGCTGTTATTCAGTTAGGGAAGCCCAAGTTTTCAAAACATCTTCAGGAAGCAGACTACAAGCTTAAAGCTGTGTTGGCAAGTAGATGGTGATGTGGACACCAACTCCACCAAGAGACTGTTCGCCCTGGTGCTGTGCATTCTGAGGCTGTATTGAGGCTCAGCAGGAAAGAATATGGTGCCGAAACAATGATGCTGGTCTTGCGTGTTTAGGAGGGAAGTGGTAGAAGAGCTGTGCGTGTGGTGTGTAATAGTGTTTGGTTTCTGGATTAGTGGATGAGCAAAACTGTGAGAACGAGGTTCCTTGGGTTCTAAATATGCTTTGCTCTGGAGAATTCAGTTCCAGGAAATTCAGTGTGTGTGTGTGTGTGTGTGTGTGTGTGTGTTTTTTTTTAATTTGAGACCTTCACCTTCTAGGTAGCTACTCCCCACAACCCTGCCACCAGGATTAAACTTAATGGTGGTAAGGTGTGCTATAATTTCAAAGTGAGCGCAGGCTTCTCCATCCCTGGGCTAGGAGAATTTTTTTATTTGGGGACAAAATCTAGAAAAAAGAAGTCAAAATCAAGTACTTATCTGTGATACAAAATGAAACTCATGTCTTAGTCAAAAACAGATGTCAAAGAATTGGTCCCCATTCAGGCAGCAGGAATGCTGGCAATCCCAGTCCTGGGAGGCTCCTTGAAGCGCTCTTGCAGCCTGTAGCCCACAGAGCTGCTTGCCAGTTCCCTGAGCTCTTGACAACAGTCTTCCAACGACCATGCACTGTTTTCAGAGAAACACACATCAGTCCAGCTGTTTCATGGTTACCACAAGGCTGGCAATGGATGACAAGACGGACAGAGAAGGAACTTTTCTCTTTTAATCTTGCTCAGGACACCATTGTCTGAAACTCTCAATTAATTCTACTCTGGGCTTTACTCGTATCTTGACAATACTGTGAATTTCTGGAGAGTCAACACCACTTCCCTAACACACCCCCACTTGCTCACCCAGAGAAGCGGGCATTAGTGTCAAAATGGCAGTTCAAAACACTGATCAAAAGTATGAGGTATGAAGGTGGGTTTCTAGGAAGACCATTACTGGAGGGTGTCAGAAAGAACTAACTTCCTGTTTTTTGTTGCCAATTAAAGATGAACAAAAACAGCCAGCTGAAGTGCCATCGCTTTGTGTTGGACAGAAAGGCACAGTTGTGGCATGTCAGCCCAAGGAATGCTGAAGCAAGGATTCATGGTCCAGGACCGCCTGAATGCCACTCTCCCAGCCCTGTGGCCCTCCAAGTGACCACACTTCTTGGGTTCTGTGTCTTGGACCTCGGCGTTTTACACTTCTTTTCTTTTTTAGTCTTCCTATTATTTCCAGTTGGGAGGGAAAGGTTGGCTGTGTGAGTCCTTACAGGAAGGTGACAAGTTCTGGCGTCAGTTCTTGAAACTAATCCACAAGTGCTGTGCAGACGCTTTCAAGGTTTTCTCCTCTTAGATCATTATGTCATTTTTTTGCCTTGAATGTAGTCCCATGATTTCGTTCCTAAGGGATTTGAGAAAGTGTATCTCTTTGGAACGATTTGTCCTCCTGGGTCAGTTGCCCACTTAGGAGCGCTCGTGGTAAAGTGTAAATCACAGTGTTACCCACAGGGCTTTAGGAAGGAACACATGTCCTCAGACCATTGTTCCCACACACAAAACATGAGGGAACACAGCTAAGGTGGATGCTGAGAGCTTCCGGGCGGCAGTTCTGTTTTCTCTTGTTAAAGTCACTCAAACCCATCGTAAGTCACAGTCAGCAAGAAACACAATCATCGTGCCACATCGCAAGCCAGATCTTTTGGTCAATAGAAAATGAAAATGATCATATAATAAAATAAAATAACAATGATAAGAATGTCATAAATTAAGATATTTCATGTAGTCCAGCTACAGAATTTATACAAAATGGAATAACTTAATGCAAACAATACTGCCATTCGTATAAGTTAACATTTTCCTTCAGTCTATCTATATGCTAAAAGCTATAGACACTCAATTTTAAATCAATGTTTCAATATAAATGTAAACAATAGAGGGATCAACTGAACAACAACAAAAAAACTGTTCTAAATTCCCTCCTGCCTTTCTCAGTGTTTCCATTTTGGTTAGAAATGCTTCCGGACAGGTAGCTACAGGCCTTTCCCAAGATTCCACAGGATGCTGTGCCAGAACTGGCCAGTGGTAGGAGGTTGATTGGCAATAGCCTATCTTGGAGACAAACAGAAATAGGTCCACTGGATTTGTACATAAAATTCTAGATAAAATGTCCTTAAATCAGGCATGGTGGTGCCCATCTGTGACCCCAGCACTTGGAAAGGCCGAGGAAGGATCGATGGTTGTGGCCAGCCTTAACTGCAGTGAGATCCTGTTTAAAATATTCCCCTCCCTTAAAGCCAAGGCTTCATGCACCTTGTGGGTGTTTTTCACAGCCAGGGACTGTGGAGACAGGAAGAATTTCCTGCTTTTGAGAAACTGACACACTTACAATCATAGCTTAGCATGAGTTGATCTTCCTGCAATTTCCTAAGCCATGCAATCAAAGCAATGGTGATTCAAAGTGACGTAAGATTATTTTTGTATGTACAAAGCATTTTTATTAAGTTTATTAAATTTAATAAAAATGCTCTTGTGGTGAGAAAGGGGTTCATGTTTTTGCAACTTCTCATTTAGCCTTTATTCTGACAGTGACACTGTAACTAAAGCTTCCAGACTGGAATGAATTCAAGAGTAAAAATAAGGGGCGCTGATTTGGGATTGGGCATTGACAGACACACACACATCCTAGCTGCCTGAAAGTCTATTTTCCTGTTTGAATCAATATGATTCCAGCAGGTAAACAACTGGGGTACCAGAGGGCAGTTCCACCTTGCTCATATAGCCGATCAGAGCCATCCTGAAAGAAAACCTTTGAGAATTTATTTTCCTAATGCTGTAGATGCTTTTTCTCTTACCCTTTTTCCCTTGGGGTTTCCACTCTTCCTAAAGGAAACAGCTGACAGATGAAAGAATATGAAGCTATTTGAGAGAAATGGCACTTGAGTCTGCAAGATCCCATTGGCCAAGATGGTAACAGGACAGCATTAAAAGGAAAACATTTGCCAAGCACAGGATATGACACTGTAAGCCTTGCTAGCAAATTCTGCTTAAACAGGAAGAGTGGGAATCAGCTTCCACAGATGCAGTGTTTTTCCCTTGGAGGGAGCACATGCTCCCAAAGGCCTTGGTGCTATGGGGTCGCTGTGTTTCAGGTCATGTCCCCGACTCGTGGGGCAAGCTGGTAGGTTTCTGTGGTCTGTTCACAGTTACCTAGAATGGCATTCTCTCTTGCTGTTCTATGTTTTTAAATGCTCAGTGCGCTTTCTCGGGCTCTTTTTCAGTCACTTGTGGACAAAGGCCTGGTCCCCTGCCAGCAGCACACTCCACGTGTTGCTCCTAACGTCTATTTCTTTTTTTTCTTTTTCCTTGCTTTTTCTTCCTTTCCTTTCCTCTTCTTTTGTAAAGAAATTACTGTCTCTCTGTATCATATATCTTTACAGTACAAAGTGTTAAAATATCCAACAAAAATAAATATCAATGTTACAGTAGCTAGAATATTCAATAAAATAGATCCCTGCCATTCTTGATTGAAATGTTCAGTGAAACTTAATTTCATTTGGATATTTTTTTTCCAGAGATTTGCGAAGTCTCACGTTCCTGTTATTGCGGCTTGTTTTGGGGGTGGTAAAGGTGGGCAGCTCCTCCCAGACAGGGAGAGAGGGAAGAGCCTAGGGCTGGAGTGGATTCAAGAGGCCAGTGTCCCAAGGTCTTTGGGACCATAGTACTTTATCACCAGGTGGCAGAGCTGTAGTGTTGGTTGGTCCTAACCGTGGCATCAGAACACTCTCCCTCTGAAGAGTCACAGTCCGAGTCTTCAAACTGCATAGGGTTCTGCAAAATGCAGAAAAGACACCTTAGTTCCTTTTCATGATCCCTCTGTGAGAGAAGACTGCATACTTCCCTTGCTCTTAGAAATTGTAAATGAGTAAGAGGTAATGAAGATAAATGAGAGTGGTCCTGTTTGGGGGGCTCATGGAGAAAAGAGATACTTAGTAAAGCTGACAATGGTAAAATGCTCTAACAATACCTCCACATTCCCCATCTATGTGGTCTTTGCTGTGTTTCAGGCACTGTTGTAAGGTGCTCTGCATCTGCTGATCTAGTTTTCCGTCACAGTAACCTCCTGCAGTAGATCACCTCTATGGACTTGATCGACCTCACAGATAAGGGAAGTGACGTTCGGAGAGGTCACAGGAAGAACTGCTGGGTTTCGCACCTAAGCATTCTGAGTCTGGGGCTTACACTTAAGCCACCATCATCTCCTGCCTCTCCAAAGGCAGTCTTCTGTCTGAAACACACTGTCTGTGCTGGCAGGAGCGAGGAGGAGGCCTAGTTCGTTACAGGGATGGAAGCTGGGCTAGAGAAGGCGTGGTCAGAGTTAAATTTTGAGACTGAGAACTACTGACAGCTCAATGCTTGTGCTTCTTTTGGGAGAACTATCCTCATTTGGGGAACTCTAGGGATCTGAATCTCTGCTTCCTGCATACAGATGGACATCTTCTGTAATAAGTCAAAACTGTCATGGCCAGAGCTTGAGGACATTCTAACCCCACAGAACCAGGGAGGGAAAAGTGAGACGTGGCAGGGAGAGGAGCCTACCTCGAAGCCATGTTCCTCTACACATAACTTGCCCAGGGACATCTGCGTCTTCACGCGTCTGACGGCACACTCTTTGTCTGAGAGACCATCGGAGTGCGAAGAGATCTCAATAGGGACGTCGGGGGTCTGCGACAGCAGGTCTTCCAGCTTCTCAGCCAGGCGGTCTTGCAGTTGGCCGGCTGACTCATCCGGGCTGTTTGAGTGGTCGCTAGTATTCCCCTCCTCCCCGTCAGATACAGAAAAGTTCTCAGAGCTGAAGGTTGAGTAAGACTGGTAGCTGCTGATACAGCGATGGGGCCTGGGAAAAGGAGCATCATGGGAGGTGATCACAGGAGCCAATGTTGTGGACCCCATCATGCCTACTCCCAAGCTCAGGCTAGCTGGCCATCTGTTTTTCCCATGTAAGAAGATGGCTGTCTGCAAGCGAGGACCAACATCCTCATTAGAAGCAGAATCAATATCACCTTGATCTTTGGCTTCCAAGCTTTTGAAACTGAGAGAAATAAGCTTTCTGTTGATGTAACAGCTAATCTGATTATAGCGGTACAATCTGTAATGAGCCCAGGAGGGCCCAACAGAAGCTGTAAGTGTGCGTGCTGTCTCTCTCAAACTGTGTGGGGTACTTGGGCGCTTAGTCGAGGGTTTGTACCAACACCCCTCATCCTGTGGATGAATGAATTCTGAATCTGCTATGTATGGGCAACTTTCAGGTGCTGCCTGGGGAAACACGAACGTGGCGTGTTCAGATTTCCCCATGCGGTGGCGTGGAGAGCTGCCTATGACTGAATAGACAGAGCAAACTCAGGAGGGTCCCCGAGCCCAGGGAACAGTTGTGGCCCTGTGCTGTTACCTCTGTCTCCTTGGAAATTCGGCTTCACTGTCTACTTCCCCTTCTTCTTCGGAAGAGTCATCTCCACTCTGAGGAGGACAAAGATAAAAGACTTTTATGTATTTTAGCATCTCCTCCTTTCTTCCTTTAAAAGACTGAACGTCTGTCTTAAGTCTTTCAGGAATGATGTGTTCAGTGAAATCTTCATGTGTCCAGACCCTCCGCCTGGCAAGGCAGTCACACCTGGAACCCTTGCAGTCCAATGGCTGAGGTAGGAGGATGGGGAATTCAGGCCAGCCTGGGTACATATGAGTTTGCCAGCCTGAACTGTTTAGTAAAACTTTGTCTCAAGATCATCAAGTTGGTATTTATGGTGATAAGTACCTCTTTGTGTGCCAGGCTGCACTGATGTGAGGAAATAAGCAAGATATGATCCATCCCTCCAATAATGTATGTTTTAGCATAATTAATATTAGTGGCAACATGATTGATATATAAAATTTCTTGGGTTTTGAAGAAAGCTTCCTTCTCAGTGGAATTTCTATGACAGACTAGCCCAGTGGATAAAGTGCTTGCTCCACGCCTGATGGCCTGAGTTTGATCCTTGAGCACACATGGTGGGAAGAGAGAACTGCTCCTACAAGTTGTCCTCTGACTTCCATAGGCACGCCATGGTACATCCGTATTGTTGTTTTCCCTACCCCCTACATTTACAATAAATGTAAAAAACACTCTCAAAACAAAAAATTCTAAAGCAAACAAAAAGCAACCTCCAAGCAAACAAGCTCCAAACTAGCCAAACAGCGGCCAACCCAAACCATGCATTTCGTAGCCTCGGTCATTCATTTAGCAGCTTGTCCTGTTTCCAGGACAACGGGGCCTGTTCTAGGTGCTGGAGATACTCAGCACTCCCTCTGGTGGCGAGGAGAGTGACTGGAGGGCAGCTGGAGACACGGACTTGGATTTGGGGCAGCCTCTTGTAATTGTCGTCACTAGTGGTTTCAGGGTCTGTCATAGAAATTCAACTGAGAAGGAAGCTTTCTTCAAAACCCAAGAAATTTTATATATCAATTGTGTTGCCACTAATATTAATTTTGGTGAAACATACACTATTGGAGGGTTGGACCATATCTTGCTTATTTCCTCACTTCAGTGCAGCCTGGCACACAAAGAGGTACTTATCACCATAAATGTATATGATTATTTTTCAAGGAGAAGCAAAAAAAATTCATGCATTTTTATTGAGCCAGCAAGTTGGCAGAGATAAAGGTGCTTTGGTTGGTGGCTATTGGCACCTATGGTTGATGTGGAAGGCTGGGTAAGTACAC